>AP028433.1:0-567500 GCA_036509395.1 Antheraea yamamai
AAAAAAAAACCTCAATATACGGCGGCCAAGAAACAGATGGGGGAGCCTCTAGCTCCCAGAGAAATAGAGGAAAAGAGAAAAGCGACGAGGGAGGAAGTAGTGGAAAGGTGGAGGCGGGACCTGGCGGACGCGCGGTACGGTCGATACACGATCGACGCCGTCCGCCCGGTCCTGCCGGATTGGTATAATAGAGGATGGGGCTCCCTGACGTTCCGTCTGGTGCAGGTCCTGACCGGGGACGGTTGCTTCGGTTGGTACCTGCACCGGATAGCACGCAGGGAGCCGACCGCCGTATGCCATCAGTGCGGCATTGACCCGGACACCGCGCAGCACACTTTGTCTGAGTGTGCTGCGTGGGAGGAGCAACGTCGCACTCTGGCTGCGGCGGTAGGGCAAGATCTCTCACTGCCGAGCGTGGTTGCGGCCATGCTCGGTAGTGAGGATAACTGGAATGCAATGGCCTCCTTCTGCGAGGAGGTCGTCTCGCAGAAGGAGGCGGCGGAGAGGGTCCGTGAGCAAGACCCTCAAAGTGGCCGTCTCCGCCAACGGAGGACGGGCAGGAGGAGGCGTCAGTTTGACCGCCTCCTCTCACTGTAACCGGACCAGGGAAGATGGGTCGGGGGGCCCATCTCCCCATTGCACAGGTCCGGTGGACGGAAGAGACGGCCGGTGTGTACCCGGTTGTCTCCTAACAAGACGAGGCCCGGCGGCGGCGATTTCGCTGCTGGGCCAACCGCTGGGGCGGCACGATGAAGTCTATAGAGATCTCGTGCCGCCCCAACTATAGCGGCAGACGTACACCGTGGGGTTTTAGTCCGTGCGAGTCGGACATAACTCACCCTCTCCCCCGAGAGGGTGGTGTATCCATAAGGGATTTCCCCACGTTAAAAAAAAAAAAAAAAGAAAAAAAGTTAGGTCGCGTATTGCATCGAACAGGCAACAGCCAAGCCGAGGTGTGCCGTGCACCCTTGAGCTGGTTGCCCAAACAAAAATCGGCTGAGTGCCTTAAGCGCTCGCCTTAGTAGTCCGGTGAAGCTGTTAAGACCTTGCTAGGTCAATAGCGTAGTCAGTTCGAAAAAAAAAAAAAAAATGGTTGCATAAAATACAATGTTGCATTATGTAAGAAACACGCAAATTTGATGTGACAAAATTGTACTGATTACTACTAGAAACTGAGTACTAGAAAGATAACCTACGTCGCAGAGGCGCCTGCGCCGGAAATATATTGCAGTATTTTTTTGTCAGACGTGTGTATTCTTCCACGTCCTTCTCAGTCAACTCGGTCTTCGGTTTGCCCTTTCATAGGACGACTACTTCCATGTTGTAAGTACTATAGTTTTATTTATATGACGAGTCTGTGCGCTCGCGAGGCGTATGGTTATCTTTTCTGAAACTTTGAGTTAATTAATATTGTAGTTGTGGCGATTCAAAGCCTATTTGTAAATGATTTTTATTTGTTTTTAGGAACGATATATTATGTATGCATTATAGCACATAGGAGAACGTTGGTCGAAAATGAAATTTGCGCTTTATGCGTTATACAGCTATGGTATCATAAAAGCCGATGCTCGCCAAGGTTGTTTGTTTATTGTCATCGTATGATGAGGAAGGTGTCCTAAATCCAGTAACTGGTAATCTTAAAATAATTATGTATTATAATCTAGCCAAAGGAAATGTGGACACTTTCGGCCAAATGTGCTTTTCAACGCCGTATTCAAGGAAAACGAATAGGTGGTCAATGACTATGTTTTATGGCATATTGAGCATAAGTTTTGTCAACTCTTACGTGATACACTACCACAGTATCATGTCAAAACATGAAAAGCCCTTGAATAGAAGAGAATATAGGATTAACTCAGTACACAACTACCTACGCCAAAAATGACAGAGAAAATAGAGATTTCTACTTGGCTGAGACATGTTCTGAGTATCATCGAAAAGATTGTTCGAGAACCCTCTGCACAGGATCGTACAATACAAGAAGAGGAACCATCACGGCATCGGTCAAAAGAAGACGGTAGTTTACGCCTAAAAATAAAATAATGTCAACCTGTCCTAAGTACAAATGAACCTTTTGCGGCGGCAAAAATTACGTTTGCCATGAGTACATTTTTAATTGTTTTTTTTTTATGACAGATATTTTTTAGACTGATTATATTATAGTTAAACGTCTTATAAGAAAAAAACTTTTATTTTCATAAGATCATTACAAGTGATTTTGTTCTTGAAGCATAAGGCTGTTGATGTTCGTTATTTTTTCGTAGAGGTCCACGCATTTGGTTTTAAATTATTTGAAATAAACAAATTAAATTAAAAAAGTATTTTATTTTCATAGTTTTAAATATACCTTTTAACATAATAACATAAATTATAAATATTTTTAGTTATACTATTAAAAATACGTATTATAAAATAGTGCACCTTTGAAGCGTATGGTTATCTTTAACGTACTCGTATGCTGTGGTGTGGTTATCTTTCTAGGGTTAAGGAAAGAAAGGGTTTTTTGTTATTATTGGAACTTTTCACACTATATTTCAATATTATTTTGACATATTTGACTTATTTCAATTGAATTTTCAATTGGCTATTAAATCCATCGGCTTCCTCACTCACTCTAGAACACATTTTTTTCAATTGTCCCAATTTGGTATTGTATTGTATGATATTTTACTTAACAATATACTACGTTCGTCAGATTTTAACAAAAGCACAAAGGTGTGTATTTTCTTCTTTTGCCAAAACTCTGGCTAATTTTAAAAGTTTTAACAAAATTAATTTTAAGGTAACGCAATAACTAACAGTAATTATTATGTAACTATATATTTATTTTAGGCATGATGTTTGTAAGTGTTGTGTTTGTCTTAGTGTATTTCGGTGGCCTAATCTGGAAGAATTAAATCTATACATATAATAAAATGAAGTGCCTGTATGTAATATCAAAATATTTTTTTTCATTGTTTGGGTATGGAAGTATACACGCTACTGACAACAAAAATGCAATTTTAAAAATATTTGTCAATCTGTCTGTTTGTCTGTTTGTATCGGGTAATCTCCTAAACGGCTGGATCGATTTTGACGGAAATTTCACTGGCAGATAGCTAAAATTACAGGGGGTTACTTAGACTACTCTAAATTAGACAAGCTGTTAACCGCGGTTTCATCCGTAATGTTATCTCCAAAACGGTTGGACCGATTTTCACGGGACTTTCACCGGCAGATATCGGACATCATAACAAGTAATTTAGTTTATTTTAATTAAAACTAGCTGTTAATCGTGGCTTCGCCTGCAGTGCTATCTCCAAAACGGTTCGACCGATTTTTATGGGATTTTCATCGGCAGATAGCGGACATTAAAATAAGTAATTTAGTCTATTTTAATTTAGACTAGCTGTTAACCATGGCTTCGCCCGTAGTACTATCTCCAAACGGTTCAGTGGATTTTCACGGGACTTTCACGGGCAGATAGCGGACATTATAAAATGGAATTCAGTCAATTTTAATTTAAACCAGCTGTTAACCGTGGCTTCGCCTGCCGTGCTTTCTCCAAACGGTTGGACCGATTTTCACGAGACTTTCACTGGCAGATAGCTGACCTTATAGGAAGTAATTTAGGTTATTCCATTTTAGACTACCTGTTATTCGCGACTTCGTCCCCATGAAATTTAGCAAAAATATGTTATTCAATGTAAACATGTGCGTAAGACGTGCATTGTCCTGGACTCCAAGAATAAATATAATTGAAATTCATATATTTGTATCTATGTATGTAATTTGAATTATACTGTCTTTTTAGTCATTTTGGCGGCCATTCTGTATTATTTACCACGCTTTCGTCTATATAACTTAGTAACCATAGTAACATATAAGAATATTGTATCGAGATCAATGAGCAATATTTCAATTGTCAAATATTAACTTAGACAGATAACAAGTTTTATATCTTGATTTATATTTATGCAAGATTCCAAGACGTCAGTTCATTCATTGTTTACAATTCAACATTATAATTATTAATAGTAATTTTGAAGACAGAAGAGGTCTTTCTAATAAGACATTAAACCATGACCGTATTGCTTATTGACGACAAGGGCATATTATATGATTATAATAACATCTTTAAGTTATTGTTTCATTAGTATCTTCTACAGTGTAAGTGAGCACTGAGATAGTTATATGGTGGGTTAAGGTTTAATAGATAGATAAATGATACGTAAAATGCGTATTCTTAGTCTGGGTTATATATGTTATTCAATTTTATATGCCGTTTGCAGATTTCATATGAACTTGTCAGCGAATATGCGGGCTTAGCCATACTTTAGTAGTACAAAGTATTTTTCTTATGTTATATTTATTATTAGTCATCATCATCATCAACTTGTAAGAGAGCCACTGCAGGGTCATAGGCCTCTTCCCGAAAGAAGGTATAGGCATAATCACCACGTCAGCTCACGACGTATTGGCGATTTCAAACTTTGAGAAATCTGCAGTTCTATATTTTGCCACATACAGTAGTATTACAAGAACATTTCTCAGGTTCAGGTTTCCTCACCATCAGTCCATAGTGTTACCAATTTAAATTAGTAAATGTATGCGCGAATTCCTAAAAATTCATTGGTACATGCCGAGGCTCGAACCTGCGGACATCGAAATGATATTCCACCAGTCAAACCACTAGATCACCATGGCTTTTTGTTAATATTACTGTGAAACATTAATACGTGAAGCGAAAACTTTGTACCCCTTTTGAAGCGAAATGCGCGAATGGATGAATGTGAAATTTGGCACAGTTAAAGTTTATATGGAACATGTATACAAAACACATTAAATTAATTAAAATATATATTACTCACAGTACTGCCTGAATGACACACAACATACACACATGTAAATGAAAATTACGTTTCGCTATTCCTTACTTTACTCTTACGTTCCAATTGCCTTTTTCATCCTACATTCAATATTTCTAAAATGACTTACATTCCATACCTTACATGCCCTTTGAAAGTAACTGGGCAAATTGTCGATTAATATTATAATATGTAAATTAATAATATACATTAATAATTAATTGATAAATATCTTATCACAGTCCAGGATATTTCCCAGGTATGCAGCCAAAATGTTTGATACCCTCTTTTAAATTTCACCTTCAGCTCCTCATTAGTGCTAAGCGCGAGTAGTTTCTCTTGTAACACATTCTCCACTTCCGTTTCATCAAATGGATTTATGATCCATGGTGGTATTTCCATCGCCAGAATATCTTCAAATCTGATTTTGAAGTCATCATGCATCAAGGCATTCTACCTGTGAGAAGTTTGAAAACTGAGAAAATTCGCGCTATCTAATATTTTATTTCATAAATTTTAATTTTCCAAGAAAAGCTGAAATTACACCTTTTGTTTGTATTAAATTGAGGCTGTTCCCTTGTAATTGTAAGTTAATGTCATTAAATTTTTTGAACAAATCTGTCAAACACGCGATGTCTGCTTTCAAATTGATCAGGATTTCTTTTAAATCTGAATCTTTACTTTCGTTAAACATTCACCTTTCGACAACCAGCGTACTTCTGTATGTAAGAGTAATCGTTGAAAATTTTCATCATTTTCATCGCACAATTGTGCAAATAAACGCGTATTCAAAGTACTGCTTCTTATTTTGTTAAATGCATTAATCACAAATTGAAGCGATTTATGCAATTTATCACTCAAATTTTTTTGCTACTAAGTGTTGTCGGCGAATGACACAGTGAATTGTTACCCCGGGTATAATTCTTTTAAGATGACTTATAAACCCACGATAACGCCCGACCACGGCAGGAGCTCCATCTGTTGCTCCCGCTTACTAATTGTGCACCCCCATTTCTTTGTCACGCCAACGTACACCCCCATCGAGTCTCTCGTGGACACCTGGGGGTCCACCTGAACCACTTTGGGAATCACTGGTCTAAATTAAAATAGACTAAACTACTTGTTATGATGTCTTCTATCTGCCGGTGAAAATCCGGTGAAAATCGGTGCAACCATTTTGGAGATAGCATTGCGGACGAAGCCGCGGTTATTAGCTAGTGTAATTTAGAATAGCCTAAGTAACCCGCTGTAATTTCAGCTATTTGCCAGTGAAATTCATGTCAAAATCGGTCCAGCCATTTCGGAGATTACCCGGAACAAACAGACAGACAGACCGTTAGGTAGGTTAGGTTAGGTTAGGTTTCAAAGGTAACCTTTGAAAAATTACATTTTTGTTATCAGTAGCCCGTATACTTTCATACCCAATCAGTAAAAAAAATTATTTTGATATGACATACAGACACTTCATTTTTATTATATGTATAGATAATATGTATTACTTGTGAGATACATTGTGTTCTCATGTGATTGCCAAGTCAATCTATTTTATTTAAAACACTAGCCGACCCGTGCCCACTTCGTTGGGCGGTAATAGGCATTATCAAGCTACAACTTTTCTCTAGAACTCAATCATATATATCTCATAATTAAGGCAGCGTTCGTAAGAAACGTTTTCGTTCGACCATTTTTCTCCGACTCCCTAGATATTACCCCCTACAACCTCACAAACTTTACCTCTTTATAATATTGGTATAGATTATAGATAATATAATTAGTTAATAGCTTCGCACGCGTGGAATAGTTATTTTGGGCTAAGACGCAGCGGAAGCTCTCAAAAGGAAAAAATACCCCGATTTAAAAATATTTTTCATTGTTGCTGCGCTCCTATTGGTTTTAGCGTGATGATATGTAGCCTATGACACTCACAAATAACGTGGCTTTCTATTGGTAAAAGAATTTTCAAAATCGATTCGGTAGTTCCTGAGATTACCCCCTACAACGTCACAAACTCACAAACTTTACCTCTTTATAATATTAGTATAGATTATAGATAATATAATTAGTTAATAGCTTCGCACGCGTGGAATAGTTATTTTGGGCTAAGACGCAGCGGAAGCTCTCAAAAGGAAAAAATACCCCGATTTTAAAATATATTTCATTGTTGCTCCGCTCCTATTGGTTTTAGCGTGATGATATGTAGCCTATGACACTCACAAATAACGTGGATTTCTATTGGTAAAAGAATTTTCAAAATCGGTTCAGCAGTTCCTGAGATTACCCCCTACAACGTCACAAACTCACAAACTTTACCTCTTTATAATATTACTAGCCGACCCGTGCCCACTTCGTTGGGCGGTAATAGGCATTATCAAGCTACAACTTTTCTCTAGAACTCAATCATATATATCTCATAATTAAGGCAGCGTTCGTAAGAAACTTTTTCGTTCGACCATTTTTCTCCGACTCCCCAGATATTACCTCCTACAACCTCACAAACTTTACCTCTTTATAATATTAGTATAGATTATAGATAATATAATTAGTTAATAGCTTCGCACGCGTGGAATAGTTATTTTGGGCTAAGACGCAGCGGAAGCTCTCAAAAGGAAAAAATACCCCGATTTTAAAATATTTTTCATTGTTGCTCCGCTCCTATTGGTTTTAGCGTGATGATATGTAGCCTATGACACTTATAAATAACGTGGCTTTCTATTGGTAAAAGAATTTTCAAAAGCGGTTCAGTAGTTCCTGAGATTACCCCCTACAACGTCACAAACTCACAAACTTTACCTCTTAATAATATTAGTATATAGATTATAGCCCCTGCCCGCGACTTCGCCCGCGTAGTAATAGTTACTACTCTGGGCTAACGCTGATACACAGCAGAAGCTCTCAAAAAGAAAAAAACATCTCGATTTTAAAACATTTTTCATCTGTGCTCCGCTCCTATTGGCCTTAGCGTGATGATATATAGCCTATAACCATTCTCGATGAATGAGCTATATAACAATGAAATAATTATTCAAATCGGACCAGTAGTTCCTGAGATTACCCCTTACAACGCCACAACGTTACAACGTCACAAACTCACAAACCCACAAACTCACAAACTTTACCTCTTTATAATATTAGTATAGATAAAAGATTTTTAATATTGATATGGTCACTATAAGATGTTGTTAGGTTAGCCAATTACGTAATAACTTAAGACAGAAGGGTCCCTTTTTTATACCATTGGCGGCAAACAAACATGCGGGTCACCTGATGGTAAGTGATCACCGTCCACCTACGACACGAGAAGAATCACAGATGCGTTGCCGGCCTTTGAGAAAGGAGTAGGCTCGTTTCTTGAAAAATGGCAAACTGAACGTCGCTTGATATATCGACACCCAGAATACTGATGTTAGGCTTGGCGACTAAGGGGACTCCCTGAAAGATAGGAACTGCGTCAAAGAGGGTCTTCTTTGCGGTGAAGGTACAGACTTGTGTTTTAATCGGGTTGAACTCGACCAGATTTTGTCTTCCCCAATCTGAGACACACTCAAGAGACGTCTCTATTTCAGACACAAGTCTATTACAGCTCTCATAAACACGTTCTCGAGAAACACCTGCACGACTGGTATAAAAAGAATCCACAATACTATCATCTGCATAGGAATGAATGTTACTGATTTGCAACAAATCATTGATATGCAGGAGAAATAGGGCGCCGGTTTTGCAAAATCGCTCGGTGCCCGACGATTTGTTCGGTTGATGTATCCCCATAAAGAGTTGAAACTTCCATCCATCTGGGTGTACGTTAAATAGCTCGCAATTAATTACTTCGATAAAACCACAAGCTATCCGTGCCCGTTAGATGTATTGTTGATTTAAAATAAAGAGTTGAAACGTCCATCCATCTGGGTGTACGTTAAATAGCTCGCAATTAATTACTTCGATAAAACCACAAGCTATCCGTGCCCGTTAGATGTATTGTTGATTTAAAATAAAGAGTTGAAACGTCCATCCATCTGGGTGTACGTTAAATAGCTCGCAATTAATTACTTCGATAAAACCACAAGCTATCCGTGCCCGTTAGATGTATTGTTGATTTAAAATAAAGAGTTGAAACGTCCATACATCTGGGTGTACGTTAAATAACTCGCAATTAATTACTTCGATAAAACCACAAGCTATCCGTGCCCGTTAGTGGTATTGTAGATTTAAAATAAAGAGTTGAAACGTCCATCCATCTGGGTGTACGTTAAATAACTCGCAATTAATTACTTCGATAAAACCACAAGCTATCCGTGCCCGTTAGATGTATTATTGATTTAAAATAAAGAGTTGAAATGTCCATACATCTGGGTGTACGTTAAATAACTCGCAATTAATTACTTCGATAAAACCACAAGCTATCCGTGCCCGTTAGATGTATTGTTGATTTAAAATAAAGAGTTGAAACGTCCATACATCTGGGTGTACGTTAAATAACTCGCAATTAATTACTTCGATAAAACCACAAGCTATCCGTGCCCTTTAGTGATATTGTAGATTTAAAATAAAGAGTTGAAACGTCCATCCATCTGGGTGTACGTTAAATAACTCGCAATTAATTACTTCGATAAAACCACAAGCTATCCGTGCCCGTTAGATGTATTGTTGATTTAAAATAAAGAGTTGAAACGTCCATGCATCTGGGTGTACGTTAAATAACTCGCAATTAATTACTTCGATAAAACCACAAGCTATCCGTGCCCGTTAGATGTATTGTTGATTTAAAATAAAGAGTTGAAACGTCCATACATCTGGGTGTACGTTAAATAACTCGCAATTAATTACTTCGATAAAACCACAAGCTATCCGTGCCCTTTAGAGGTATTGTAGATTTAAAATAAAGAGTTGAAACGTCCATCCATCTGGGTGTACGTTAAATAACTCGCAATTAACGTTAAATAACTATTAACTATTACTGGTTTCAGCATGAATGGGTCGGCTCGTTCGGGGTA
Source organism: Antheraea yamamai (assembly GCA_036509395.1). Lineage (NCBI taxonomy): Eukaryota > Metazoa > Arthropoda > Insecta > Lepidoptera > Saturniidae > Antheraea > Antheraea yamamai. The sequence continues at coordinate 9,836 of AP028433.1, forward strand.
GTACCACCCTCTCACAGAAAACCGACGTGAAGTAACAGTGCTTGCATTGTTGCGTTTCGTTTGGTCAGTGAGAGCGACGGATACCCACCTCCTCTCCCCTTCCCCGTTCTTCCCCTCCCCATCCCCCACTTCCCCACTCCCCTCTCCCCCAAACACAGGTTGGCAACGCACTTGCGACTCCCTTGGTGTTGCAAGTGTCTATGGACGGTGGTGATCACTTACCATCAGGTGACCCACATGTTCGTTTGCCTCCTATAACATAAAAAATAAAAAAAAAATTAATTACTTCGATAAAACCACAAGCTATCCGTGCTCGTTAGTGGTATTGTAGATTTAAAATAAAGAGTTGAAACGTCCATCCATCTGGGTGTACGTTAAATAGCTCGCAATTAATTACTTCGATAAAACCACAAGCTATCCGTGCCCGTTTGTGGTACTGTAGGCTTAAAATCTATCAAAATTATTTTATCATCAAGTGCTTCTCGAAGTTATAAAAAAAATCGTGGTTCTCTTTGGCTAATTGAAGTCCCTTCAATTTTAATATTTACAGAAATATATTTAGAGGAGCCATTAATAATATAATGAGTTTCCAAAAGCCGACAAAAACCATCGCACCTGTACGTTGTAAAAAGATATCCGGTGATAATTCGGAATCAGATAATATAAGCTTGTAATGTAATATAAACAAAGCGAATCGATTGTAAGCCATTACGAAAACTACTATCTCTGAGCTGCAGTATAAACGCTTAGTAGTTTAAAAGGATTCGCGTTATAAATTTTCTGAGTCAACTTTCTAGGATTTAAATGATCATTAACATGGTTTAGAAAGATAGTTTTTAGAACGAAGTTACTTATCGCGGCTTATGGGTAGTGCGATTTAGTAGAAATCGTCACGTAACGAATATGCTGTGTGTGTATCGAACCTACTACAAGCAAATGAGACACGAGCAAGTGAGTGTGCAGCCTCTCTCTCTCTTTATTCATGTCTCTTTTTACCATATAACCTCAACTCATGGTTGTACAGACACGAGTAAATTTAGTGAAAACGTATTTGTTATTTGTGTTAGATAGATAGGTCATACGTGAATATTTTATTTTTGTAATTAAGTTTTTAAAAATGGATTCTGCAGCAAATGTACGTAATACAGATTTAGAAAAGTAAGTTGATAAAATTGTTTAACTTGATACAAGTATTTACTGTTTACATTTGTTTATTGTACGTGTGATTTGAGTGTTTTTCATTTAGGAAGTATCTTCATATGCCGTATAATTTACTATCTTGTATATATTTTATTATGAATAAATATTTTTCCTGAAATATTGAATGGAACTTTCTAATGTAATTCTTTCCTTTAGATTATTTGCCTTCAAAAATAATATAAAATAAAAATTGAAATATACAGATTTCATTTCGGATTTCGGATTTTCCCTCGACCGCACAATAAAAAAAAATTACATAATAAATATTATATCTTTTTTACTTTTTATAATAAATTTTTTATGTTATTATGTTTCGTATGTATGATGTCTTTGATTTTGATATTTTTGACGGTTTTCGCTGCGTTTACAGATGTAGGTAATTGCGATAATAGTAAATTATTCATTATGTAATGAGAGGGTCTACTCGTTACTGGCTTTAGGAGATACTAGATCAAAACGATTGCATTGTTTGAATATATTATAATTGTGAAGATGTTCGTGGTTCTACAGATTAACAGATGTTTAAGATCAATCATCTTATTATCAATATCGTGTGTAGCGTTTACCTCGATCTGATATAGAAGACTGTGTTTCGAGACCGTGGATAGAGCTACTCGATTCAAATAGATATTTCAATCAGACTTAGATTTGATGAAAAACTTTACGTGATAATAATGGCATTTCGAATCCCGTTCTGAGAATGCTATTGGACACTTTATCTCCAAATTCGATGTTATAATGAAATAACACACTAAATGATTGATATTTTCATAAGCAATTCTATATGACCAAAACAGAATAATAAAAATAGAAAATTATTCATGGGAACTGGAGAACACTCTAAGATCAAAAAGTAAATTTAATGAGGTTTTCGAAATAATTCATGCAACTCAGAGAGTTATTTCTAAAGAGTGCAGGTATTAAAAAAAATGACATAAAAAATGCAGGAACTTCAGGCTTAAGGAAGCATTTACTATCTTTCTACGATAAGGAATTGCATATTTTTATTCCGGCAAATAGTCCTTGAAAAACATGTTCATTATAAATTTAGTTAATTTGATTGGACTTTACTATGTATATGTAAATATCAGCTAAAAATCTACCTATCTGTTGGATTGTTCTAAGGTTTAACCTAACATGTCTAATAAAGAACAATATACAAATAGGTAATAGAAAGATTTGCAAGACTTGCAAGATTCTTGCTGCAATACCAAGACCAAGACCAGGTGTAATGACGCAAGACCAAGCCAAGTCTCGTCTTGGTCTTGCGTTTGAGCAATACTAAACGTAATATGCTTATGATCTAATATCTTTATATTAGAAGAACCTCTTCTATCTTTAAAATTACTATTAATTATAATGTTGAATTGTAAGCAAAGAATTAAGTCTTGAAATTTTGCATTAATATAAAACAATATATAGAACTATCTGTAAGCAGTTTTAAAAGGTATTTAGAAATTAAAATAGCACTCATTAAAGTTGGCTCAATATTCTCATACTTTGATATGGTTACTGATTTATGTTGACGCGAGCGTGGTAAGTAAAATAATATGGCCGAAAAATGAACAGAAAGAAAATATAAATCAAATTATATATGTACAAATCTATGAGTTTCCATGTGCGTGGAATTGAAAATAGAACAGTCCGAGTGAGTCGTTATAACTCCAGTTATATACCTATGAAAATCGTAAAAATCGGTCTAATCGTTAGCAAGATTCCATTGCGGACGAAGTCACGAGTAACAGTTAGTCCAAAATAAAATAGCCCAAGTTATTCCTTACAAGCTCAGCTATTTGCCTTTGTAAGTCTCCAGAAATTTCCATCAAAATGGGACCAGCCATTGCAGAGATTACCAGGAACAAATAAACAGACGGACAGACTAAGAAATTAAAAATTGGTTTCTTGTTATAAGTAGTGTATATACTTTCATATTCATTTAGTAAAAAAATGTATTTTGACATTATATACACATTACAGATACTTCGAAGATGCATTTTTAAGGTTAACCATTTTTTCGTTAATAGTGTGATATATGTAGGTAGATTCATATAATGTAATATTTTATAAGTAGTTTTAAGCCGTCATGTTGTACCTGCTTCTCCGATTATAGACATTTTGACCTTGTCAGTCACAACTGGGATTTATATATTGATCGGCTCGAACAGTATTTTCTTGTCAACGATATTAAGCAAGGACTAAAAGTGGCTACATTAAGCACTTTAATAGGGAGTGAGTGCTATGAACTTATGGTAAATTTGTGTGCACCCGACAAACCGTCATCGAAGTCTTATGAACAGCTTGTGACAATTATAAAAATCATTTGCAACCACAACCCAGTAGGTCGCCAGAACGATTTAAGTTTCGACAACGAATACAAACCTGTGAAGAAAGCAATGCCGAATTTGTTTCGGTTTTAAAAAAGATGTCCAGGAATTGCGGATTCCCGGCTGACAATCTACAAGAAAATTTGCGGGATCAATTTATTCGTGGATTGAGAAACGAATTTATTAGGCAACAACTCTTTACGGAAGACGACATTACTTTCGAAAAGGCGTTTAAACTGGCCGTTTCAACGGAAGCAGCTGAAAAGAACGCAGCAACGGCGGATGACTGCACTCGTGGGAGGAGTGGCAGTACACCGGTGCAGGAGGTGCATCAGCAAGCAGTAGGCGAGAAGGGCGGCGCCATCGCACGGTCATCGAACGAGAAATGACGGTGCTGCAAGTGGCACAAGCGGAGCGGGTAGAAGTAGAAAACCGGAGAGAAACCGAAAACCACAAACAGTTAACGACAACACCAATATTTGTTCAGTATGTGGGGGGCAGCATATGAAAGATTATTGTAAATACAAACTATATGTTTGCAGAATATGCAATAAAGAAGGGCATTTAAAGAAGATGTGTCCGAAAAGAGGCCGGTGTATATCCAGCAACAGGGGGGGGGGGGGGCTGTCCCTGACTGGGTCGCTTTCAGGCCGGCATGACAGCGGCGACCGGCGATGGATAGTATGTCTTTCGGTGGTCGCCATTGTTTTTGGATTGTACTGTGCTTACCATCAGGCACAGTACAGTCACTTTGCCGAGCTACAATAAAAAAAAAAAAAAAAAAAAAGGAATACATCGTTTATTCATATGGTAGAAGACAATAGTATCATAGTTAATGACTCATCTTGTAGCAGCGATGAGGTAAATTATTCAATTATATCTCATCAATTTAAAAAGTTTGAACCATACACTGTTGATGTTTATATTGATGTATGTATCCCTCATCTTCATTCTTATTTAATCTCTGATCTGTTTAATATTTGTTCATTGTTCCCGTCGCGTCGATTCTTTTGATGAAAGATTTTAACGCGTATAATATGTCCTGAGATTTACGTCATTACACATTATTTGGTTGTACTGGTATACATTTTATTTTAAACTCTTAGAGGAACTTACAGCTATGATAAATAATTAAATTACGTATTTAGGCATGAACGAAGGTCATTTAAAGTTTCCGCATTTAGCTAGACGAATATACAGAGTACGAGGAAGGAATTTAAAATAAAAAACATTTATTTCTACTTTTGCCTGTTCTAATTAAGTAATGAGTTTGGCCTGAATTTTGCCTTAGCAACCCGGTTATAGAGTACGTTAAAGTTTCTGCTATCTTTTTTGTAGTTATCTTCTATATTAAGTTCCCATTATATGTCTCCGAAATTAAAATCACCAATAATTGAATTTGTAGAATTACTTTTGTAGGCTATAAAATTTTGAATAATCTTTGTAATGTTATTGAATAGAATATCAAAACATTCGAAGGTAGTTGTGGGAGGAACATACACAGCATATACATTACAAGTGTAGTTATATATTTTCCAGAGATCCTCACAGACAGATTCCCAAATAGACATAAGTCATAAGTTTTAAAAGCGGCGACTATCACTTCACCGCCATTTTTTTTTATTCCTATGCGAGCACGTAGTCAATCTGTCACGATTTAATATATTATAACGGTGATCGATAATTTCGTGACTCAAAATCGTATTTTTCAGCCGAGTCTCTGTTAAAATTATATAATATCATAATCCTTTTACAATATAGAAAAATTAAATTCGTCTACTTTGTACTAAACAAACAAAAGCGAAGGTGGCCCCTCATTAACGTGAATAATAGCGCAGATAACTATACCAGCGATAATATAAAATTTATAAAAAATAATAAGTGTTGTAGAAATATTTAAAACACGAATAGCAATTAAATAGTTTCAACTGATTGTTTTCGGGAGGTTTGATTCAGACTTGATGGAATTAACTGGTGTACTGGAGTTTTTTAGTACAAAAAATTTACATCCTTTTACCCAGACAAAAGCAAAATCCTTTCTTTCGGCAGCGATTTGATTTTGTTGAGAAAGATCTTATTATGGTAGGTTAAGATATCGTTTATCTCCACCCTGTGTTCACCTAATAGTCTTAAAATCTCGGGATTGATGGAGTTGTAGTTTTTTGCTGCAGCTACAAAGTCATCTTTTAGGTACCGGTTATACATGAAAACAATGATAGATTTGTGTTTACTATCATTGCGTATGGGCACTCTTGACATGTAATTAGTTTGTTTTTTAGATATTTTAATACCAATGCAATCACCGCTGATTTTGAAACGCTTACTCGCAAAACTTTTAAATAAATAATAACCGATAACTGGGTACGTTGGTTACCCATATTTAGAGATATCTCAGAAATCATGGAAGATTCCCGTATACAGAATATTAAGATGTCTAAGTTTTGTATTTAAAAGTGTGTCTGTTGCTATATTGGAAGCAATAATTTAAATTCTGACGGTGTAAATACAAACCACTATTCTTTGCTGTAAAACCTGCCTTATTCTAGTCCAGTGAACCCATTCGATTTGAATTTCAGTTTTCTATTCATTAATTCTAAAAATAAATCAGACTCGATATAGATATCAGGTATTAGGGCTATATACAGTTTTAGCTTAGATTTCTACAACTGATACATTCATACCGCCAGGACATATGCATAGCGGTTTTCCAGGTAGTAGAAAGGTAAAATAGTACTTATGGGAAAATTCGAACAGAAACTTCACATATACCTTGGTTCCTCAAATTTAGTTACTTATGTTAGTAAGTTTAGTTTTATCATACGTTGTTGGTTGTTTATGAATATGTCGTATCATGAAGAAGGGAGGGATGTGAGGGCGAATCAGGAGACACGACGGTATTTTAAATTATATTTTTTTAAATGTCTGGGTCTAAATCTGAACTTATATAATGTTTTACGTTATGTTATCTCTCGTCTTATAAACATTAAATACGTGTTGTGTTGGGTTATACCAAATGTTATGCAAATGTATTTAAATGAATGAAATAAAACTTTGACCTCATTTACTAATGTACTGTTTGTCATTATTAATGTAATATTATGTATGTTGGTTCTATTGTTTAAAGTGTTGAGTCGTTTCTTTAGTTCTCACTAACTCGATTTATATGCAAAATTACATCGCTCGACCTCAGCAGAAACGATTACATTTTTCCACCTACCAATATCCTTCGTTTGATCTTTGACCAATTGATGTTGGTAAATCCGTTTACTTCACGTATATCAGCTCCCTTAAAAGTGAAGTTACGTTTAACCTTGCTTTCATTTAAAATAATCTAAGCTTTGTTAAGTATTTAATAATTATGACTTGTTTACTTCCGAATTGTGTTATGAAGTCATTTACTGTGACGTACATGGCTTGCTTCTGGACTTACTGTTCTATGCTATTACAAGTTGATTATTCGCTATCGCACTTTGGTTTACAAATTATTTATTAACGATGTACGTTGTAATTTATTGTAAACTTATACAGCGATCAACCATAAGGTAGCAAATATAATAATAAAAAGTTATATTTCGTTTAATTCTTTAAATCTATTACTTGTATTTTATCTTTATATCTATTGCTTCGCAACGGAAGTACCATATCATAGAGAAATAGATGTGATTTTTATATGTGTATTTACATTATAATTAAGTAATATTTTTAATATTATTACGTAGGAAAGAGCACCGTCTAGCCAATAACCACATGTATAAAGAAATATTCTATTACATATTTATATTTCCTTGTAAGACTTCAGACGGAAAGAACATTATATGTATACTGTATACTGTTACACATCCGTGTCGCGTCTATAGAAGTATAGCTTGATAAACGGTTTGTTCCATTTTATATTATAGGATATTTTAATGATAAAATGGAGTAAATACGGGTGAGCTCGTTAGTGGGTCCTATAGTACTGGTTTCGAGTCGGCCTGTCATAAAATACAACTGTATGAACCATGGATATTATGAAAACCAGATGACGCGATGTTAGTTACAAACATATTGTTCGGTAGTAGGTACCAGAAATATTCTTTATTCATACAGGTAGTCATAGTGAACAACTACAGCACTACTGTAAAATACTCATTCACTCAATCGATTTTTTTTTGTAATAATCGTAAATAGTGAAGCTTGTAATAATTATAATATAACTAGCTGTGCCCCGCGGCTCCGTACGCGTTTTTTTTAAATGTATTAAAGAAGTGTAAAGTTGTAAGTAGGTGTGTACATTACAGAAATGCTTTTACAGAAACATTTGTAACTACGACACGCACGACATCTACTGTAACATGTAACGTGTACATTAGATATATGAATACTAATAGTATATCGAATGGGATGGTATTTGTCATCAGCAACATACCTGGATCTTCAACCTACTATATATCACAGTCAGTGCTCACTAACACTATATAAGAAAGTAATGAAAATTTTAAGTTATACATTATCGAACAATATGTCTTAAATCTTTTATTATATAGATATAATATGCCCATATTATCGATATACTTAAGATATTTTTATACATTGCTATAATCACTGAGTTATGTAGACGCAAACGCGGTAATTAAAACAATATGGCCGCCAAATTGACCAAAAAGATGATATAATTAATATTACATACAAATATATGACTTTCAATTATGTATATTTATTCTTGGAGTTCAGTAAAGCACACGTCTCACGCCGTTGTAACATATTTTTGATCAATTTCACACGGACGAATGCACAGGTAGCAGTTCATCACTACATACTGTACCAATTCAAATAAAAAAAAGAATTATTAAAATCGGTTCACAATTGACGAAAATATCGATTAACATACATAAAGAAAACATACAACCTCCTCCTTTTTCGAAGTCGGTTAAAAACAAAGTCCTCTGGTCTGTCTGTTTATCTGTTCGTGATAAAGTCAAAAATTACAGATCGAATTTTCATGCCATTTTCACCAGTAGATAGAATGATTCATGGGGAAGGTTTAAGTATAATTTTTCAAGGTTTTCTATTCATTATCGGGTCGGGACAACGTCTTCCGATCTCGCTAGTTATCTGCCCGTAAAAGTCCCGTGAAAGTCGGTCCAACCGGTTAGGAGATAGTAGAATATTGCGGACGAAGTCTTGAGTAACAAAATAAAATAGTCTAAGTTACTTCTTATACGGTGAGTTATCTGCCAATGAAAGCCCCGTGAAAATCAGTTCAAGCATTACGGATATTGCACTGCGGCCGAAGGCGAATAAAAAAAAACCTAAATTACTTTTTATGAGGTCAGCTATCTACCAGTGAACACCCCGTGAAAATCGGTCCAACCATTTTGGAAATAGCAATGCGGACGAAGCCGCGGACAAATAAAGTACAATATGTCAACTGCTATAATTTCGGCTATCTGCCAGTAAAATTCCCGTTAAAATAGGTCTAGCCGTTTTGGAGATTACCCGGAACAAACAAACAAACAGACAAAATATAATAATATAAAAATATAGACAAAATATACAAAAAAAATTGTTGGTCATTTGTAGCCATATACATTCATCAGAAAAGTTGTTATTTTAATTATACATACACAAACTTTATTTTTATAATACGTAATAGATAACAAATTTTGAATAGGAAAACAAAATAAACTTTGACAATGTTTGCGATAGAAACTTACCACGTTACCAAGGCAACGTATATAATATTAACGTTAACGATATCTCTCAAAAGGAAAAAAGTGCCCGATTTTGAAACATTCTTCATTGGTGATCCGCTCCTATTGATCTTTGCGTGATGATATATAGCCTAAAGCCTTCCTCGATAAATGAGCTATCTAAAACCGAAGGGTTTTCTCAAATCGGACTGGTAATTCCTGAGATCATAGCGTTCAACCAAACAAACAAACAAACTCTTCAGCTTTATATATTAGTATAGAGTATAGATAATAGAAAAAATATTTAACAAGTAATGGCGGTAAAACCGTACGCAGTCGGGTCACAGACGCACGAGTTTGTTTGCAACAGCTGGTTTAGATGATGTATGGAAGTGTGTTTGCACATTGTGTATGTTGCTTACATATGATTTGTTTTCATCGGTAACTTGCTTACAGGAAAATATTTAATTTATTTGTTAATTGACAAAACATGTCGGTAGAGGTTCCCGGTGTAGTATTCGTTTGCGGGTACGACGTACCGGCAGATAGTGAGCAGAGCCGGGAGCCCCGCGTTTGCTTGTTTTGCGTGCCTGTGCTTAGTGCCTATATCGAATAATGTGAACGGCGATTTTGGAGGCTAATTTTGAAATGTGTATAGCAGGTTTGGTTACGATTTACTATAGCAGCGACAATCGACCGATCACTCTTCGTCGTTTATTTATCTGACTAAAATCAATATGCATAAAACATTTTCACCAGTTAGGTAAGTATCGAATGCGCACCACACACACGTGTATGTTCGCACGAGTGACGGAACACGTTTGTGTCGGCGCACACACAGATCATGTTTTGTATAAAAATATGTTGATTATTGCGTCGAATGTCGCGGCGTGGCGCGTGACAATGCGGTCGAGTCCTATTCTAAATAAATTCATTGCTATATTATTAAATAAATTCAATATCGTGAGAAACGTAGGTGTAGAGTAGTAAGTAGTACAGTGAAAAGTGTGCGAGCCGAGACGGCGCGGCTGCGAATAGAATTAACTATTTTTACACCACTCATTTCGATTTCGTAATAATGTAAATAAGTATTAACGGAGGAAGGTAAAGCGCAACTCACCGTTTCTTATAGCCATGATATATGGTGGGCAGCAGTGAGATGTAATGAGCGAGTTGTGGTAGCGAGCAGAGAACACGCGGCGGTGGTATCGCGGCGAGCGGTGTGGACACACTGCGCCGCGCGAAGCTCTGTGCTCACAGAAAGCTCTCGCGCCGACAGCGTCCGGAGCAGCCGCAACGAGGAGACGGGGCGCTGTGCGCTGTGCGCTGTGCAGGTACCTCGCGCACCCTGCAAAGCCGGACCGGGAGTTGTGCGGAATGGCGTCAGAACGCGTTATCGCCGACTATTGATTCATGTTGATTTGAACTGGTGACTTTTGACTACTGATAAGAGTCGATGTTTTTTTTTCAGATAGCAAACTCTAATTTGTGGGTCTGTGCGAGTCGAGGCACGAACAAACCAAATATAAACTTCACTGCGAACTGTTCTTTAGTCGTGGATACTCGGGTCTCAGCTGTATGAGGTCCTTGAAAGGCTTTGGGATTTCATTGCACCGTCTGTTTTCCTGACATCATCATTGTATTCCGGCAAAAGTTAGCGGAATGTTGTACTGAATGCTCGAACACAGTATGTTCTTCGATCAGGAAGTGTAAGAGAGTGGTCGCGACACATCGCGCTGTCGAATCTGTATCGCTGCGTCGCGTCGCGTCGTTTAGATATGGCTCGGTATCGCAGAGAGTTAGTGATAACCCGAGTCGATATTATCAGTGAGGCCATACGTTATGATTTCTGACTACGTGTGAGTGCGCAGTGCTTATGCACCCGGCTCCACTCGGCTCGTCGGCACCAGCTCCTTGGTAGAGCGGCGCTGCGTAGTTCGCGTTACGTAACAACCGATATTCGCTCGGTGAACCTGACTAAATACTTGACACTAGCACACTAGCTTCACGACCTTCACCTTTACTATCGACTGAGATTACATTATTATGTTGTTTGGCAACGAACGACGAGATAAATACATTTGCCTTAATATAGTTAATAATATACAATTTACGTCCAGACCACAAAAAAAGCTCGTCCACTGCGTGTTCACAACTTATAATCTTATTTTAGCAACAGTACCGGGGCTTCACTATTTAGACCTCTCTGCGCGTCCCACGGACGCTTGTAAGGCTAGAGCCTTAGTCCGTGGCGTAGACGCCACCATATAACTCTTAGGTGTAGGACATTGCAGTTGTTTTGGACTTCATCGCAATCATTATCCTTGAGCTAGTTGTCACAATAAAATCTTTCTGCAACAAAAAATAGAACAGGGTGTATCTTTATGATACACGATACAAGTGAAACTTTTGTATAACTGGGAAACATGTTAATTAAAAAAAAAACATAAAGCCAACGCCATGTGGTGTTCCCAGCCGGTCATCCATCAAAGTACTGACCGCGCCCGACATTGCTTAACTTGGGTGATCGGACGGGTACCAGTGTTTTAACAGTTTATCCGACACAGTGTTTATCCCCTCACTTGCTATCACACAAAAAGGTTGCGGATCAGAATTTCAAAACCATTCCATAACAAGTTTCACTTCAAAACTTTATTTCAACAAAGTTTATAAATTAGTATTATTCACTTTTGACTTTCTAAAAAATATGGTAGTAGCGCGAAATCCGCGAAGCCGAACATCTGTAAAATCACATACGTATGTAAGTATCGATACTTTTTGGTATCAAGTCCTTTTTTTTCGATACCGTTACTTTTGCAATCAATACTTGATGATTCTAACACAGTTACTGATATGAGTATTTTTGGGCAAAAATCAAGGTGTTACAGAGTATTTATCTAAAAAAAATAGTTTTATCATATACAATTTTGGTTTATTATTTTACTACATATTAGTACCGAAGGGTACAAATAATATAAAAGGAAACCGTTTAGTGCTATGTTTTTTGTTCAGTTTTGCTTATTAATTATCATCACAACATTAAACGAATAAATAAAAATACTTGAAGCGCAAGTTACCATAATTATCTAAAACTGGCAGGCCCGACGGACGCTATCCCGCCCTGATAATAAAAAAAAACCTTGATATATTATACATATATGTACCTAAACATTTCTCACAAATTACTTTATCTACTGGCGAAAACCGCATGAAAATCAGTTCAGTAGTTTTTGAGTTTATCGCGAACAGACAGACAGACAGACGTGGCAGAGTACTTTGTTTATAATAATTGTAGTGATACTATTGCAAGTACAAATGAATGAAGACCAATAATTATAAACCCTTAAGGTACAGATATTTTTAATTTAATACTTTAATGAGTATAATATGTTTATTCGGCCACTACTCATGAGTAAAATATCAATAATTTTTATACGATACCGTTTCCCTAGAAACGTTGGAAAACAAACATAGATTATAAAATAACAATTCACGACGTTCATGATCACCGACCATTATAATATAGATCTGACACAACATTTATACCTCAGCTGAGCAAATTCAACATTGATTTTATTCGTAAACATAACATTGTGGCACTTAATCTATCATACACGCTAACTTTCAGAAAATATTTTTGTCATTTAAGTAAAAACTAAGAGCGCCATCTATCTGTATTTTAATCCACTACGTCGAACAAACTTTTTTTAACGTCTTTAAAAGTTGATTAAGGAAACGCTATATTTTGGCCGTTCAAGAACTCTTTTAAGTAGAGGAGAATAAATATTTAAATTATAATTTATTCCGTGATTCGAATTTGTTGAAATAAAGCCAACATGTTGCCCAAGGTACAATAACTTACATATGAATTTTGCATGAAAATTCACCCAGTAATTATAGATGTTATCAATATTTACAAACACAGTTTAAGTTTTTAAAATTGCCCGTTTTCATTCTGTTACAAGTTCTAAATAACCCGATATGAGTTTTGATGAAATATGTGCAATGTACCAATGCAAAGGTTCTACAATTTTACTACGGTATAGACAATTTCTTAATTTCACAAGAAATATAATTTCAAACAAATGTGATGTTAAAGCGACTTTGTTTAGGAAACTTTTTTGTGAAGAATTCATGAAAACAAAACAAAATTCAAACAAATTATTCCTAACGTCGCTTATCGATAATTCTTAACAAAAACGTTGCGTAGAATAATTCTAATAAAATAAATATTAGAAAATAGTTTTTCTTAACTGTTTGAGTTACAAAGATTCAGAACAGATATATTTCCATTTCAGTTCATGGGCTAATTTTTTTTAACTTACAGGTTTTATCGATTGATCATAATCTCACTTCATGTTAAACGACTATGTGGACTCCAGCGACTGGCTGTCTGTCAGTGCTGCTGACGGATCGGCCCCACTCTAATCAGGAGACCGTCACGTACACACAGTCTGTCTCCTCCGTCTGCCGAACCTGTATAATGGCAACATGGACCCCTCGACCCATCTTCCCTAGGTCCGGTGTAAACACGCTAAATCTAGCGGGGCTGGCTCAAGTGCAGCTGCCGGCAAACATTATAAGAGGTTTATCGCCACATTTTTAATTTGAGGGTGGTAGCTAGCCAGACAGCCTTAGAAAAAGCGCTGCCGGCTGTAACTGTAATCACTGACAAATGTACTATGTGCCTAACTCGTGCCTATTAGCCGTCAGCCATATTTAATGTGAAATATTTTGAAAACTTGTTATAACTATACAACGTAGTTTTTGAATATATTAATTGCATGTAAAAAATGTTTATCCATGGTCGAGTATTGTGACATTATTGCTAGTTTACAAAAACATATTTTTTTTCCGATATTGAAAAATAAGTGATCACCTATCAATCGCCTTATGTTAATTTTGTATTAAGCGTTATATATGTGCGTGAACCCGACGAATCATGGCTGACGTCGTTTGAATATCTGCCAGCTGGAATAATCTATGTGGTCCAGAAATAGTGCATACAATACATCCCATGCTCCATCTTTTATTATTTTTGATAAACACCAGCGAATTTGTTTTTAATTTATTTTTTCTAAAAAACTACACATAATTTATAATAGCTTTAAAATGTTTGTCTTTCTAGAAATAAAGTAATGTTATCAAGTTTTACCCTGGACGTGTACTGTATTTCGATAATGTAGTTAAGTAGATAAATATTATATTATGTTATATTATAGATTTAAGATAGGCTAGATATACAATTTTAAAACATAATTTATACAACTTATACAATTTTACAATATTTTAAAAAACCATATAATCCTACTTTAAAACTTACACAAACCTAACTATCGATTAAAGAATGAGCTCGACTGCCGGACCAAGTTCAACCAGAATGGAAGAAAACAAAAATCGCCCGTCTGTTAAAAACAGACTGTCAGCCAGTAAACAGACTGAAGAAATAAAAAGTCATGAAGAACAAACATTGAAAGGCACTGCCACAATGCTCTACAAAGAAGCTGAAAGCTTACTGAAGCAATCTGGAAACCTAAAATTGATAATAAAGGACGGGGTTACTAAAAAGTTGGGCGAATTATATCAAATTATATTAGATTTCATTGACAAAGAAAAAGATGCCGAAATAAATTTAATAAGAGAACTGCAGAGGAAGGAGGAAGAACATTCAGAAAGACTCGCTCGTTTGATACAAAATTCGGAAAAAACAGAGGTATCAATAATAGAAACTGAAAAAGTAGTGGAGGAACTAAGTAAAAGGTCTAAAAAGAAGGAGGAATAAAGGAACAGACAGACAAAAGATTTTATTAACAGCATAGGAGAAATTAAAACAACATTACAAGATATTAAAGAAAAAATAGGGAATCTAGATCAAAAAACTCAAATCAAAACACAGAAAACCAGAATATTCCTGAGACTATGTTGAATAAAGTAGAAGACACAAAAACTAAAACGCCAAAACCTCTTTATTCCCTGATTGTGTCATCAAAATTAGATCGAGACTCAAGCGGCGATGTGATGGATAAACTCAGAGCGGCAGTCGATGCTAAAAACACTGGGTTCCAAGTGGAAAACATAAGAAAAGCTAGAGACCAGAAAGTGACCATAGGGTTTAAGCACAGGGACCAGGCCAATAAATTTATTAAAAAAGTCGAAGAAAAGGATCACAGCCTTAGTGTCGATACTGCGAAAAATAAAGATCCTCAAATTATAATAAAGAACGATCTTGCGGTTAATTCTGACGAGGAGGTCATCCAAATGCTGAGGACGCAAAACACCTCAACCTTAGATAACATACCCGAGGATGAATATAGGATGCTAGTCAAATACCGACGCAAAACACGAAATCCGCTTGCCAACCATCTGGTTCTCCAAGTGTCTCCGGAGGTATGGGGGAGACTGACGAAAGCCGCAAAAGTATACATCGACCTTCAGCGAGTCAATGTAGAAGACCTGTCTCCCCTAGTACAATGTACGAGATGCCTGGGGTATGGACATGGAAGGAGGATACGAAAGGAGCCGGAAGTCGTCTGCAGTCACTGTGGCGACCAACATCTAAGGAAGGACTGCCCGGCAGAAAAGGAGGGAAAGGCGCCAAAATGCAGAAACTGTTGTGTCAGTAGACTAGAAAAAACGAACCATAATGCTTTCGACACCGAGTGCCCAGTGAAAAAGAAATGGGATTGGATAGCCAGGATGAGTGTTGCATATAGTTGAACTAATGTCAAAACAAATAAATACAACATCGAAAAAATTATCAGTGGCGCAATAGAAACTGAGACTTGCAACGCATCATCCATCAGAAAACTATGTTACTAAAAAGAGTTGCTAAATAAAACTAAAACTACATTGGACCAAAACATCCAGGGAAACCAGGAACGAATGAGCCGACCACCAGGCAAAGAGACAGTAAAATACCTTGGAACCCATTACAAAAGTTGACATATCGGCTTGGTAAACAAAGAAGATAAGGTCGAAACAACAAGTAATAAAACCGGGAGTAAAAAGATATTGTTAAAAGGAAAAAGTAACTAGGAGAATGGCATTGTGAAAGAATTGACACACCCGGATGTCGAGGATGACAACCGGTACTGTGCTAATTACCAGTCACAAATCTAAATTGATAGAAACTCGGGCTGAATGTTATTGATCCAAAATTTAATAGTAGTCAAACAAAATAGTTTCAATAAAATTGGCAATCAGAGGTAACAAATAGAAAAGGAACAATAGATTAGTAAAATATATACGAAAAGAGACATAGAGAGCAATTAAATGAAGAAAATCATTAAATTATAGATAAAAATTTAAAAGACGTGTACTGATTATCAAACATCAAAACATAACAAAGATAACAAAAAGTATAAATCAGATATGAAAATAAATTAAATAAGAACTAGATATACAATACGTATGATATAAAAGGTCTCTGTCTACCCGCGATTGAGGTACCCAGTGGGCTGAAGGGTAAACCTTCAGTCACATAAAAAAAAATGTAGTTAAGTAATTTATTGTAATTTCCACTCTTGTTCTGTAATCGTCAAATCTAGAGACAGTAATGTAGTTAAAAGTATAATTTTCGGTAGTACATATGAATAAATATTGTAAACCTTCGTAAACATTCAAACAAAGAAAACTTCTTTAAAATCACCAAGAGGGCTTCAAGCTTCAGTGGGCACGAATATGGGAGCACGAAAACCGAGTTAAAGAATTTCAGTGAGCGCTTTCTTCTGAGAGGCAGGTGGTAGGTATGTGATAGCGTTTCCTGAACCCATAGTGCCATGTGCGGAGGTGATTAAATTGGTTTTTTGGTAGGTTCAGTCTAACATAAGTTGTGCTCTGTGGGTACCTAGGACGGGTTTTCTACAATTATATTTTAAAAAAAACATTTAATGTACGAAGGAACCCTACCATGTATATACTCGTATCTGTTATACTACCTATGATTTCTATCCGCTATAAATTCTTGTTTCTTATTATAACCACAAAATGATTGCCAATGAAATTAATTTTATAATGAGAACCGTTAGAGGCGTTTTCACATTTGGAGAGGAAATATAATTTGGTTAGGAATCATTGCAATCTATATTGTTATTATATTTCTATATTCTCACATATTATGTCTTAGGCTGCGATGTTCTATTTTTGTTGGTATATGGTAATAAATATAGGTTAGTAGATGGAGACGTGTGGCGGCGTGTCAAGCGAAGTTCAAGCTAAGAATAGCAATCAAAATTGATGACAGTTGGTGTTTATGTGGATTGTAAGATTTTCATGTGAATATATATAACGAGTGGAATATCACCCTTATTTAAAAAAAAATACAAATTAATCGGTTGTAACACTTATAGCTACTCATAAATAAGAGTATAGTTCAAGCTAATATAAATATTATAGGTCGCCTTACGTTATTAACTGGAATGTAGTATTGGAGATTAACAAAAATTATTTGGTATTAGTTTTATTATGATTAAGTAACTACTAAAAATGTCTGTACAAAAAGTAATGATATCCCATCAAATACATAAATGTGAAATGAGAGCCAAGTTCAGTATTATGATATATGCCTTGGTTGGTGACTTCAGCGACAATTGATAAAAGAATAAATACGTGCGGAGCAGCTAGTATAATAAATAAATAAAGTTTGAAATAATGAAGATACCTATGAAAAAAGTAATATTACCTACACTTAGAAATATATAAAGTAAATTTTAAAACAAAAGTATTAACCGACTTCAATATCAATCAAAAACCCATAAGGCACTAAAAAGCGGAAAATAAATAGTTTATCAAATTAACCAAATTAAATAAAACATATGAATATGTGTGCTACCTAGAGATGTATTGGAAGTCGGTGCCAACCGAAATTTCAAATTTGTTCCAGGTAGAAATGTATTACAGAGACGCGAGAGTGGACTTAAAATTTGTACCTATGATATGATTTTCGGTTCGCACCGACTTCCAATACATCTCTAGGTAGCACACATATTCATATGTTTTATTTAATTTGGTTAATTTGATAAACTATTTATTTTCCGCTTTTTAGTGCCTTATGGGTTTTTGATTGATATTGAAGTCGGTTAATACTTTTTTTTGAAAATTTACTTTATTTTTCCTTTTTTTAGTGTACATAAATTAAATATATTTTACTAGCAGTGCCCGCGAACTCCGTTCCGCCTTAAGTATATTAAAATATGCGCTTTTTTGCGGTATGGTATCTATCGGTATGGTATGCGATATGGTTTCAATTGGTTGTACAATAAGTAACGTTTGGTACGAACGCAACCTTATCAATAATCCGCGATAGTTTCTACCACCAACTCGGCTACCATCGCTTCACACATAATACACCTTAAGTAATGTAATTACAATGCTTGCGTCATGTTGCAACACAGCAACGAACATAAGCACAATAGGCTCCTAATGATTGAAGAGTTTTTTTTATAATATTGGTGGCAAACGAACATACGGGTCACCTGATGGTAAGTGATCACGGCCGCCCATGGACACCTGCGACACGAGAGGAAACACAGATGCGTTGCCGGCCCTTAAGAAAGGAGTAGGCTCGTTTCATGAAAGTTTTCTTACTTTGTCACGGATCCCATGATCAGAACCTAACCAAATTCTCATCAAACTACCCTTGAAGTACATCCTTTCCAATAAAAAATGAATCATCGAAATCGGTTAGCGTGATATTCAGTTATTCGTCTATTTCTCGTTTACATAATTAATGCAAATTTAAAACTTATACGGTATTGCACTGGATGCCGTTGTCGGAACTGGACCAAATTAAAATGGGACCACATGGGAAGTACCAGCTTTCAAATAAAAAAAGAATAATCAAAATCGGTTCACCCAGTCTAAAGTTATGAGGTAATAAACATAAAAAATAAATAAAAAAAATACAGTCGAATTGATAACCTCCTCCTTTTTTTTGAAGTCGGTTAAAAACAGAATGGGACAACTGCCCTATAATAAAATTTCGCAAACGACTTAATCTTTAGAACAGTCGTACTCAACCTTTTTTTAAAGGGGCTATAAACATGTTTCACTCATTCTGTCGCGGGCCGCAAACTACGAATATGTAGGTTTTAAATTAAAAAAACGTAATTTCAAATGAACCACGTATTATTAATGTAGCGAAAAATGGTAGTCCAATAGGACAAGTTTGGTATTATCCCTTATGTCATAAGGAACGGATTGCGAACGGATTAGGTTATCTGGGATCCATTTAATTTACTCAGCGTGCTCATAGTTTATCTGATTGGCATGGTGGGCCAACAACACAGACCCGGTAGATCGCAGGTTGAGTATCGCTGCTTTAGATATTTAACTCTATTTCAATAAGTAAACATACCCCCCCCCTCCACTTTTTCTCCTCCCCACTTTCCCAACCCCTCTCCCCCAAACACAGGCTGGCAACGCACTGGTGACTCCCCCGGTGTTGCTAGTGTCTATGGGTGGCGGAAATCTCTTACCATCAGGTGACCCGCCTGTACGTTAGCCCCCTATAATATAAAAAAAATAATATTAAAATAATAGAAATAGAAATGTCTTGGTTATAGGTTACTACCAAATCTAATATTGTGTATATTCAATACTTTTAGCAGTGATTTTGAACAGGGTTGCCAATTGCCGAGAAATTCTTCAAACTTCGAGGAACCTTAATCGAATTTGCAATTGCCAATATTTGGAGATTTTGCAGGTATTTTAGTGTTTTACCAATTTAATAATCTTCTGAAAATCATGAGGTCGATAGACTGATGAATACTTATTAAAACATCATAATTAATGAATTCTATATTTTTGGGAATATTGTGTATTCTTATTTTTTCGTTTATTAAAGGTATATCGAGTTATATAGATTGTGAAGATATGAAAACTAGATGATGAATAGTGAACTCGTGTTTGTTGGATTTGTTTGACATTATATTTGTGGGCATGTTGATGTTGAGTTTTTTTTATATCAAAGAAGGCAAACGAACAGGAACAGTGATTATCATCGTACATAGATACTAGCAACACTAGGGGAGTCGCAAGTGCGTTACCAACCTGTGTGTGTGTGTGTGTGTGTGTGTGTGTGTGGGTGTATCAGATTAATTTACCTTTGACACTTTTATTTCATCTGATTGGTAGGAAACACATATTTGTGGTTCGTTTGGTCATTATCTATGATCAATGATCTATGCTATATTCCAGTTACTTTCAGAACTCACTTAACATTAAATTAAATTAAAAATAGACAAAATAAATATCTATATTTTACACTAAAAATCTCTTTATAATTATAATATATTAAATCAATACAATCTCTTAAACATTATAATTGAAATAGTTTGTTTTAGTTAATTAGTTGATTATTAAGGGCGCTCGCGTCGCAGAGAATTGTTTTCCTAAACTGGCAACCCGTTCGCTGTCAGATGGCTGTTTTTAAAATGTCATAGCGGTGGAATTCCGAACGACCTTCCTTTTTAATTCGAGCCGCCAGCGAGAATACATGAGATATACAGACATCCCTTTTTCTTCTTCTTGTTCACGTAACGAATATGCTGTGTCTGTATCGAGCCTACTACAAGCAAATGAACACACGAGCGAGTTTTTTCCACGTTTAACTTGATACAAGTATTTACTGTTTATATTTGTTTATTGTATAAGTAATTTGAGTGTTTTTCATTTAATTATTCGTTTTTCATTTAGTAATTATCTTCATATACCGTATAATTTACTATATTTGGTTGCGCCGCTTTATATATATTTGAAACTACTGGCACAGAAGAACTGGCACATGCTTATATTCGGTGGCGCGTCGGGCGCGCCGCCACTGCTACTATTGTTGTTGTTTCCGCGCCGCGCCGCGCGCGTCGGACGCGCCGCCACCACTACTGCCATTAGTGTTGTTACCGCGCCGCATCGAGATTGTTGTTGTCCGCGCCGCGCGCGTCGGACGCGCCGCCACCACTACTGCCATTAGTGTTGTTACCGCGCCGCATCGAGATTGTTGTTGTCCGCGCCGCGCGCGTCGGACGCGCCGCCACCACTACTGCCATTAGTGTTGTTACCGCGCCGCATCGAGATTGTTGTTGTCCGCGCCGCGCGCGTCGGACGCGCCGCCACCACTACTGCCATTAGTGTTGTTACCGCGCCGCATCGAGATTGTTGTTGTCCGCGCCGCGCGCGTCGGACGCGCCGCCACCACTACTACCATTAGTGTTGTTACCGCGCCGCATCGAGATTGTTGTTGTCCGCGCCGCGCGCGTCGGACGCGCCGCCACCACTACTGCCATTAGTGTTGTTACCGCGCCGCATCGAGATTGTTGTTGTCCGCGCCGCGCGCGTCGGACGCGCCGCCACCACTACTACCATTAGTGTTGTTACCGCGCCGCGTCGAGATTGTTGTTGTCCGCGCCGCGCGCGTCGGACGCGCCGCCACCACTACTGCCATTAGTGTTGTTACCGCGCCGCATCGAGATTGTTGTTGTCCGCGCCGCGCGCGTCGGACGCGCCGCCACCACTACTACCATTAGTGTTGTTACCGCGCCGCATCGAGATTGTTGTTGTCCGCGCCGCGCGCGTCGGACGCGCCGCCACCACTACTGCCATTAGTGTTGTTACCGCGCCGCATCGAGATTGTTGTTGTCCGCGCCGCGCGCGTCGGACGCGCCGCCACCACTACTACTATTAGTGTTGTTACCGCGCCGCATCGAGATTGTTGTTGTCCGCGCCGCGCGCGTCGGACGCGCCGCCACCACTACTACCATTAGTGTTGTTACCGCGCCGCATCGAGATTGTTGTTGTCCGCACCGCGCGCGTCGGACGCGCCGCCACCACTACTACCATTAGTGTTGTTACCGCGCCGCATCGAGATTGTTGTTGTCCGCGCCGCGCGCGTCGGACGCGCCGCCACCACTACTACTATTAGTGTTGTTACCGCGCCGCATCGTGATTGTTGTGTCCGCGCCGCGCCGCGCCGCATGCAAATAGTTTGAATTTTCGCCTGGTCGAGTGAGAAATAAACGCATCGCTTCGCATATATTGCATACCGACATACATTATAAACAATAAGTGTTGTGTGGGAGAAAACCCAGTGGAGAGCAACGAGAATCACCTAGCCGGCTAGCCACGTGGAAACTGCAGCGCGCGAGGTATGTGCCAAGTTTCCTTCCTACCCTTGTCTCCCTCTTCGTAGCTGATCGCAATAGTTGAATATCAAATATAGCACCCCCGCATATACAGTCCACTTAAATTAGCAAAGAAACCCTCGCCCCTTCGGTGGCGTCGACAACGCAACGGCGTCACCAATATTATTCTTGTATATGACATAGTGGGAGCATCCAGCAGTCGGAGCATTCAGCAGTCGGAATTAACACATAAACGGAATTAACACATAAATAGTAACGCATATTTTATTACAGAATCTTACGAAGATTCGAATTGTCATAGGTGTTTGCTAACAGCGCCATCTATTATTTTCTATGTTAATCAATACTAATAATACAGTCTATGTGCAGTCGAGTAGTAGTATAGTAAAGTTGCTATTTAAAATGAATAACAATGTAATTAAAACATACTAGCATTGTACTATGTTATTAGTATTACTTTGTAATTACTAGAATAATTGTCGATCTAAAATAAGTTTTATGGCAAATAAGGATCTGTAAAGTATTTCGGTTGTTACAACGCTGAATTATTTTAAGATAATTAATGATAACGTAATTATTCAATGTGATAACGTAATTATTCAATGTATGATGTTAAAATCGTTATTTATTTATAATTAGAATTATTAGCGAACATAAAGTGTAACTATGTACAAAATCGTAGATTAAGTACTTCGTTAAACTAAGACTTCCTTCACTTGGGTTGTCGGTAGGTGAAGGAAGGCGATTCCTTTATAAGTGCTTGTACGAGGTTATACAAGATTCATTATTCATTATTGTTTCGAGTTTGTGAGATCTGTCGTTATTATTGCAAAAGCATTATTAAAAAGAAAAAGAATCGAAGAAGTCGTCGTTTTATTTCATAGTGCCAGTCGTGTTGTGAAAATACATACAAATGGAAGACGATGCCACCCGTGCGCGCTCTGCTCTCCCTAGGCTCTACCTATCTACTCTGACATCAGAAGTGTGCGATGCACCTGTTCCTAAGCATGAAAATTTAACGAAGAAATTTTTAATGGAAGTCGTCAACAAGATGGACGCTGAGTGAACTACTTACTACCCCACCGCAACCATATATAAAGAAAAGAGGGTAGAAATTTCTTACAACCGTGGTGGCAATATTGGCGTACGAGAATGGTGTGGGCACATAACGATGCGGAGCGGAATGCTGTGATCCATGAAGTGATTGTCAATGGGGTTCCTGGCCGTTGGAGTGATACAGTACACTATCTACGTGGAATAGTGCCTCATTTTAGCAAACGACGAGTGTAACTCTCACTCGCGTTACTCAAAAAGCGTCAACAGCACAGGCGGAGCTTCTAGATTTTGCCTAATTGGAAGAAATTAAAAATAATTTTAATTTAACGTTTTAGATGATCACGTAAAACTCAGAATGACCGAAGCGGCAGCCATTACAAAGATGCGATGCCATAAAAAGCGACGATTCGAGTTTCCAGAGACGAGTGCTTGACAACGACCGCTATCTCAAATCGGTAGAATCTGTAGACCTGTGCCCACTTCGTTGGGCGGTAATAGGCATTATCAAGCTACAACTTTTCTCTAGAACTCAATCATATATATCTCATAATTAAGGCAGCGTTCGTAAGAAACGTTTTCGTTCGACCATTTTTCTCCGACTCCCCAGATATTACCCCCTACAACGATAATTTTACCTCTTTATAATATTAGTATAGATTATAGATAATATAATTAGTTAATAGCTTCTGCCCGCGACTTTGCACGCGTGGAATAGTTATTTTGCGACTAAGACGCACCGGAAGCTCTCAAAAGGAAAAAATACCCCGATTTTAAAACATTTTTCATTGTTGCTCCGCTCCTATTGGTCTTAGCGTGATGATATGTAGCCTATGGCACTCATAAATAACGTGGCTTTATATTGGTAAAAGAATTTTTCAAAATCAGTTAAGTAGTTCCTGAGATTACCCCCTACAACGTCACAAACTCACAAACTTTACCTCTTTATAATATTAGTATAGATAATATAATTAGTTAATAGCTTCTGCCCACGACTTCGTACGCGTGGACTAGTTATTTTGGGCTAAGACGCAGCGGAAGCTCTCAAAAGGAAAAAAACCCCGATTTTAAAATATTTTTCATTGTTGCTCCGCTCCTATTGGTTTTAGCGTGATGTTATGTAGCCTATGACACTCACAAATAACGTGGATTTCTATTGGTAAAAGAATTTTCAAAATCGGTTCAGCAGTTCCTGAGATTACTCCCTACAACGTCACAAACTCACAAACTTTACCTCTTTATAATATTAGTATAGATAATATAATTAGTTAATAGCTTCTGCCCACGACTTCGTACGCGTGGAATAGTTATTTTGGGCTAAGACGCAGCGGAAGCTCTCAAAAGGAAAAAGCCCCGATTTTAAAATATTTTTCATTGTTGCTCCGCTCCTATTGCCCTTAGCGTGATAATATATAGCTTATAACACTCACAAATAACGTGTCTTTCTATTGGTAAAAGAATTTTCAAAATCGGTTAAGTAGTTCCTGAGATTACCCCCTACAACTTCACAAACTCACAAACTTTACTTCTTTATAATATTAGTATATAGGTTATAGCCCCTGCCCGGGACTTCGTCCGTGTAGTAATAGTTACTACTCTAGGCTAACGCTGACACACAGCAGAAGCTCTCAAAAAGAAAAAACATCTCGATTTTGAAACATTTTTCATCTGTGCTCCGCTCCTATTGGCCTTAGTGTGATGATATATAACCTATAACCATTCTCGATGAATGAGCTATATAACACTGAAAGAATTATTCAAATCGGACCAGTAGTTCCTGAGATTACTCCGTACAATGCCACAACGTCACAAACTCACAAACCCACAAACTCACAACGTCACAAACTTTACCTCTTTATAATATTAGTATAGGTATAGATTATGATATTGAGATTTCACCGTAAACACTGAAAAACTACAATAAACGTAGACATATGACTTAAGACTGACGTCATCTTGAATACATGCGTCTATAACAGGCGCTACCACAATTATCGCTATCTTTATCATATATAAAATGGGGTAAACGTATCAATGCAGTTGCAGAATCTAGCTCTAAGTTTCTAAACGTTTTCAAAGCATTAGACGGTTTTAATTGGGGTGTTCATCCATAACATTTAGTTCGTTTATACTTCAATATTACACGCAGTCGAATTGACTATACGAGCTTTCTTTATGATAGTAGTGCTCAGGTTAACCTCTATAAACTTGAAAAACTCCAAAAGCAGGCCATGAGAATTATCGGGGGTTTCATTAAAAGTACTCCAATCCATGTTATAGAAAGCGAATTGAGCATATGTCCGTTACATCTTAGGAGACAATATTTAGCTGGCAAAATTCTATTTAAATTTAAGTCATTCGAAAAAAACGAACTAACTAATGTATTAGAAGAACTGTCTATCTCTTTCCAATCACTCTATTGGCGTAACAGAAAAAAACCATTATTAGTTTCTATTTTTTCTCAATATAAAAATACTCCAATTCAAACAAGTATAAAACATGAAATGTTCACTTTACACACCTGGGTCGATAGCATTGATTTGCACAATATAATTAAAATAAAGGTAGATGGTATTTGGAAGCCAAAGCGTCAATATGATATTCTTATATCATATTATGAGAAAATATTTGTCTTCAATATATAAATAAATATTATCAAAATTTTGTTAAAATATACACTGACGGATCTAAAGCTGGTAATTATTTAGGAGCCGCATTTTTTGAGTCAAATTCCAAAACTTTTATGAAATTTCAAATTGATGAAAATTGTGCACACTGAATTGATAGCAATTACAGAGGCCTTAGCATTTGCACAATCAACTGAGTTCATTAAGATTGTTATTTTATCCGATTCAAAAAGTGCTCTTCAACACGTAGCTTGATGTACCTCGAATTTTCGAGGAATACCGATAGCCTACATTATTTTGAAGCAATTACTAGATTTCAAAGCAAAGAACAAAGTAATTGTTTTACAATGGATCCCTTCTCATATAGGTATAACTGGGAATGAAAGCGCTGATCTTTTAGATAGAGAAGGATCCTCCGAAGGGGCTCCTATTAATATTTTACCAACTTACTTGGATGTATGCTCAGTATTTAAAAATAGCTGTTACTCGCATTGGAAGGAATACTTTGATGAGCGTTCTAAAACAAAACGAATATGGTACAGAACGATTCAGCCACGCCCCTTAAGGTTACCATGGATTGACGACAGTACGATTTGCCGTCGGGTAGCAATCACAGGAATAAGATTACGCTGAGAACACATCCCATGTAAAAAGTTCGCCTACCTGAAGCGTAAAGTACGATCACCACTCTGCCAGAGTTGTGAGCTCATCGATGATGTGCACCACATCCTGGCAGAATGTGTTCGAAACGAAAATATTAGATCTCGGCTTAATGCCTCTGGTTCGTTCCACACTGGTTTGTACAATTCGTTATTGTCTGACCCCACTTCGAAAGATGCTAAAGAATTGTACAAAATTAATATAAGCTATTGTTAAGTTTATTGTTATTCTTATTGTTATATAGTTGTATGTCACTTAGGCGATATAGTCGCGCAGGCGACTAAGCCTTCATTAAAAAAAAATAATAATATTAAAATTACAGTTATCTTAACATGGTTTGAACATACTTAATTTATTTACAAAAAAATAGCATCGGGCACATTATTGTTAATAACAAAAATGTCTGGCAATAATAATTTCATGTTTTAGTGGCGTTTCAAAGTTGGTAAAAAACGAAACATTTAAAAATTATATAAAAATCAATATTTTTGCCTGTAAAGGTGCGATATGCACTAATAAACGCAACGTTTACCGGCAGCCAGGTAGTCCGCACGCTGTTCGGAAGAACATAAAGATATATAAAAAAACTGGCTTATTGAAGTTCTTTGTCGAAACCGTTCCTAGCTCTTAGACAAATAGTTACAGGCAAGTGACATTTGACGCATCGTGCTCATATCTTTTAATATTTATTTTTTTCTTCAATACAATGGAGAGTAAAAAAGTTTTAATACAAGTTGAAAATAGTTATGATATCATTCAGTGTTTGATTTGTCATTATTTATTTTATGAATATATTTTATCGTTTAATTTACAATTTAACTCTATCAACTTGATATTTTATAATGTAAACTATACTGACTGTATAGTAAACGTCTACAATAAAGTAAATTTTCAAAAAAAAGTATTAACCGACTTCAATATCAATAAAAACCCATAAGGCACTAAAAAGCGGAAAATAAATAGTTTATCAAATTAACCAAATTAAATAAAACATATGAATATGTGTGCTACCTAGAGATGTATTGGAAGTCGGTGCCAACCGAAATTTCAAATTTGTTCCAGGTAGAAATGTATTACAGAGACGCGAGAGTGGACTTAAACTTTGTACCTATGATATGATTTTCGGTTCGCACCGACTTCCAATATATCTCTAGGTAGCACACATATTCATATGTTTTATTTAATTTGGTTAATTTGATAAACTATTTATTTTCCGCTTTTTAGTGCCTTATGGGTTTTTATTGATATTGAAGTCGGTTAATACTTTTTTTTTGAAAATTTACTTTAT
This sequence comes from Antheraea yamamai, assembly GCA_036509395.1. NCBI lineage: Eukaryota > Metazoa > Arthropoda > Insecta > Lepidoptera > Saturniidae > Antheraea > Antheraea yamamai. The sequence goes on from AP028433.1 coordinate 37,796, forward strand.
TTTTCCATTTTTAGTGTACACAAATATATTTTACTAGCAGTGCCCGCGAACTCCGTTCCGCCTTAAGTATATTAAAATATGTGCATTTTTGCGGTATGGTATGTATCGGTATGGTATGCGATATGGTTTCAATTGGTTGTACAATAAGTAACGTTTGGTACGAACGCAACCTTATCAATAATCCGCGATAGTTTCTACCACCAACTCGGCTACCATCGCTTCACACATAATACACCTTAAGTAATGTAATTACAATGCTTGTGTCATGTTGCAACACAGCAACGAACATAAGCACAATAGGCTCCTAAGAATTTAAGAGTTTTTTTTATAATATTGGTGGCAAACGAACATACGGGTCACCTGATGGTAAGTGATCACGGCCACCCATGGACACCTGCGACACGAGAGGAAACACAGATGCGTTGCCGGCCTTTAAGAAAGGATTAGGCTCGTTTCATGAAAGTTTTCTTACTTTGTCACGGATCCCATGATCAGAACCTAACCAAATTCTCATCAAACTACCCTTGAAGTACATCCTTTCCAATAAAAAATGAATTATCGAAATCGGTTAGCGTGATATTGAGTTATTCGTCTATTTGTCGTTTACATAATTAATGCAAATTTAAAACTTATACGGTTTTGCACTGGATGCCGTTGTCGGAACTAGACCAAATTGAAATGGGACCACACGGGAAGTACCAGCTTTCAAATAAAAAAATAATAATCAAAATCGGTTCACCCAGTCCAAAGTTATGAGGTAACAAACATAAAAAAAAAAATATTCAGACGAATTGATAACCTCCTCCTTTTTTTGAAGTCGGTTAAAAAAGGGAACGGAACTTCGTTAGAACCTGGGGATCCATATACCTCTAGAGCTTTTTACACATTACCACCAATATATGTAGCTTAGTTTTTATTTTAATGAAACCCGGTAGATGATGCTACGAACGGGTTGTAGGCTTATTTAAAAACCATACCACATATCATCTGTGGTTGCGCCGCTTTATGTATTTTGAAAATTCCCGCATTATGGTTTAAATCGCGCCACTTTGAAGCCCGACCGAATTAATTGCGATCAGGTCAAGCCACCTTTCTAGCCTTGCCCAATCACCTTTTCCTGGCACATGCTAGTTCGGTATCGCGACGCCCGCGCCGCTAGTTCGATTGCGGCCGTGAGTGTGGTGGGCCGCGCCGCGCGCGACGGATGCGGGGCGGCCAGTGTGTAGTTTGCGCGCCGAACAGTGTTGTTGTGTCGTCCGCACCGCATGCTAACATTTAGAGTTTTCGCATGGTCGAGTGAGAAATAAACGCATCGCCACATACGTGCCGACATATATTATAAACAATAAGTGTTGTGAGGGAGGAAACCCAGTGGAAAAGAAACGAGAATCACCTAGCCGGCTAGCCACGTGGAGACTGCATCGCCGCGAGGTATGTGCCAAGTTTCCTTCCTACCCTTGTCTCCCTAGTCGTAGCTGATCGCAATAGTTGAATATTAAATATAGCACCCCCGCACATACAGTCCACTTAAATTAGTATAGAAAACCCCGCACACCGCACCCTACGGTGACGTCGACATCGCCGCGGCGTCACCAATAAATTTTGGTCCTTCGAGCCGGATTATACCACACCACATTAAATTTTTGGTCCTTCGAGCCGGATCGTGATTGTTGTGTAGTCCGCACCGCAAGCTAACATTTTGAGTTTTCGCATGGTCGAATGAGAAATAAACGCATCGCCACATACGTGCCGACATATATTATAAACAATAAGTGTTGTGAGGGAGGAAACCCAGTGGAAAAGAAACGAGAATCACCTAGCCGGCTAGCCACGTGGAGACTGCAGCGCCGCGAAGTATGTGCCAAGTTTCCTTCCTACCCTTGTCTCCCTTTTCGTAGCTGATCGCAATAGTTGAATATCAAATATAGCACCCCCGCAAATACAGTCCACTTAAATTTAGCATAGATACCCCCGCACGCACGCCCCACGGTGACGTCGACATCGCTACGGCATCACCAATAAATTTTGGTCCATTTCGAGCCGGATTATACCACACATTATATATTTTGGTCCAGTCGAGCCGGATTATACCAGTTGTAGTTGTAGATTGATAGATATTAGCAGTTAATTAGTCAAAACAAATCGCATTAATGTCAATTACCGTTTCTAATTATTAGTAGGTAGTTAAATCAAAATTCTACTCCAAGAAATCACCAAGTTACGGCCTCATTATTAACAAAGTTCCGCAAGAATTACCTGAGTGTCGGTTAACTCAATGACAGCAATTTTAATGCAATAGCAGGACGTCAACTAATATCACCCCTAATATAAATTTGCACAAATAATTATGCTACTAAAACCAGAAGATCCAAGATCATATAAGCCAATTAGCAATATGCAGTAGGCAGTAGCCTATACCAGGAAAATTATATTAAGTCTTTATATCGTTATGGATGTTATCAGAAGATAATACCTGAACATAAATTGGGATTATGTTGCCAGCACGCTACCACCCATCAAATTTATTGACTGAGAAATCAGGTAGACAGGCCTTTCGAAAGCAAGAAGTTCTGCACTACTTTCTACTTGGACATATCACAGGTTTTATACATCCATACAATTCTGAAGTCTTTAATAAAAAACAGATATTTTCTAGCATTACATGGGGAGGCTCTCTCTGACCTGTGTATACCAATGCAGGAGTGCCACAATATAATATTTTAGGAACAATATTCTACCTGATATATACGTGTGACCTAACTACTTCAAATTGTATCGCTACTGAAACATTTGCTGAAGATGTCACAATTTTAGTAACTCACCAGGTTTCTACGATGGCAGCGGAAATCCTGTAAAACGGACTAAATGGCATATCTATCTGGTTAAAAGAAATTAGTTGGTGTTATCTTTACCTTAAGAAAAGGTATCTGTCCGTCAGTGAGTTTAACAACTTAGAAGTTCTACGAGTAGTCCACGTAATATACCTTTTTTTTTATTTACGTGGGGAAATTCCTTATACGCCACCCCTCGGGGGAGAGGATGGGTTATGTCCAACTCGCACGGACTAAAACCCCACGGTGTATCGACAGACCGTTGTTAGGGCGACAAAGGATCGTACTCGGCAGAATGCGGCGCTGTCTCTTCCACGCAGCACACTCAGACGCTCTGTCTAGAGCGTGCTGCACGGTAACCTCATCAGTGCCGCACTCGTGGAATGCGGCGGGCGGCTCCCTGCGAGCAATATGGTGCAGGTACCACCCGAAGCAACCATGCCTGGTGAGTACCTGCACCGTCCTAAACGTCAGGGAGCCCCACTCCCGGTTTATCCATTCTCGCACGACCGGGCGGACGGCGTCTACGGTATACCGCCCATAGCGCTCGTCCGCCAGGCCCCGCATCCACCTTTCCATAGCATCTTCCCTCATCTCCCGTCTCTTTGAACCTATCCCCCTGGGAGTCGGAGGCTCCCCACCACGTTTCCTCGCCGCCGTAAATTCGCAAACAGCGGCGAGGACTCCCGCCTCCAGCTCCCAGGGCAGGGAGCCGGCGAGGACAAAGGCCGCCGCCAAGGAAACCGTGCGGTATGCCCGGATAGCCCTCAGTGCTACAATGAGCTGCGCAACGCGCGCACATTAACGGCAACAAGGGCGTCGACCCTCACCGGTGCCCCGTAGGCGGCCATGGCCCGCACAACTCCCACAACGCACCACCTGTTATTGGTTTGCTCGCTTCCGTTCTGGGAATTTCGACCTGAAAAATGAACCTCGCGGTCGTCCGAAGACTTTGGTCGACAATGACGAATTAAAGGCGATTGTGGAAGCTGATGATACACAATCTACGGCTGAATTAGCAGCAGCTTTCGACGTTAGCGTCAAAACAATATTGGTCCATTTGCGTCAAATCGGCAAGGTAAAAAAGCTTGACAAATGGGTGCCCCACGAACTGAATGATCGCCAGCGCGAAGTACGCATCGAGACGTGCCTTGCACTACTCAACAGACACACAAATGAAGGAATTTTGAACCGCATTGTTACCTGCGATGAAAAATGGATTCTGTTTGATAACCGCAAGCGCTCAGCAAGTTGGTTGGATTCTGGTTCAGCACCTAAACAATGCCCTAAACGAAAACTTACCCCTAGAAAAGTGATGGTCACTGTTTGGTGGTCTAGCGCCGGTGTGATTCATCACAGCTTCTTACCAAACGGGGTGAGCATTACTGCAGATGTGTACTGTGAAGAACTGAACACAATGATGGAAAAGCTGGCACACCAACCAGCATTGGTCAATCGCTCGTCTCCGCTGCTCCTGCACGACAACGCGCGACCTCATACTGCACAGCAGACGGTCTCCAAGTTGCAAGAACTGGGGTTGGAAGTTCTCCGTCATCCGCCCTACTCACCAGACCTTGCGCCTACAGACTACTACTTTTTCCAGAATTTGGATAACTCCTTGGCGGGAAAAAAATTCAATACCCGAGAGGCAGTACAAAATGCCTTTGAAGAATTTGTTGCCTCCCATCCAGCTGATTTCTTTAAGAAGGGCATCAATAAACTGCCACTGCGTTGGCAAAGATGCATTGATTGCATGGGTGATTACTTCGATTAATACAAATAAAAAATACATGAAAAAAATTCGTTTAAATTTCTTCATACAAAACGGCAATTTCATAGGTAAAGACCTAATATATCGATGGTCCAATAGGGTCTCCACCTCCTCAAGCACCCTCTACTCCCGGACACGGCGTGTGACAGACGGGGTGGCAAAGGAGACATCCACCACTGACCCCCAATTTGGAAACTCTATTGGTTAATTGGTCACAATTGTTACTATGCAGAAAATTCCTTATATAGTTACAAGTTATTTCTAAAACCTATATGGACTTATAAGATCCAATTATGGGAAACAGGAACTCAAATATGGAAATTGTGCAAAGATTCCTAAATAAAATGCTGTGGATAATAAGTAACGCCCCTTGTTTTATTTTAAACTAGCCGACCCGTGCCCACTTCGTTGGGCGGTAATAGGCATAATCAAGCTACAATTTTCTCTAGAACTCAATCATATATATCTCATAATTAAGGCAACGTTCATAAGAAACGTTTTCGTTCGACCATTTTTCTCCGACTCCCCAGATATTATCCCCTACAACCTCATAAACTTTACCTCTTTATAATATTAGTATAGATTATAGATAATATAATTAGTTAATAGCTTCTGCCCGCGACTTCGCACGCGTGTAATAGTTATTTTGGGATAAGACGCAGCGGAAGTTCTCAACAGGAAAAATACCCCGATTTTAAAACATTTTTCATTGTTGCTCCGCTCCTATTGCCCTTAGCGTGATGATATATAGCCTATGACACTCACACTTGCCTTTCTATTGGTAAAGGAATTTTCAAAATCGGTTTAGTAGTTCCCGAGATTACCCCCTACAATGTCACAAACTCACAAACTTTACCTCTTTATAATATTATATTAGTAATATATTAGTATACAGATTATAGCCACTGCCCGCGATTTCGTCCACGTAGTAATAGTTACTACTCTGGGCTAACGCTGATACTAAGCAGAAGCTCTCAAAAAGAAAAAAACGTCTCGATTTTGAAACATTTTTCATCTGTGCTCCGCTCCTATTGGCCTTAGCGTGATGATATATAGCCTATAACCATTCTCGATGAATGAACTATATAACACTGAAAGAATTATTCAAATCGGACCAGTAGTTCCTGAGATTACCCCTTACAACGTCTCAACGTCACAAACTCACAAACCCACAAACTCACAAACTTTACCTCTTTATAATATTAGTATAGATGAACAGCTACATTATGACTTACAAATAAAAATAATTCAATAGGAACTTCTGGGAAAATCAGAAAACATCGAAAAACTCGAAGATTAAAATGGAAAATACTCCAAGGTATATTTAAATCCCAATAAATTAAAGTAGGATGTGACATAAGTTTCATACCGAACATGTCAATTAAAACTCTGACAAATATACTTTTTATTGTCCCAACAAGGAGACAGCTTGTAATACAAAGTACACAACATAAAAAAACATAGACTAGTAAAATATGAAAAGTCTCAGATCACATGTAATTGCTAGCCGAGGCGAACCAGGAGTTGAAAAACATATGATGTGTGGTTTACTTTTTTATTGGTCAAGATGCAGTAACACTACTTTTTAGCATAACGGAGCTGGAAAGTGGCAACTTCGTTTAGCGCAGGAGCCAGAAAGTTGCCACTTTCCGGCCGGAGAATAGAAAAAATATTATCAAGTAGGAAAAAGTTATGTAAAAACACATTGAACACATACAGAGACATAACGTACAAAAAACAAGTCTTTTTGCTTTCTTTCTGTATTGCAAGCATAATATATAGCAAGCATTGTGTATAGCAAGCAAAATATTTAATGAACGCAATGAATGTCCAGTCGATCGTACGTCATTGTTATATCGACACAAACTCGCGTCGATTTACTTGTCAACTGCACTGCCCCTACAAACTGTAAGTTTTCAGTTAGTTGACGTTTTGGTATAAGTACGTCAGTGTTACTGCCTGTGAGTTTTAAAAGCGCGAGATTTCTTTTAGAAGATGTTGACTACGTGACGAAAACCTAACCTAACCTAACCTGTGACCAAGCGTGGTACTTGAAGACACCCCCTCCCATCCCTAAACCGGTTACGTGGTTTGGGTACGTTCCCTAAGCACTGATAGAAGTCGCTAAATAAACCCGTGTCACGCCACACTCGACGCGTGACACCATCTTAAGAAAATGTGAGTCGTACGATAATATTTCTAACTTGATTTGATTCTTGATTTAAAGCAGACCTAAATTAGTGTCACGATAATTAAAATCGGACTTGTGAAATTGTAATAGAAGTATTCTAGATTTAAGTAACCTTTTGTTATTTATTAAAACCGGAAATACAGTCTATGTGCAGTCGAGATAGAATAGTAAAGTTGCTATTTAAAATGAATAACAATGTAATTAAAACATATTGGTACTATTGGTATATGTACTATGTTATTGGCGTTGTACTATGTTATTAGTATTACTGTGTAATTACTAGAATAATTGTCGATCTAAAATGAGTTTTATAGCAAATAAGGATTTGTAAAGTACTTCGGTTGTTACACGGTGAATTATTTGTAGATAATTAATGATAACGTAATTATTCAATGTAGGAGGTTAAAATCGTTATTTATTTATAATTAGAATTATTAGCGAAGATAAAGTGTAACTATGTATAATCTCGTAGATTAAGTACTTCGTTAAACTAAGACTTCCTTCACTTGGGTTATCGGTAGGTGAAGGAAGGCGATTCCTTTATAAGTGCTTGTAAGAGGTTGTGCAAGATTCATTCATTATTCATTATTGTATCGAGTTCGTGAGATCTATCGTTATTGTCGCTAAGTGATAATTATTGTCTCTGAGATTATTGTAAAAGCATTAAAGAACAAGAATCGAAGAAGTCGTCGTTTCATTTCATAGTGCCAGTCGTGTTGTGAAAATACATACAAATGGAGGATGATGCCATCTGTGCTCTCTACTCTATAGGCTCTACATATGTAGTCTGACATCAGAAGTGTGCGATGAACCTGCCTATGCGTAAAAATTTGACGAAGAAATTTTTAATGAAAGTTTGACGAAGAAAGTTTTAATGAAAATTTGACGAAGAAATTTTTAATGAAAAATTGACGAAGAAATTTTTAATGGAAGTCCTCAACAAGATGCACACTATGAGCAAATTACTTACTACTACCCGCCGCAACCATGTGTAAAGATAAAGAGGGTAGAGATTTGTTACAGCCGTGGTGGCAATATTGGCGTACGAGAATGTTGTGGTCACATAACGAGGCGCATCGGAATGCTGTGATCCGTGAAGCGATTGTCAATGGGGTTCCTGGCTGTTGTAATGATAGTCTGCTATTTACGTGGAATAGTGCCTCATTTCAGCAAACGACCGAGTGTAGCTCTCACTCGCGTTACTCACAAAGCGTCAACAAGATAGGCGGTTCTTCTAAACTTCTCCCAACAGGAAGAAGTTAAAATTAATTTTAATTTAATGTTTTAGATGATTGTGTAAAACATAGAATGACCGAAGCAGCAGCCCTTACAAATATTCGATGCCATAAAAAGCGACGATTCGAGTTTCCAGAGACGAGTGCTTGAAAACGACCGCTACCACAAATCTGTATCATCAACTGAATCGACTGCGTCGGGCGCTGGACTGGTGATTAGGTGAACGTGTTCCTTGGCACCTGGCCAACAACGGGAGGCTACTATACTGCTTTTCTACAATAGAAGACTGTCATTAATTAACTTGGTGAGAAGTTTCCATACTATTCCCTTATTCACTTCATGCAGGATGTATTCTATGTATGAAAGTTACATATACACACAAATTTCAACCAATTTTTTTTACATCGATAAGCCGTGGAGGCTCAAATATAAAACTCGTGCATGACTCATTCCATGTACGAAGTCGCATACATTCATACAGTACACACAGCACAAAATCAACCAAATCTTTTACATCAATAAGCCGTGGAGGCTCAAATATAAAACTCGTGCATGACGCAATCCATGTACGAAGTCTATACAGCACAAAATCAACAAACTCTTATACATCAATAAGCCGTGGAGGCTGCATTCCAATTATCGAATATAAAACTCTTACATGACGCATTCCATGTCGAAGTCACATACATACAGGTTACATACACCCACAGAATTCCATCAAATCAAAGACTTTGTGTCTATCACAGAGCGGTGTTCTTGATCCCTTCCTTTCGTCCTGTCAAACCAAAGCCTTTGTGTCTATCACAGAGCAGTACCGTCACGTGAGATCCTACTTATCAAATATAAAACTCATACATGATGTATTTCCGTGTATGAGTCGCATACAGTTGTAGAGGCAACAGTGTGTGAAAACTCTCATGTTATCCTGCTGGAACACGGCGCACAGGACCACTCAGTTCCCTATATCCTGTCAAATCAAAGCCTTCGTGCCTGTCACGGAGCAATGGTCCGAAACTCCTTGCCTTGCATTCTGTTATTCACATACTATAAAATTATACAGCTTACAATCGCAACAAAAACCAAACATCGCATTGTTCCAAACATAAACCAAATAACTCAAGCTCTGTTGAGTTTGTTAATGTCAATACCAATAGAAATCTCCTGCAATTCAAACCATATCCCAAGCCAATCATAAGGGCTACAAAAAAAAAAAAATTTAGATTCGACCATAATCATCACACCAGCGCAGGGCAGTCGTCTGCTCAACACTAGCGCAGGGCAGTCGTCTGCTCGTCACCAGGACAGGGCAATCGTCTGGTGCAGAGCGCGCACCGACGATCAGAATGGCCGTGTCATAGTGGGAGCATCCAGCAGTCAGAGCATTGCCAAAAAGAATATTCTGACTAAGTTTCATACCTATAAGAGCTGTAGTTTTAAAATGTGATTTTTTTTTAATTAACGCCCTCACAACCCCTCTTGGGGGTTGAATTTCGTAATATCCGTTCTTAGCTGAGCTCTACTCGGTGAAAAGAATATTCCTACCAAATTTCAAGTCTTTAGCTCCAATGGTTCCAGCGATATCGTGATGAGTGACTATATACGTGGAAATCTCTTATATATATATAGATAGACTAGTGTTACATAATCAATAAATGCCTTTTAAATTCTCATATGATGTATTTATTTTTAACTTAATCGCCATCTCTTATAATGCCAAAGAAGTTATAAAGTTACGGTTACACGCACTCGTTTTTTTAAATTTTTCTGGTTTCTTGGCGGAGCGATCCTCGTTTTTGATTATTTAATTTTGTTGGTTAGTGACAAATTTTGTTTCAAATCGTGTAATGTCATACAAATAATAAAAACGAAGCGTCTGTTATGTAACATCAAATATTTTTTTTACTTATTGCGTATGAAAGTATACATTCTACTGATAACAAAAATGCAATTTTTAAAATTTTTGTCGGTCTGTCTGTTTGTTTCGGGTAATCTTCGAAACGGTTGAACCAATTTTGACGGGAATTTCACTGGCAGATAGCAAAAAATACAGCGGGTTACTTAGGCTACTCTAAATTAGACTAGCTGTTAACCGCGACTTCGTCCGCAATGCTATCTCCTAAACGGTTTGACCGATTTTCACGGGACTTTCACAGGCAGAAAGTGGATATCATAACAAGTAATTTACTCCATTTTAACTTAGAGTAGCTGTTAACTGTGGCTTTGCTCGCAGTGCTATCTCCAAAATGGTTAGATTTTTACAGGACTTTAACAGACAGATAGTGGAAATCATTTAGTCTATTTTAATTTAGACTAACTGTTAACCGCGGCTCCGTCCAGAGTGCTATCTCGAAAACGAAATTTACCGCGCTTTCGTCTACATAACTCAGTAACCACAGTAACATACAATAATAAATAAGTTTTAATGAAATGTCTCAAGTTATCTCTCAAGTATGAGGTTATACAGTAGTTTATCTCATAACGGCATAGATGGCGCTGTCTTATTTTTTGTACCTTTTAGTGTACATGTCGATTTATTTTATTACATTCACAGTACGGCCAAGAATGATGATGTTCAATTTAAGATGTTGATAATAAGTATCAAGTGTTACCAAGTTTTTGGACGTACGAGCATAAAGTCCGCATAGAGAGATAGGGAGACTGACTTACGTAACGATTTCTACTTGAACGGAGTCACGCCGCAAGCACCGTCAAATACAAATGTCCCAAATACAATTTGAAGCAACTGTTAATGTTTAGAAAAGTTGATCAAATTTTCTCACTTTATCTATTTAAATTGTACAGAAAATAAATTAATATACTAGTTTTTGTAGAACATCGATCTCTTTAAATTATCCTATCAATTCGTTTTGGCTCGGTGTAGGTATAATTGTCACATCTCGGAGGGGCGTGTGTTCATGTGCTATGTACATGTTTGTAGGATTTTGTGGCTGTGTTCATTGTTTGCAGACATGTCTGGTGTTTTGAAGTATTTGGATTCATTATGAGATTCATTGTTTTTCAGTGTTTAGTTCCTTTATAGCCTTGTCTAGACTGCCAGAGGATTTCAGGTGTTTAGTAACAACAGGTTATCTGCGATCTTTGTACTCATTCTTAATTTCTTTATTAGTAGGCTGCAGTTATTTTGATAATTCTGATTTTTCGATGTGACTGAGTTTTTGTTTGTGCAGTGGTCGATTTCTGTGCTTAATTAGAATTCGTGTTTCAGATATGCCAGTAAATCTACCTATGTTCCGTGTAAAATCTTTCTTTATTAAGAATCCGACGCCATAGAGACCTGCAGTTTGACCTGTGAAGCACATTATGTAGTTGTCGTCTACAATTATTTTTGTACGAATATTTCTACTTTCAGTTAGTACAATTATATCTATTATAATCGTTATATATATATACTAGCCGTCCCGGCAGACGTTGTCCCCCCCTGATTATAAAAAAATCCTTGACACATTATATACCAAAACCTTCCTCATGAATCCCTCTATTCACTGGTGAAACCCGTGTGAAAATCCGTTCAGTAGTTTTTAGTTTATCGCGAACAGACAGACAGACAGACGTGGTAGGGGACTTTGTTTTATACTATGTAATGATATATATAATGTTTTTGAGAGCTTCTTTAAGTTCTAGTAATTTTTCATATGTACTTAATGGCCTGATATTGTATATGCATATACAGAACTTTGTGTTGTTTATTTTCAATGGAGAGTTGGAATCTACAATCATTCCTATTATGCGTTGTCACCGCGGGCATATCCAAATTCCAGGTACTGCATAATTATTGAAATGTTTATTGAACCGAGTTAAGACTTAATTATGTATGTGTGTAGATATGCGAGCTGATCAGATGTTTTTGTCACTGATATTTATCGTTAATGATGATAAAAAACATATGGTTGTATAAAACGTATCTTGTTATTGTATATATTTAAAACATATATTGTTGTAAAAAACATATCTTTCTGGTACAAAAAATAGGACATTTGTAGTTAACCTATAATTCGATCAAATTACATCGACAATATAATGAGTGCTTTTGTCAACACAGTCGGGGTGTTGAGTTGAATGTTTTAACAAAAAATTGTATGTATTTACATGAGTATTACAATAAAACACGAACGCTAATATCACTTGAAGTTTGGTGCATCGGGTTGCGGGGGCGGTGTTCAGATGGAGTGATGCGACTTGGTGATGACGGTGTCGGGGGCGAGGGGGCGGGGGCGCGGGCCGGGGAGGGGGCGCGGGGGACGCGACGCGGGGGCGAGGGGGAGGGGGAGGGGCGAGGGGGCGGGAGGGCGCCACAGGCAGCAGTAGAGCGCGGTGCACAGCGCGGATCCGCCGAGGGGACCCACCCAGTATATCTGTAATTGTAATTGGTACAACATCATTAACGAATACACCCAGTTCAGTTAACAAGCGAACATGTTACGTATAACGTAGTCTGCTGACAGATGGCGCTATTAAATAAAACTTTATTCAAAGTCTTCAAATAGCGAATAAAACTTGCTTGTTTATACATTACTCTTAGAATCTGAAATATCTTACGCGATATGCAAATATTCGCAAACAAAATTTATATTTACAAAGTATTATTTGTCCGTGAATTATTCCTTCTACATGTTCAGTTAGTGTTAGTGTGTAATAATTTGACGACAATTACTTCAGCACAAAACGTAGACGAGATCGAGTATATTTTGTTGTATCAAGAACAACAGACCTCCTTAGGCGCATTTACTATTGTTAAAGTTCTATATCATATAATAAAATTAATAAAAACGTCCATATTTATCCACACCTCAAGCATACCTATGAGTAAATCCCCCAATTTGTACCTAATTAGTACTTAATCGTGTTTTAATATTACGACAGAGCGACGGCTCTTCTATTCGTTTCTCATGGTCCTTATAATCGCCTTATGATACGTTTTTATTTTCAAATATGGAATGTTAAACGGCAATAAAAATATGCTAATGGTGTTTTATACCACCGGAGGTCTCGTCTATTTATTTCTTTAAAATAAACAATATTAAAAAAAAAGAAATGAACAGAAGTAAATCTGATTATCAACAAAAAACTTTAAAGTAATAATTATAAAGTATATTCTAAATTAGTAGTTCCTCGATATTCTTGTAATAATTAATTCGTTACTCACTTAAAGCTGGATAAACCATTAAAAAATATAAGGTTCGAATTGCAATGAATTTAATTGTTATTGAGAAACTGACCTTTTAGATAATATCTACATATAAGGCTTATTTTTATCACAATATGAAATTTGTTATTTGTTTATTATTTTGTATTATTCATCATTTTTACTCGCAACTTGAATAATAGATAAGTATAAAAAATAAATGTATTAAATACCAGAATGTCATTATTTTTTAATTGTGCTCAGTAATGCATTAAAATTTTATGTACCAAAAAAGTAAAAACTCATTCGTGTAATATCGATTTTACAGATTTGATCTAAAATAGTTTTTTATAGAAAATTAAATTTCCCACAAATGAACATATTTTACTTATAAGTTCAGCCATTATTAAAAATCTACAAAATTAGACTTTAGTGACCTGTACTGCCTCACCGGTGCAGTGTGAGTTATAATTAAATCGTAATAGGCGCTATTGTAGAACACTGAATCAAGAACAATATGATAGCACAAAGTGCCGCCGAGTTATAATAATTTAAAAAAAAAATCGAAAATTACGTGTATTTTATATGGGAAATCTTCTCACGCTCTGAGAGTACAGTTAATACTACGGGCTCAAATTTTCAGGCAATCTTTTTTATATATTTTCAACAACATTTTGCTTCAAGACCACAAAAAAAAATCGTTTATGAAAAACACCTTAGTATATATCACAATTTTAAAAACAGATTACTGATTTCTATGGAATGCTGTAGTCATGAATCTTAGAAATGGCACAGAATTTGTCAGTGATACTTCTATATACCAGTCACCTTCCCACTATTTGGATACCGGCAGCCGGTACGGCCATCTGAAATCAATATTTTGTGGTGTGCATTATTTGGATATTGGTGCTTCGTCAACACCTGTAACGGCGATCAATATTAAACGTATGTGAGCCTTCGTCACAATTATGGAGTCGTTTATTTAGCATTCATTCTGTTGGATGTCTATTTATTGCCAATTAAACGTCATCCAATGCCAAAGTGTACTCTAACCCTGTCTGTGTGGGTGTAAAGGTCGCCACCATATTATCCAATTCACTATAAGGCGCCATACACTTATGATTAAGTATTAAAATAAAATTATTTGATTTTTTGTCCACAGGAGTTTAACTTATTTGAAATTTAAGTAGTAAATATATAACAATATGTATGTACAGTCATAACGATTGCACTCATATTGACCCTAGTTTCAACATATCACGATACATTATAACGTATTGAAAAATTTATAGAAAATATTTCATAGATTTTGCATCGCATTACTATATACTTTACTAGTTTACGAATAAACAATACCTTCTCGACGCAGGTGTTAATAACGTAGGTTAGGTCTCTTAGGAAAGAAAATTGTGGTTACAGATTCTTATCACTGCACTGTAATCTAATGACAACAATGAACCGACTACTTGTAATAAAGTAATTAGGAATAAACGTATAATGTGTAGATAGTGAATGTGCAATAAACCGCTACGACTGTATTGTTGGTTCGTGTAAGTATTCTTTGCACATTGTCTGCTTTGCTGAATATAGTCGATGAAGGATTTTTATTCTACGGGAGATCGTAACGGTTACCCAGTATTCAAGTTTCAATTATAATAGCATTTTTTATTGTTCACTTAAATATTATATAACATTTTAGAAGGTAGGAGATTATGACTTGTACAAAAATTAAGGAAGACGACGAGAAGAAGTTGCGGAGTGCGCTGCGTAATAAACTTAAAGTCGGTTTGTGGCGCCGCACAGAAATGCGTTGCGCTGACGCAACGATTAGCGCGCGGTTGTGAACTAACTGCCAACATAATGTAAACAGTAATGCGTTAAGTAATGAGTCATAGCATTCGTAATATCCACCCACGAATGGTGAACACGTCCGCCACTCACCCAGTGGTGTTCCCAGCGGCCCGCAAGCAGCGCCGGCGCCACGCTCCGCGCCGGGTTCATGCTGGCGCCCGTCAGCGAGCTCTGCAACGGAACCACAGCACGCGTCACTCGCTACCCGCCACCCGCCGTACGTGCGTGCGTGCGAGTGCGTGTGCGGAGCGGGCACTGACCGCGACCAGCGACATGGCGGCGACGCAGGTGCCGATGCGCAGCGGCCACGAGTCGCGCAGGTGCACGTTGCGCGCGTCCCACGCGGCGCAGTTGGCGAGCGCGAGGCAGCCGCCCAGCGTGCCCTCCAGCAGCAGCGCGCGCCACGCCGCCAGCCCCGCCGCCGGCGCCGTCACGCACGCGCCCGGCGCCCGCGCCGGCAGCAGCGCCGCCAGCAGCGCCGCGCCGCCCGTCGCGCCCGCCACCTGCGCGCCCGCCATGCACGCCGCGCGCCGCCACCCCACGCGCCCCCACAGCGCCGCCGCCAGCGTCACCGCCGGGTTCAGCTGCGCGCCCGAGATGTGGTCCAAGCACTGCACCAGCAGCGCCACCACCAGCCCCGCCGCCAGCGCGCGGTGCAGCGGCTCCAGCGGCGGGTCCGTGCACGCCGGCACGCACGACAGCAGCACCAGCAGCGCCGCGCCCGCCGCCTCCGCGCACGCCACCCGCCACAGCGCCTCCTGCGGCTCCGCGCGCCACCCGCGCGTCCTCCCCCGCGCCCGCCCTGCCGATATAATCGACTCTACTACTGATACAATTAATGAGATAACATTACATACTAATCGTTCGTAGCAAGCACTGACAGTTCGCTAGTGCTCATCCGATTATCTACTACGTCCCCGTTGAATATTTGCCGCCAAACATATATCAGTGTGCTCGTGTGCCACGGTGATTCATTAGTGATTTACTCTCAGAATTACCGTGATTCTATCATTAAATGCATTAAATACTTATCATCAAATGGGATTACATACGACTGTTGATTGTCAGCGCGTTGAGTAAAGTATAAAAAATAAAACTTATTCTCTCACACTCCACACCAGTGATACGCAAACGGATGCATAAACTGTGCACCACTATAACGGGCATATAAAATTTTTTCCATTTTGTATTTTCAATGTTTAGTTTTGCGAGTTCATATAAACAACATTATAAAATCCTTGTAGACGTTTACATCGGGCCGCAGCGCCGAGATCAGGTATTTAATCATTTAGATTTCCAGAGTGTCGTAATACAGTAGCTTCAGTGGTTACGTACAAATGTTATTAACGTCTATTGAGTGATAGGGACGCCCCTCCAAAGCACACACATCGTGATGAAAGTGAGTGAGAAGAGTAACGAGTAAAGCGCTTACAGTCGAGCGAGTCCGGTGCTGATCCCGTGTCCGTGGTCATATCGCGTCTGCGCGCTGCTGGTACTGATAACACAATGAGTGGCGCAGACGGAGGCGCAGGCGCAGGGCGCGAGGAACTCGCTCCGGTTCGCGTGATGGATGCGGTATGCGCAGTGACGGTCGCGGTCGCGGTCGCTCAGCTGTCTGTTTGTTTGTCCTTTACGCACGTTATATTTTGTTCCTTATCTGGTGAAGGTCGCACTGAAATGTTATTCTTTGAAAAGGTAAATGTGACGAGAGGTACACGGCGAGGAGCTCCGCCTCGCTGCACTAACCGGTAAGCACTATCCGGACTCACAACCCCGCGTCCAACGACTCACATGAGTAGAACACGTCACATTATCAAATGTAAGTATTTGGTTTGAATATTCACACATACATTTTCGGTTGAGGAGTTCAACATGCTAACACAATAGTTGCACGGCCACAGCAACTCGCTCCTCCGTGCTACCGGTAAATATGATAAGTTAATTTTAACCTAAACACAGAAAACATTCATAGTTCGTATTCCAACCCTGCCTGAAATACTTTTCCCAACGTGTCGCATCGGGAACGTTGAATGTAGACAATAATTATGTTTTAGTAGTGATTTTATTTAAATGACATTTATTTAATTGAAATCGCATTATATGCAGTTGTAAAGTTCATTCTCGCCCGTTATTATATGTTTTACCTAAAAGTTATCTAATATTCATCGGTAAACTAAAATTGTAAAGCGCCATAAAAATCAAAACCGATAATATAGGGTCGGCTCATAATCTGGTAACTGAAAACAGAACTGCGTTACATTACCAGATTAATTGTTGAAATAAATAGCCAAGTCAGTAGATATGTTACAGCTTTTATTGAATCAAACCTTTGACTTTTGTTATTCTGACAGTCACAAAAAAGCCAATAAAACATTTCTACTTGTTGCGTATAATTAAATCATTAAAATACATTGCTTCATTAATGAATACTACATTTTTAGTTTTAAAAAAAAGCTTATTACTTCAATAGGAAATAGAAACTTACGTTAAGGTACTTAGATGCGTACGTTTTTCATAATTCTGAACAACGCTTATATAGTTATTTATCCGAATATAGTATTATAAATTATGATAATAAGCTTTGTTTTACTATAAGTGATTGTTCCCGTTAAAGGTGCAATTAATTTATCTCGATTTATGAGCGATTGTATGTTGACGCAGATGGAGTATGCGCGGTGGTGGAAGCGCGGGGGGAGGGGGAGGGGAAGGATATCAGGTCGTGTTAGTGTTACGCTTATGTATATGTAGAGATTAAGTAATAAATGTTCACTGTCATCTGACAAGTCGAATATGATGTCAAAGAATAAACAATACAAGCAACGAGACGGTCGTATGTACTGCGCTAAGCCTCTGTACTCACAGACAGACTACAAGAACGCTGCTGGACTTCGACAGGATCTCTTCCGCATAAACAATAATTGTAAAGATGGTATTACATTGTGTCGAAACCTAATCATTACATAGTATAAAACAAAGTCCCCTACGCGTCTGTCTGTCTGTCTGTTCGCGATAAACTCAAAAACTACTGAACGGATTTTCAAGCGGTCTTCACCAGTGGATAAAGTGATTCATGAGGAACGTTTTGGTATATAATTTGTCAAGGATTTTTTTATAACCAGGGCGGGACAACGTCTGCCGGGCCCGCTAGTTAATATTATAACTTAAATAACCAGAACCAGTGGAGCATCAGTCATAACATTTATATTACACTCATTATTTTTTTATTTAATCTTTACAATTATTGAACCTAAAATTTAATGAACTGTTCAATTAATTAATACTTTATCTATCTATAATGTATCTTTGGAGTCTACTCTCTGCTACTTTCCAATCTTATTTCGTTTTTCAATACTTATTTTTAAACGTTCTTCGCTTTTCCAAAACAATAATATAATGTTTCGTCTATCAACATTTTTTTAAATCCCTTTTCTTTTATTGTCGCATTAAATTGCACAGTAGTCTGCGATGAAAAAGTTTTTTAAATAAATTCAGCACAAACATGTAGATGTTGGTCTGTATAAGGCAAATATAAACTTTGTTTTATTGTATTACGTCACATTCTTTTTGCATATAGATAAATATATAATAGTTCGTTAGATCGGTAAATTCGTTTGTTTATTTATCACAAAATTGATTCCATGATCTATATTGCTATTCTATACGCTATGACCTACCGTCCTATAGGCTATTGTTATCAAATTGCATAACCCCTGTGAGCAAAAGTAACAAAAAGAAGTTTTATGTAGTCTATAACTAATCATAGTGGTATAAACTGCCAAAAAAAGTTTAATAAAAGGTTGTTTTATTAAATCTGTAACTATGGCTCCTCGGAGTTACAAAAACCATCCAAATGTATTTTGCGATATTTGCGGACAATATACAATAGTTAAGCAAATATAAAAAATAACAGACTTTATAAAAAATGCTTATTATGCTTACTTCGGAATGAGGTTGTGTTAACTAGAACAACAGTAGGTTCTGCATACAGTATGCCGGCTATGTGTTGAAGTGTTAAGATAGTGGACTTACGGTAAATAAAAAATATTGTCATTCGATATTCCTATGTTGTGGCGGAAACAAAAAGGTCATGTCGGTGATTGTTATTTTTATTTGACCAATGTAACAGGATATAATTCTAAAAACCGCGCCAAAATTGTTTATCCAGATGTTTCATCTTTAACAAAGCAATTTCCACATGGGCCCGAATTACCCATGCCAGTGCCTACTAACACTAACAGCTCAGAAACGCCTTTATCACAAAATTCAGAACACAGTACAAATGACCCACGGCTTTTAAACAACAAGAACTTAATAATTTGGTATGGAATCTTGGATTACCTAAGGACGCTGCAGAACTTCTCGGTTCTCGGCTAAAAGAGAACAATTTATTAGATGCTGCAACTACATTTTACTGGTATCGAAGCAGGGAATAAGGAATTGTGGAATATTTTAAGAAAGAGGATAATTTAGTATTTTGCTGTGATATTATCGGTTTTTAATATAAAAATGATCAAATACAATACACAAAAATGGCGACTCTTTATTGATTCTTCAAAAAGAAGCTTAAAGGCCGTCCTTTTGCATATCGGCAATAAATTTGCATCGATACCTGAAGCTCATTCAATTTATCTTAAAGAAACTTACGAAAACTTGAAAAATGTTTTGGAGAAAATAAGGTACACCGAACACAAATGGTTAGTTTGCAGTGACTTAAAAATCATATGTATGCTTCTTGGTCAACAGCAAGGCTACACACAATTTCCTTGTTACGTTTGTGAACGAGCAAACAAGCAAGAGCAAGAAATTTATGTTGGAAAAAAACTGATTGGAAAATTAGAATGGAATTGAAAGTCGGAGTAAAAAATGTTATCAATGCGAGTTTGATAGGTTCCGAAAAAATGTTGCTTCCACCACTTCACGTCAAATCAGGTTTGATCAAACAGGTCGTGAAGGCATTAGCGCAAGATGGAAATACTTTCAAGTATCTTTGTTCATGTTTCCCTAGCTTATCTGATGCGAAGTTGAAAGAGGGAATATTCACGGGAACTGACATCAGGGAACTAATTAGTGATACAGAATTTGAAAGAGTGATAACAAACTTGGAACAAAATGCCTGGCATGGCTTTAAAAATGTCGTATCTAAGTTTCTAGGTAACATAAAAGATCCTGAGTATAAAAATGTTGTCCAGGAAATGTTAAACGCCTATAAAAATTTGACTTTGACTGATTTGTTATATAACTCTGAGAACTCATTTTTTGAAGTCTCATATTGATTGTTTCCCAAAAAATCTAGTCGACTACAGTGAAGACTAAGATGAACGGTTTCATCAGGACATAAAAGAGATCGATAGAAGATATCAAGGTCGTTGAGACGTTAATATGATGGCGGACTATTGCTGGATCATACACAGAGATGAAATAAAAAATTATAAACGAAACCAACAAATTTCAATCGATCAAATGCTGTATATTGTTCCTCCGGCCCATTACCATGCATCAAAACTCAAAAAATCAAAATATCAAAACAAATACTAATAAACAACAAAGTTAAAGATTATTCTAAAAATTTTAAAGTATGGGAACGATACTTTTAAACGTATAAAAATCACACCTAGGTTCAATGAACAGAATTGAAGGGGAGGTTTTCAAGTTTATAGAAGTAATTTTGCAATTAGCCTTTGGACAACGTCGAAGTATTGAGCCTGCTCTTGACAAAGTAAATAAATAGTTTTTTTAGTTGCTTGCCGGTAACTATAACGTTATTTATTCAATCGGTTTTAGTAGAGCTAACTCACTGGGAGTAGAAAAGTTGCCAGATCTTGCCGACGTTTCATATGAGATGAGAGTCGATCCACACCACGTACATGCAACCGATTTCCTATATAACATATCAAGTTTCTTCATCGTAACGAACTTGTTATAAAACTATTAGTTACTTAGTACT
Organism: Antheraea yamamai; assembly: GCA_036509395.1. NCBI lineage: Eukaryota > Metazoa > Arthropoda > Insecta > Lepidoptera > Saturniidae > Antheraea > Antheraea yamamai. The sequence continues at coordinate 58,763 of AP028433.1, forward strand.
TACTTAGTAGTAATACTTTATTTTTCTACAACTACAAGCCATTAAAATTGTTTCTTCCGTTGATTCCAGGTTAACAATTTCAATTGGCAAAAAAAGATTATGGTACGTTAGAGTAATCATCGACCATATCGAAGTGTTCAATTTCATATACTCATTGAATCAAATTCGAAAGGATTATCGATATTTCTTTAAAGATCACATACAAGTATCATGTCAGTCTTTGCTGTTTCATATTCTTGCAACATATTTCTGCAGTTACAGGTTTCAGGATCTTTATCATTCCACCTGGTAGTAATCACAACGTCGTGTGGTTTGGCGGTAACGATTGCTTTTTGTTACTAGATGGTCCGAAATCCAATATATCCGACTTATCACTCCTGCGTTTCGTTCTGAGTTCTATATATTCTATGAGGAACACATTTCTGGAACTGTTAAAAGTAATTAATATTGTAAATTAAAAATTAGTAAAGCAATAAACATAAGCTTTAATTGCTGAACGAAACATAATTCCATTTAATATCCTTAAAATTATTGAATTTAAAACTCAAGCAACTATTCTAACGAACCGATGTTGCGCTTCCTAAGTGTCCATGGCAATACACGTTGTGTTGGTCTTCGATACTACGTCATTTTCCAATACATTTCATTTTATTTCCTTTTAATTATTATTAGATGTTCTTTGTTTTTGTATAACAAAAATGTAATATCTTCCATTTTCTTTTCTTGTCATATTAAATTATGTAACTTCCAATGCATAGCAAGAATAGTTACTGGATTCAGTGTGAGGAAAAATTTAGTGCGAGATAACGCACTCAATCAACCGGTCCAGATCTAATTGATACGCTATAGATTATAATATGATAATCCAACGTTTATCATTATAAAGTATGAATGATTGAGGATCGAAACTTCGTACGTCACTTCTTAATCTATATACAATTTTTTCTGTTTTATTAGCACAATGTTTCCTTAATGTTTAGATTATATCGAATATTATATGTGCAAGTGATTTCAGATCGAAATAACGTGCGCCATTTCCTAATCTATATGTAAGTCATTTAGATTTATTAACACACTATTTCCTTAAGATAATGTTTCGAAGGTATGCACCATTAGAAGGGTACGGAAACGGTGATATTAATTTTTATAACGTTAAACTGCAGTTCTTATAAACATATAATTTTATTTAATGTGTCTAAGAAATTGTTCTAACGATTTAAAACTATTTTTATATTTAGGTAAGATTTTGCTTCAAGTAAGTTAAATTATCAACAACACCGTCATTACCAAAATACATTGTGAAACCAGTTCAGGTAGGTCCAAGAGTCCTAGACATCTTTTCCAATATTTCTTCCGAAGGAATGAAATTTCACTTAAGATCACTAGTTTATACATAGATTAGGTATTTCGTTATATATGTTATATATATATATATATATATATATATATATATATATATATATATATATTTAGATATCTTGGCATGTATTACTATTTATGCAATACAAAATTACCTCGAGAGCCTTATTTGTTGAGTTATTTTTGGTGTAACTTATTTTAAGGTATCCTTTTTTTAAATCTTTATTTCATATAGAATCTTAGGTCCACAAAGAACATGCCAGTCCCATCGTGCCCTACCGTAACGTATTCAGAAACATTTCAAGTAATCACTAACTTCCATAAAATCTTGGCGTCTTCACGTGCAGGTGCAGACAAGATTCTATGAAAGATGCCCTAATCTATTGCATTAAGCTGCAGTAGCGTGTAGCTGCATGTCTCTTTAGTATTAGTAAACTGTATTTCGTATGAACGTTAACTTGTGTAAGTAAGCATTTACGATAACTCTTTAATTTTTATTTTATTTCTATATTAATTTCTGAATTTTTAATGCAGGTATCTTTACTTCTACAGGTTTAACACTGTCTGACGAACTTGTGAATCCACTGTTACTACTTTTGTTTTCTTGTGTGTCCATCACTAGGAACCCCAGTTATCTTCTATTAGTTGTAGCTTAGTTTTTGTATAATTTATATTTAATCTGTCCCTTGGAGTTTTTTTGAAATTTGAATGAGCTTTTTTAATTTAATCCAACAAGTCTAATTGTGCACTAATAATCGTATCCATGTTTATAAATTATAATTTTACGAGACCTTTTTAATCACAACAAAATGTTACACGTTAATTAACTTTTTCACAATTCAAGTTCAAAGTCCAAATAAATGTGGGTAGTTATGAACTACCCAACACAACTTTACAACTAACACACACTTTATTAACACAACTTTATTTAAGTCTGTTTGAATCGTACAATTTATTGTTGTACCCAAAACTGTAAGCTAAACTATTCATACAAATATGAGTTGTTGAAACATATATGTGTACCAAGTATACATATCTCAACAACTCTTATGTGTATTTTGTATCGGAAAATTTCTAAACTATTTCAGTTCGATAAGGGAAAAAAAAGTAACCCTTCCACTTTTTTGTGTAAGCGTGTATGCGTGCACGTGTGTGGAAGTGATATGTGTAGTGTTGTTGCAGTGATGTAAATTTTTGTGTCACTGTATCGCGCGAGCAGCGCACTCAAGGGCTCCACGCCGAGGGATCGAACCTAGGGAAATGAGTTATATATTTTTTTTTTTTTTCGAACTGTCTACGCTATTGACCTAGCAAGGTCTTAACAGCTTCACCGGACTACGGAAATGAGTTATAGTTTCGAGCCTTATACTTATATAGGCACAGGGGAATCTTGACATTATCTTTTAGTTTTGTAATGATTTTAACAAGCGCCATCTCTTGACAATTTATGTAAACATATTAAATCGTTTAACTAACCTTTTTTCCGAACCGGTGGTAGTTTTGACGTTCATAAGTGCCTTCTCAGGGACTAAATTGAATAAAGAGTTTTTTGATTTTGATTATCGAGTTGCACCGCTGTGGTTACGCGCCTATAGAAATTTACAACATTTTGCAAAAAATTGAAAATAACAGTACGGATTGTTTAATGCACGCATTACACGCAACCATGCGGTAAACTGAAGATTAAGCTTCGGTAATCGTAAGAGGAGCGGCCTACCTCGCACTGTGAAGATACTAATGGTCATCAAAGCAAAATCCAATTAAATCCCGCGCGAAGACAAAAAATCTTAACTCTTCAGATGGGGCTAAGAAGAACCACGATCAAAAAGAGTGTTAAATAAAGAGCTGGGACTACAAGCTTGTCGTAAAAAGAATGGAAATTATTTGGATGAGATCCCGGGCTTCGTTACGGCAGTAAAGATAATAAATACCATGAAATTTTGTTTGTAATCGAATACAATTTTAACATCAAATAAAGTTATAGCAAATACAATGATAAGGTGTATGGCCATATCAGTAAAGACGCGACCGCAAATTCTGATGGTCCAGCGACAATATTACCCTTCGTCATTCATGGTTTGGTTTGGAATCTCATATTGGAGCTTAACTGAGGTGTTTCTATATGGTCGCTATCTATGGAGACGATCTCCCAAGGCCTTCAACAGCTCGCCGTACAGTGTGATTCGGGAGGCACTCCAGTATTTCGGGGTGCCTCCATATCTGCGGCAGCTGTTGGAGGCGTACTTGGTCGATAGGGAGGTCGCCTATATAGATGGCGACGGTCGTAATGTCTGGCGGGTCACGCGGCGGGGGGTTCCACAGGGGTCGGCCTTGGGCCCACTTCTGTGGAACATGGGCTACGACTGGGTGCTCCATGACGAGCTCCCATTCGGAGCGCGCATAATTTGTTATGCGGATGACACCCTAGTGTCGTAGCCTGGGTGGGAAGTTGGCAGGAGGTGGAGCACCTGGCCACGATGTCCACAACTCTCGTGGTCGCGCGTATTCAGCGTTTGGGCTTCAGACTGACCCTCGAGAAGACAGAGGCCCTACTATTTTATGGGCCTCGGCGAGAGCCACCACCTAGGGTCCACATAATGATGAAGGGCGTCCGAATCAGTGTAGGGACCCAGATGAAGTATCTAGGCCTCACCCTGGACGGGCACTGGCGGTTCTGGCGGGGCTCGGACCGCGAATTGTGGGGGTGGCGGCGGCACTTGGCCGGCTGCTTCGCAACATTGGCGGGCTGAGTACTGGGTGCCGCCGACTATACATGGGGGTCGTGCGGGCGACGGCTGTCTATAGGGCCCCGGTGTGGGCCAACACCCTCGGTGCCGCTAATGTGCGGGCGTTGCGCGCTGCGCAGCGCATAGTGGCGCTGAGGGCGATCAGGAGGTACCGCACCGTGGCCTCCGCGGCGGCCTTTGCGCGCCACCTTACGCCTTTGTAGCCGGACCTAAGGGGATGGGCCGGGAGGCCTATCTTCTCATTGCACAGGCCCGGCGGACTAGGGGAGGCAACTGGTGTGTACCCAGTCTGTGTCCCTATTAGGACGAAGCCCGGCGGCCACCTTCCGTCGGGCGGACCGTTGGGGCAGCTATCCAAGGGGAATAGCATAGATCGACCCCTTGCCGCCCAACAATACGGTCGGACGGTACACTGTGGTATTTTATTGCGTGTCAGTCCGAGATAACCCACTCTCTCCCGCGGGAGGGTGACGTATTCATAATGGATTTTCCCCCACGTTAATTAAAAAAAAAAAGTATTTTTCTGTGAAAACTAGTGCTGCTGTGTAACAGAATACCGTCTTAACAAACATAGTGAAACCTTTTTCCTAAACAATATTCGAAAACAGACACTCCAAATCGAAAATTGGCTGACCATCCGGTGAGTTGACCTTCTCCTTTTCTAGTCCACATTAAAACCGACTGGATTATAAGATATAGGTAGTAACATTTGTAGGAGAAAGTAATAGCGTAATGTACATCTAATTACCTTCCATTTATTTCGATTAACAAAAAGTGTTTATGTATATAATTTTGATTACATTAATATTAAAAGTTTTTGACAGAATTTATGACCTGACTAAGTAAATTGTGGATTCGTTTTGGTTATGCATGAACTCGCGATAAAAATACTTTAGTCTATTTATTGGAGACAGAAATGATATTAGAGTTTAGTAAATTATTATTATAAATATTCTGCGGAGAAACTAGACGAATAGTATAACGTGTGTAGTGTATGTTCGCGAATAATATGTTTGAATACGTACCCTTACAATAAAACCTCTGTAGCTATCTACCGCTATAGAGTTGAGGCGATCGCGAACGCTTCACATTCAAAAAACAATTGACTACGAAAATATCTGCAAACTATCGTTTGTTATAGAGAGTACTATTTTTTATAAATTTGCATTCTTTAAGGGCATTTTTCAGTGTACGATCGTTATGAGTCATCTGTCACGTCTGTCTGAGACGAGTTGCATCCATTTGAAGAACACAATTTATATAATACTAACGGTAACCGCTGCTCCGCACGCGTTTTTTAAATTTGTATTTAAAAATGTAAAATTATGAGAACATAAGTACGACACGCACGCCAACTAATGTAATATGTACTGAGTACATTACGAATAGATATGTAAATATTAATATTAGGTATTTACCTATGAAATTGCCGTTTTGTATGAAAAAATTTAAACGAATTTTTTTCATGTATATTTTATTTGTATTAATCGAAGTAATCACCCATGCAATCAATGCATCTTTGCCAACGCAGTGCTCTTCTTAAAGAAATCAGCTGGATGGGAGGCAACAAATTCTTCAAAGGCATTTTGTACTGCCTCTCGGGTATTTAATTTTTTTCCCGCTAAGGAGTTATCCAAATTCTGGAAAAAGTAGTAGTCTGTAGGCGCAAGGTCTGGTGAGTAGGGCGGATGACGAAGAACTTCCAACCCCAGTTCTTGCATCTGGAGACCGTCTGCTGTGCAGTATGAGATCGCGCGTTGTCGTGCAGGAGCAGCGGAGACGAGCGATTGACCAATGCTGGTTGGAGATGTGCCAGCTTCTCCATAATTGTGTTCAGTTCTTCACAGTACACATCTGCAGTAATGATCACACCGTTTGGTAAGAAGCTGTCATGAATCACACCGGCGCTAGACCACCAAACAGTGACCATCACTTTTCTAGGGGTAAGTTTTCGTTTAGGACATTGTTTAGGTGCTGAACCAAGATCCAACCAACTTCCTGAGCGCTTGCGGTTATCAAACAGAATCCATTTTTCATCGCAGGTAACAATGCGGTTCAAAATTCCTTCATTTGTGTGTCTGTTGAGCAGTGCAAGGCACGTCTCGACGCGTACTTCGCGCTGGGGATCATTGAGTTCGTGTGGCATCCATTTGGCAAGCTTTTTTACCTTACCAATTTGACGCAAATGGACCAATATTGTTTTGACGCTAACGTCGAAAGCGGCTGCTAATTCAGACGTAGATTGTGTATCATCAGCTTCCACAATCGCCTTTAATTCGTCATTGTCGACCAAAGTATTCGGACGACCGCGAGGTTCATTTTTCAGGTCGAAATTCCCAGAACGGAAGCGAGCAAACCAATAACAGGTGGTGCGTTGGTTTGTAGTATTAGCTCCGTAAACGTCGTTGATGTTGCGTGCCGCTTGTGCCGCGTTGCTGCCACGACGGTACTCATATTCCATAATTACTCGAATTTTTAACGTATCCATGATGACGAAAAAGATTGAAATGCGATGAAAATGTAACACTAATCAATAAACAAATTAATACTTTTGGAAAAAGAATTCCATGTTTTTAAAATAAAATTAATTTGAAATTAGAATTCTTAGCCAAACAAAAATTATTTTGATTTGAAATGGCCAGTACTGCAGAACGGCAATTTCATAGGTAAATACCTATTAGTATGTCGAATGGGATTAACATTAGTAACATATTTTGAATTTTAATCGACTACACAGCCCCCTCATTGCTCACTTAACACTATGTAAAAAAGTAATGAAAATTTTAAGCTACACATGATCTGGCAATATGTCTTAAAAATGTTATTAGATACATATATAGTTATATAATATTGTCAATATAATTAAGTTTTTGCACCTATAAAAAAAGTAAATGCTTGTCTGTTCCGCAAGAAATTGTGTTTTGGAACTCTTAAAGTAACACGTTTATAGTCAAAGATCTTATTAAAAATACTTCTTTTAGCTTTAAAATTATTATTGATTATTATAGTGATTAATAATAAGTTGATAATTAATGTGGCTTCTGATCTTAAATCTGGTGGAGTACAATCAATCTCCATTTCACTCTCTGAACCGTTGGAACTGATTTTAATTGTAAAATTTTTAAATAACAAATCAAAATGAATTTTCAGCTTTGCCGCCTATTTGATATTTATCATAAAGGCAAGCACATTTAAGGCCAATACAGTCACGTGAACGCAATTTGTACTAAGCAAAGAGACTTACTTTGTTATGCCAAGAATGATAAAAGAGATCCAATCAAAGAGTCTTTAATAACCCAGCACACCGTTTCATACAACATTGCTGGAGTTTTGTCTGTAAATTCGATACGGTGCGTGCTCTTTTATCGAAAATAATGACAATATTTCCATGCATGTTTGAGAAAAATATTTTGTTTAGTGTAACATATTTACATTGCAATAATAAAATAAATAGACAGTATCATGAACTGTGTGTTCCTCACGATGTCTTTTACGTTGAACAATTTTTTTTACTAAATTTTATACTAAAGAAAGCGCGGGTAGCAGCTATTTTAAAATAAAATAGCCTATGTTACTTTCTATGATTTCAACTATTTGGCAGTGACCTTTTTGTTAAAATTGGTTGTCGTTTTTGAGATTACTCTGAACAAATACGGAAGAATTTTGGAAATGGTTTTTGTTATTAGTAGTATATATACACACATCAAAAAAGTCTAAGCAACATGCGTGATATTACAAATTTTACCATTTATATTAATTAATAGTTAATAGTTAAATAATAGTATTTACTCAAACAAAGTGCGTAGGTAAGTAAACTTTTTTGTTATTGATGACATACTGGCTGGTTGTAAAAAAAAAATTTGATTATGTTTTGTTTTTTCATAAAATTCAAATGACTGCGAATTTGTTTGAATTTAAGTGCGTTTTAATTGCTACGTTTAGTCTTGATTTTATAATTTTACCAACCATTTAAATAAAGTTAGCGACAAAATTGAATTGTTAGATATTCTTTACGTCATGAAGCGACGTCCTTTGATGGCAGATGAAATGCAAAGAGCTGTAGGTATATTGCAAGCGGGAAGTAATCAATCTCAGGTATCTCGACATTTTGGCATTCATAGAAGTGTTATTTGTCGTCTTTGGCAGCGCTACAATAATACAGGAGAACCCGCTGAACAGCATCCAGGCCGTAAAAGGAGTACAACCACTCGGCAAGACCGGTACATACAACTGACTGCAAGACGCCAGCCGATGTTAACCGCTCGAGAGATAAGTTTGAGGCTACAAATTTCAAGTGGTGTTGATGTAAGTTCTCAAACTGTGCGAAATCGACTGCATGAGTACGGCCTACGAGCTCGACGCCCAATCAGGTGCGCACCGATACGTCACGGGAATCGCGCTCGTCGATATGAATGGTGTAGAGAACGCATAACATGAACCCAGGAAAAATGGGATAAAATTATGTTTTTCGATGAGTCGCGATTTGGGTTTAAGCCTGATACAAGAAGGGTGCGAGTGTATCGTCGGCCCGGAAATACTGAAAGGCTTAGGTGCGTTCAGGAAGTTCATCCATACAGCGGCTCAACAGTTATGTTATGGGCGGGTATTATGAAGAACAGGCGAACTGAGCTCGTTTTTGTAAATGGAAACATGAATGCTGAAAATTACATTGAGGATATTCTCAGACCTTATGTCTACCCATTTGCACAAACCTTTGGCTCCGATTTTAGGTTAATGCATGATAATGCGCGTTCACATACAGCTCGGCGAACCAGTGAATACTTTGCAACGGAGAACATCCGGGTATTGCCCTGGCCTGCACAATCGCCAGATCTCAACCCCATCGAGCACGCATGGGACATGCACCAGAGACGTGTTTTGAAGGTTGAGGAGGAAAAAACAATGAAGGATTTGTAAAATTCCATTGGGAGGAATACCGCAAGAAGAAATAAAAAGTCTTATTAATTAAATGAAAAATGTTGCCGAAAAGTTTGAAAGAGAGGAGATATTTTTAAAAAATTTTTTTTTTTTAAAAAAAAAAATATTTTTTTAAAAATTTTTTTAAAAAAATTTTTTATTTTTTTAAAATTATAATTTTTTTTTTAAAAAAAAAAAAAAAAAAAGTTTTAAACATAAAAAAATAAAAAAAAAATTAAAAAAAAAAAAAAGAAAAAAATAAAAAAAAAATTTTTTTTTTAGGTGGGGGGTCAACAAAAAACAACCAAGAAAACACAACCCAGCCACCCATAGAATCTTGGCCCCCCACCGCCAGTAACTTGGCACAAAACCCCCCCCACCAAGCCGGGTCCTCCTCCTAAAAAAAAAAGGAAAAGGACGCCCCCACACAACCAACCCCAAAAAAAAAAGAGGGGGGGGAAACCCCCCAAAAAAAAGCCCCCCCCTCCCTCCCCCAATAAAAAACAAAACCAAAAAAACAAAAAACAAAGAAAAAACAACAAAAGCGCACACGGGGCAGCAGCTCCCCCGCAGCGAGAGGCTAAACGAACAGCCCACCCAAACAGAAACCCCCCTCCAAAAAAAAAAAAAAAAAAAATCCAACACCACAAAAACCAAGCAAAAAAAAGGAGAAAAGGATCACCCAGCAAAAAAAAAAAAAAACCCCCTCCCAAAAAAAAAAAAAACCCCCCAAACCCAAGCACCGCACCGAAAGGAGGAGTGGACCACCCTAAAAAACAAAAAAAAAAGGGGAGGGGAAAAAAAAAAAAAACTCACCCTCGCGCTGCACAACACAACCCAACCCCATCCCCCCGTCTTACACGAAAACAGGGGCGCCCAAACCCAAACCCCCCAAAAACCCCCCCCCAGAACCACCCGGCAAAAAAAAAAAAGCCACAAAACAAAACCGACCCCCCCCCAGGAAGCGAGGCCCCCCCCAAAAAACCCACGGAAAAAGGGAGGAGAAAACACAAAAAAAAAAAAAAAAAAAATCATTTGGGGGGGGGAAAAGGACCCCCAAGAAGCGCCACCAAAGAAAACAAAAAAAAAAAACCCCAAAAAAAAAAAAAAAAAAAATTCACAAAAAAAAAAAACATAATCCTCCAAAAGAAAAAAAGGGAAGAAGAGGGGGACTACACAAAAAAATCAAAAAAAAAAAAAACAAAATTCCCCCCCCCCCCCCCCCCAAACAAGGCACTTGGGATCTTTAGTGTGATTTTCAGCTCTCCATTGGTTACACTGTTTATTGAAAACCCTTCTATAAACGCGTGCTGGTATTTCTTCAGTATTTGCATCAAGGCACTGTGCTCTTCTTTGTTTAAATCAGTATTGATGTTAACCTCCAATACTTCACTGAACTGAAAACAGAAGGACTGTTCTTTGTTGCGACTGACAACCGTGCCTTTTGTTGATAACTCAACTTTGATTCCTGGAATCTTCAAGAGATCGTTACCAATCAAAACTTTTCAATCTAGCACAACACAAAACTCAAGCTCAATGAAAATATTATTTATCTTGCACTCTGCTATTATTTGTGTGTGAGAGTAAATCGGGACTGGGCCAATCCCTGTCAAACATTTTGATACATTCTTTCTCTGTCCAGGTATGCGCAATGCTACAGACTCCTGTATTAAAGAACAATCTACTCCGCTGTCGAATATATACTCCAATGTATTTTGTCCAATCTCTATCATTACTGTCTTATATGACCTAACCTCACTATTCTGGCATAGATTCACTTTTTTTTATGACGTTGCTCATCAGCTATTCTTTTGAAACATGTTTCTATAGTGTGTCGAGTTCCTTTACAGTAGGAATATTCCTTAATAGGTGGTGTAGGTGAATCTTTTCATGAGGAAGAAGTTCCTGAACCTGATGCTGATGTTCCACGTCGAATTGCATTTTCTTAGCAATATCGAGCAAAGTGACCTGTCTTCCCACAAACGTAGCAAGTTGGGTCTGTCACGATTGAAGTCCAAACGAGGTCGCTTCTTTAACTCATTCGGTTTAGTTGGTGCATTGTTTCGTTTGTGAAATGTTTTGGCTATATCAATTAACTCCGGAACAGTATTCGACTTGCTATTGAGTAATTCTGTCCGAATCCGTTCGACTCCAATACTCTCAATAACAAATTCTACTGCATCCTGTTCCGTCGGATTAGGTTTTACTATCCTTTTGAACATACGCCAAACGTTTGAAATAAAATCTTGGACATTTTCCGCATCATCAAAAGTGTAATTTTTATAACGCCAGAATATCTACAAAGTAACTGGAGTCCGGTTTAAAAGTTTGCAACATGTCGTCCCGCATCTATGTCCAGGTTGTTGTTCTTAGAAGGCTGCTATCTGCCCAGGTTTTTGCACGTCCTTTTAGTACACTTGTTGCTTTTATCTTCACGATCTCGAAGTTCATATTCTGCTTGAGTACGTGTAATAAGATCTACCCAATCACGTACATCGGTACTAGAATCAGAGTCATACGCAGGAAAATAAATGTCAGAAATACGCACTTGCGTATTTTCCTCTGAATTCATGATGTCGATCATTTCAGTCAAGGTCGTGCGATGATCGTAAGATAGTTGAGCTATCATATCATGCATTGTGGTTTTAAATGAGTTTGCAATAGCCTGGATTGCGTCATTAGGCTCTTGCTCATCACGTGGTGTCACATATTCTGATATTGGAGTATTTCCTGTATCGGGTAGCGACATTATAAGCGAATGATTAAGAATTGATCAATGAAACAAGAAATAATAACTCAGAGCGTCTATTACGCAAGAGCGTTACGTCTAGTACGGCAACTCGCTCGCTTCTGAGTTAAGGAGCGACCAGTGGTCATCTCAACCTACCTCTAAGGGCGGGTGAGGATACTGCTCAAGGCGTATTGCCTTTTTCAGTGGCTTGTCCTTCGCGACCCGTTAATACGGGCCTGTCGTTGGGGTTCATTTGCTTCTTCTATGGTGATTCTTTGGAGCTGGACTCGCAATCCTGATGGGTCTTCGTCAAATGACGGAAGAAATCTTCAAGCTCGTCCTCGTTGATAGTGGCGGCCTCAAAACCCTCCAGCATTTGGTGGAGCTCAGGCTTTTGTTGCCTGGTTAGTTCTTCCATTTGCTTCAAGCAGATCCGCTGAAACTCTCTCATTTCGTCCATCTCAGGCTCCTGTGGCTGGGCCTCCGGGGCCTTCTCGTGGGCGATTTTCGTGCTCCTGCACGGGGATGTCCTCTTCGGGCTACCTCTCGGTATGGGATCATTAGCGGGGGCCATCAGGCTCGCCGCTGTTGCTTCTTCAACTGTGTTTGGCGAAGAGTAGGCAGCCGTTTTTCGCTCGGAATCACCTGTACGGGCGACGACGCCTGCTCGGCGGTTACGTGCCTCACGTATATATACGGGGCACAGTCTAGATTTAGACATTAAAAAAATTAAAAAAACGCAGAAGGCGCTTGCGAGAATATGTTTGTCAGTACAACCAAGTGCATTTCCTCATGTCAGGAACGCAAAAGATGCACGTGAGGCGTGGAACAATCTGAGCAAAGCCTATGAGGACAAAGGCCTATGCCGAAGACTAAGCTTATTGAGACAATTGTTCAGCACAAAATTGACAGAGCATGACAGCATGGAGAGCTACCTTACCAAGCTGCAGGAGTTGTCACAGCAACTGATTGATATAAATTCATCCCTTGATGATGAGTTTTTGGCTGTCATCATGCTTAGTGGGTTACCAAGTAATTATGATCCACTCATTATGGCGCTTGAAAATTCAAATCTAAAGTTGTCTAGTGACATAATCAAAGGTAAATTATTACATGAATATGACCGCAGGAATAAAACTGAAGATACCATGGCATTCACAACAACGAGAAAAACACCTAAATGCTTTAAGTGCAAGAAGACTGGACATTTTATTAAAGACTGCCCGAGGAATAGTAATAAGAAGCCAGAAAAAGACAAACAGTCTTATAGAGTTAGACCACCCAAGGATTCACCTAACTCTCTCCTAACGGCACTCTCCGTCAGCTTCCAGAGCGGTGTATGGTATGTCGATAGTGGTGCATCAAACCATATGTGTAATAACCGAGAATTATTTTGTGATTTTCATGAAGCAAACCCGTCACAAGTGAGTGTTGCAAATGGCGAAAAATTACAAACAGCAGGACAAGGTAATGTGTGTGTCAAACTAAAAGACAGTGTGAAAACAATCAAAGATGTTTATTATGTACCTAGTCTTTCAGCGAATTTGCTTTCCGTAAGTTGTTTAGTGAAGAAAGGTTATAAAGTAACTTTTAATAAACAGAAATGTATTATCTTATCTTAATATATATATTTCTTGTGTGCGTGTGTATGTGACTGAACTCCTCCTAAACGACTGGACCGATTTTGATGAAATTTTTTGTGCGTGTTCGAGTGGATCCGAGAATGGTTTAGATTCACAATTGGAACCGGTAGGTGGCGCTGCGGTTGACATTTAGGATTTTTTTTATTATCAAGGCAGGACAACGTCCGCCGAGCCCGCTAGTAATATATATATTTCTTGTGTGCGTGTGTATGTGACTGAACTCCTCCTAAACGACTGGACCGATTTTGATGAAATTTTTTGTGCGTGTTCGAGTGGATCCGAGAATGGTTTAGATTCACAATTGGACTCGGTAGGTGGCGCTGCGGTTGACTTTTGGGATTTCTATTTTTTATTATCAAGGCAGGACAACGTCCGCCAGGTCCGCTAGTATCTTATGAGAATGAAGTCTTGGCAACTGCCACTCTTAGGGATGGTATATATAAACTTAATGCCATTAATCAGCCTTTGTGTGTGGGGGGAGGCGATACTAATTTTGCTTCTTAAAGTACAGTTACCAAAGAAAAGCTGTCTAGCGATAAGACTTTAATGACTTTTTCGTCGAGCTCATCAAAAGGTATAGTAAAAGAGGAGTCACAGGAAATGTGGCATCGTCGACTTGGTCACTTGAACTCCAGGAGTATGGCACTGATGAATAAAGGAATGGTCACAGGTATTAAATATAATTCCAATATGTTTAATCCTTGTGTAGCCTGCATTGAAGGTAAGCAGACTCGTGCTTCCTTTCCTAAAAAGTCATATACAAGAGCAACAGAATTATTAGTATTGGTGCACACTGACTTGTGTGGACCAATGCCAAATAAATCCATTGGTGGTAGTAGATATTTTCTGACATTCATTGATGATTTCAGTAGAAAAACATTTGTTTATTTTTTGAGTAACAAAAATGAAGTCTTTGAAATTTTAGAAACTTCAAAGCCTTAGTGGAAAATGAAACAAACCACAAGATTAAAATTCTACGTAGTGACAATGGTGGTGAATTTGTTAATACGAAATTACAGGCTTACCTGAAAGATAACGGAATCAAACATCACACAACGGTCCCGTATTCTCCTCAACAAAATGGTGTGGCAGAGAGAGCAAACAGGACTATTGTTGAGAAAGCCAGGTGCATGCTAAGAAATGCCGGCTTGGACAATAAGTTCTGGGCAGAAGCTGTTAATACTGCTGTGTATCTCAAAAACAGGACACCGAGTAAGGCGCTAATTGGACAAGTGCCTGAGGAAAAATGGAGAAATCAAAAGGTAAATGTTAGTCATTTACGTATTTTATTGCATATGCCGTAACCCCAAATAGAAAGAAATTGGATTCAAAATCCAAGCAGCATATTTTTGTTGGATACTGTGAAAGTACAAAAGGTTATCGTTTGATAGATCCTGAAAATTTGTACAAATGTGTCAAAGCAAGAGATGTGATTTTCTTAGAGAATAAATTTTTCGATAATAGGTCACATGATGATAATTTTGACTCTGTGTTCAATGAACTTTCTCAAAATAATACAGGGGGGAAACTTGTTGAACAAATTGAGATCAATTGAACCATCCACTGTAAGACCAGATTTTTCTGATGACCAAAGAACTAGGTTGAGTACAATTACAGTCTATGATTCAGACAGTGAGGTTGTCACCACTTTAGAAACAAATATTTCTGCGGATCCCACTTACTCTCCAGGTTGTTCAACTCTGGCCGAGATGACATCAGATTCATCAGCATATGAAGATCTCGATGAGGCTGGAACATCTGTCCTGTTGGTTCAAGAACTATGCAACAGAGATGATGAACCAGAAACTGTGCAGAAAGCTTTGTCAGGCATTGAAGCAGCTCAATGGAAAACAGCGATGGAAGATGAGTATAAATCATTTTATGACAACAAATGTTGGACTCTAGTGAAGAAACGAAAGAATAAGAAACCAATTAAGTGTAGATGGATTTTTAAACAGAAGAGGGGTCTCAATGGTGAACTTTTGAACTACAAAGCACGACTTGTAGCAAAAGGTTACTCACAGAAGTATGGAGTTGACTATGAAGAAACATTCTCTCCGGTGGTAAGACACTCAACTGTTAGAACTCTACTTGCTATTGCTGCTGAATATAATATGGACATTGATCATCTTGATGTTAAGACTGCCTTTTTGAAAGGCAATTTAAATGAAGATATATATATGGACCAACCCGAGGGTTTCATAGTAAAAGGTAAAGAACATTTTGTGTACAAACTAAATAAAGCTATCTATGGTTTAAAGCAAGCTTCAAAAATGTGGTATGAGAGAATAAACGAAGTGTTATTACAGAAAATGCACTTCAAAAGGATGACTTCAGAACCATGTGTTTATTATATAAATACTAAGAGTGACTTAATAATAATTGCACTATATGTGGATGATATTTTATTGTTTTCTAATAATTAATCGTTAAAAGAAAAGGTAAAATGTGAACTTATGAACACATTTGAGATGAAGGATTTAGGATCTGCACATCACATTCTTGGAATGAGGATAAATAAAAGTCAGAATAAAGTTACACTTGATCAAACAGGATACATAAAAAGAGTATTGGAGAAGTTTAACATGACAGATTGTAAGCCTGCTAAAACACCATTAGAAAAAGGAATCAAATTACAAAAGTGTGATAATAAAAGTACAAATTCCTATTACAGGAATTTGCTTGGCTGTCTTATGTACATAGCAGTGTGTACCCGACCAGATATTGCTCATGTTGTGAGTATGCTCAGTCAATTTAATGAGTGTCACTCTGAACAGCATTGGAAAGCTTTGAAACGTGTTCTTCGCTATCTTAAAGGTACAATAAACTATGGTTTAGTTTTTCAGAAGAGTGGTTTGAACGTAACTGCTTATGTAGATGCTGACTGGGGTGGAAATGAACTTGACCGTAAGTCCTTCACTGGTTTTGTTTTTAAGCTTGGTAATTCACTGATTTCTTGGGAAAGTCGTAAGCAAAAAACTGTTGCTCTCTCTAGCACAGAGGCTGAATACATGGCACTTTCTGATAGTTGTAAAGAAGCTCTTTTTGTAAGAAGTTTTGTTAATGAATTGCTGAATATTAATTGTAATGTAATGTTATATAATGATAACCAATCTGCTCAAAAATTAACTACTAATTGTATGTATCATAGTAGAACTAAGCACATTGATGTGAGACATCATTTCATTAGAGAAAATATAAACAAAAACATTGTTAATGTTAAGTATTTGTCAACAGACTTAATGATTGCAGATTTATTGACAAAACCTTTGACAAAAGAGAAACATGATAAATTTGTAAAAGAATTATGTTTATATAATTTGTAAATTACTCTTATGATTTGGTTTATATACATTCCACATTGTATCAAAGTTTATAGACAGTGTATTGTATTTAGTAAGTATTTATGACATTGGTTTAAGGGGTAGTGTTAGAGCTATATATATAAACAGAATGCTATAAATAAAGTAGGTCACCAATAATGATCGTTTGTAGCATACTCTGCTAATATTATAGAACTGGTTCTCTAATAATGTACTGTCATTAATGTCACTACTGTCAATGTCAATTTGTGTATTTCTTCTTCCGTATTTTACTGCGTCATTGGATTGTACTCACTAAATGTTCTTTGAATTATATCTCGTTAAATCAGATTGAGTTTACTTTTTAAACCTATAAATCTATCATTCGCGGGGTGAGGGCCCCCGCAGTTAATGCAGGTGGCCGGTTCACTCGTCGGGCGTTCGCATCGGTCTGCAGGGTGTGGACCACCGCACCTTACGCAGGCGATCGGTCGGTGGCATTGGTGGGAGGAGTGTCTAAACAACTGGCAGCGGTGGCATTGCGCCGGCCCTCTCTTCCCACGCCACCCTTCTACTCTGTTTTTCATCAGTAGCAGCTCGTCAAGGTTATAAATGGCTTCAGTCAAGCCTGGCGTTCGGGTGAGTGCGCAATGGAAGATGCACCCTGGTCTTCCTTGCCTTCCATTTATTTCTCTGACGTGTTGCGGTTGGAAACCCTTCTCACGGAGGGCCGCAACAATCTCGTCAGAGGGAGTGTTTTGGGGGAGGCCGCGTATAGCGACCTTAAGGTTGCGTTCGTGGGGGAGTGAATAGGTAAACCAATTCACGCCCGCATCGCTCTGAAGTTTGGAGAGGTAATCGATTACGATCCCATGCTCGTCTTGGCTCAAAGGGATGAAACGCACCCCCTTGCCAAAAGAGTGTGCATTCGGCGCACGCCCCAGCTTCTCCGCCATCCGTCGAAAGTGTAGTGTCCAGTTGGGGAGGTTCTCTACGACGATTGGTGGAAAGCGTTGCTGTCGTTTAGGGATCCGTGAGGCGGCTATACTTTATGTTGGTGGTGGTCTTGGTTGCTCGGAGCTCCGTGATTGGCTGGGCTGTGGTTCCAGCGGCGGCGCTGCGATCGCGGCATACGACGGCGCATGCGCGGATGGCGCCACTGAGCGGTCAGTGGTCTTATTGCGCGGCGGTATAGCTCGCGCGGGTTCCGTATGCGATACGGACGGGGGCTGCTCGCGTGCAGTCCCTCGCGGCGATCGCGACGTAGCAGGCGTGGGTGCGGGTGCGAGCACCTTCGCCGCTGTTTTTTCACGCGGTGTTGAATCCGGTGTGGGCTGAATATTGGTCCTTTTGGGGTCCGGAGATTGGATTTCAGATGTGGTGTGTTGAGAAGTCTCAGGAATCTAGGGCGGGTCGGGTTCGGGATCGCCACGTTTCCGTCGTAGCGCTCGACCGATTGGCCCGACCTGGCTTTTAGCTCGGCGAGAGTGATTATATCACCCTCGTACACGTCTGCCGGTGTTGACGCCCCGCCGGGCGACCTCTGTCGCGCCTCCTCGGGCTGCGTCTAAGCAGCATCAGGCACGTTGGTGCGGAGTCCAGTAGGAATAGCGGGAGTCGAAGTTGTTGCGGCGGCAGGTTCCGTGGACAAGCTTGTGTTGGTTCGTCGTGAAGTCGTGGAGTCTGTTTGGCCCTTAGAAGGGCCTTTTTTGGTTTTTCCACTCGCCGTTGCCGGGGTAGAAGATGGAGCGCTTTTGCGGCGCATCGTCGCGCAGGGCAGGCGAAGCCGTAAGACTCGCGGAACTCCAAAGACGTCCTCGCGCGCGTGTGACGATGGAGCGAGTCCAGTTAAGGAGGGCACAACAGGCTGTTTTTATTGTCCAACCGGTAGTAGTGGGGATGCGTTACGCGTTGTTTGTGTCGTTGCAATGACTCAACGCTGCATGTGTGTTCGTTGATTCACAGCGTGCGCCGACACGTATAAATAAGATGAAATGATGATATGAGAGGGAATAGTGTAATGATATATAAATATGTAAAAACACAGGCGGGTAATTACGAGGTTTATTATTTTTCTCAGTATATATATTTTAACTTTAGTGAATTGTATTAAGAATGATTATTTTTAAATGTTTTTGTTTATCTAGTGAGTTTTATGTGATTTTAAACAAATTAGGTTTGAAAATATTTTTGTTGATAATATACTTGTTTACTTTTGGCTTTAGTGTCTGATCGCGGCAACCGTGTAATGGATTGTAGTAATTATCCAGAAGGCGATTAAGATAAAGCGCAGGGATTATCCGCTGCGGCCGGCGGCTTATCGGGTAGTAATGAAACGGCAGCGTAGGGAGGTATAGGTTTATTGTGTGGTTCGCCCTAGAGCCTGGCGAGGTGCGGGAGGTGCGGGGCGTGCGGGGCGTGCGGGGCCGCGGCGGGGGGCGCGGGCGCGGCGGGGGGCGCGGGCGCGTGCAGCGCGTGCTCGAGGTCGCGGCGGCGCGCGGCGAGGCGCGCGTGCAGGTAGCGCGCGACGCCCTCCCCGGCCCAGGGCTGCGAGTAGAACGCGCCGAGCCGCTCCTCCTCGGGGTTGCCGCCGCCGCCGCTCATGCTCTTCAGGTCGCGCGCCTGGCTCACGAGCCACTTCTGCGTGAAGCACTGCGGATCCTTGCTGAAGCTCAGGAAGAACTCGCGGTTCGTCTTCAGCTGGTTGATGGTGTCGACCGTCTCGTGGATCTTGGAGTCGAGGCCCTGGATCTCCTGCTGGTTGGCGGTGCTCAGCAGGAAGTTGTTCATCTGCGTCTTGAGCGTGTCGTCGACCTCGACGTCGATGTCGTAGCAGGCGGTCTGCTTGGTGTCGTGCGGCGGCTCGACGGCGATGACGTGGTTGATGACGATGGGGTCGGGCGCGTGCAGCAGCGCGCCGAGGCGGCCGGGCACCTCGGCCAGCTTGACGCGAGGCGCTCCGAAGATCTGGTCGAGGTAGCGGTCGCAGGCGACGTACTCGCGCTCGTGCGGGTCCTGCAGGCGATGCGTCTTCACGTACTGCCAGAGCGCGTTCACGATGACGGGGCGCGTCTGCGTGTGCACGCCGAGCAGCCGCGCGAGGCGCTGGTCGAGCTTGAACTGCAGCGGCTGGTAGTCCAGCAGCAGCAGGATGGTGCAGCGCACGTTCTTGTACCCGGGCCGCTTCACCTGCAACATTCCGCACCACCACCGCACACCGTTTATACCTTTCTCTCACCTCTATAAACTTGTAAACAATTCCACAAGAATCCACATTAAACATTCAGTATAAAACTACCGCCCCAAAAGATAAAGCTAATCATTATTATTCCTGTCTAATTCTAACTTTTATTATTTCAATTGCCTAACATAAAAACACCTATACCGTATTCATCGAACGCTGATACAAAATGTAAACAAACCATTTAAAAAGGTTCTTTTCTGGTCACGATTGCTACTAATAAAATGTGAAATAAAAATAAATAGTATTTGCCGGTATGTTTATAAAAAAGATCACCAGTGTATATAGATCAAACAATATTGAAATCAATGTAAGCAAACTATTAACAGTATTAAAAATGCTTTAAACAATTTTTAACCGACTTCAAAAAAAGGAGGAGGTTATCAATTCGACTGTATTTTTTTTTTTTTTTTTTTTTTTTTATGTTTGTTACCTCATAACTTTAGACTGGGTGAACCGATTTTGATGATTCTTTTTTTATTTGAAAGCTAGTGGTTCCCGTGTGGTCCCATTTTAATTTGGTCCAGTTCCGACAACGGCATCCAGTGCAAAACCGTATAAGTTTTAAATTTGCATTAATTATGTAAACGACAAATAGACGAATAACTCAGTATCACGCTAACCGATTTCGATGATTCATTTTTTATTGGAAAGGATGTACTTCAAGGGTGGTTTGATGAGAATTTGGTTAGGTTCTGATCATGGGATCCGTGACAAAGTAAGAAAACTTTCATGAAACGAGCCTACTCCTTTCTTAAGGGCCGGCAACGCATCTGTGTTTCCTCTCGTGTCGCAGGTGTCCATGGGCGGCCGTGATCACTTACCATCAGGTGACCCGTATGTTCGTTTGCCACCAATATTATAAAAAAAACTCTTCAATTCTTAGGAGCCTATTGTGCTTATGTTCGTTGCTGTGTTGCAACATGACGCAAGCATTGTAATTACATTACTTAAGGTGTATTATGTGTGAAGCGATGGTAGCCGAGTTGGTGGTAGAAACTATCGCGGATTATTGATAAGGTTGCGTTCGTACCAAACGTTACTTATTGTACAACCAATTGAAACCATATCGCATACCATACCGCAAAAATACGCATATTTTAATATACATAAGGCGGAACGGAGTTCGCGGGCACTGCTAGTAAAATATATTTATGTACACTAAAAATGGAAAAATAAAGTAAATTTTCAAAAAAAAGTATTAACCGACTTCAATATCAATCAAAAACCCATAAGGCACTGAAAAGCGGAAAATAAATAGTTTATCAAATTAACCAAATTAAATAAAACATATGAATATGTGTGCTACCTAGAGATGTATTGGAAGTCGGTGCGAACCGAAAATCATATCATCTACATAGGTACAAAGTTTAAGTCCACTCTCGCGTCTCTGGAACAAATTTGAAATTTCGGTTGGCTCCGACTTCCAATACATCTCTAGGTAGCACACATATTCATATGTTTTATTTAATTTGGTTAATTTGATAAACTATTTATTTTCCGCTTTTCAGTGCCTTATGGGTTTTTGATTGATATTGAAGTCGGTTAATACTTTTTTTTGAAAATTTACTTTTTAAACATATTTTCAGTTTATCAGTGTAATCGTTACACATAAAAGACCTACAAAAGTACTAATTGTCAAATATCGATTACTTTTGAACACTACCAAATTATAATGTACCGTTGACGCATACTTTTCACAATGAAATATCACTTTTTGTGTTTAGTCGGATTATATCCGCCATTTTTATTCCTCTTTGTTGTTGACACGGTTGTGCATTGTTTTCACTACATTTTATGAACTATTCTTGTTATTATAGGTTTTTAGTATGTTTTGATATATTAAGCTTTGTTAGTTGTTTGTTGTTATTGTGTGTTGTTATAGTTTTCTGTTATTATTTACATTTTCGTGGTTAAAATCATGGATTTACCTGGACAAAGTAACTATTGTACTTTTTAATCGCCGAAAAAAAAGACCCGGAAGATATTATTATGGAGAATACAACATTTAAAAACTATTTCAAAGTTAAGGAAGGAGGGGAAGAAAATTTATTATTTGGATGAGACATGGCTTAATGAAGGTTAGTTAAATATACAAGTTATTTAGTATATTTGCAATGGCATTAGTCATTTTAGTGAAAAGTGGAAAGTTATGACATTTATTTTAAATTAAATTATCTCTCAATATTATCAAATATTAATACTATGAATAACAACTATTAATGTAACTACTAATTACTACTGTAATTATTAGGCTTATTGCAGAAATATTTGTATGTCAAAAACTCCATATAAACTTAGCATTACAGTTGATAATTACTATTATGTTTCAAAAAATAAAAACAATATCATTTAATTTATTATACATTTATAAATTTACTTTAATCAAATTTACAATTATTTATATAAATATGTTTCTGGACACACTCTGAATATAGTCCGGCAAGATAAATCTAATAAGTCCTCAAAAGAAGCCCACAGTGAAGGTTTACAGACTGGCTTAACAAATCCTGGTGGAAAAGATTGATAATAATTCATATAGATAATTTAGGTAAAATATATTCATCACCAACCTTTCTAACATAATTGGATGTCTATGAATAACTATAAGGTATGAAAATGTTATATTCATATATGCCTATAATTAATTATAGAACAAAACATGGAACGTCATAAAATACAAATTGTCACAGAATATAAGCTAATGACTTTTGTTTCATTTTATTATTTTAACAGGTTAGACTATTTCCAGGAGAAGCCAGCTTTGGCCCATGAATTTGTTTGAGTTGGTTATGAAACATAGTTTGAATTATAGCATATAACAATACCTATCAAATGATATTCAGATTTCTCTCTTAGTGTGTTTAAGAAAACACAATTTTAATTATTTAACACTCTGAACACTTTGTTTACACTTAAAAAAACGTACATAACATAATCGCACATTATATTATTTTAGATATATGGGTGATTCAAATATAAATGTTTTGTTTTACAGGATCTAACTCAGGCTTCTTAGAAGGTGGTGAATTAATCTTCGAGGCAAATAAAGCTGATAACGACTATCACTCTGAGATGGATGCATATAATTTTGAATAATGGTTCATCCAAATTCTATAGACAAGAGTTGGTGATAATCTAACAGTCTACACTTTTCTGGATAAATAAATTTATAAAGCAATGTCTTTGGTATTATTTAATTGTGAGTGATATGTTATATCTGTAGTGATGTGCTGAAGCTTAGTGGTATTATCATTGAATGAATTGGTTGAATTGATTGGTTAAAGTTTAAAATCTTTCTCTAAGCACCTACTAATGTGTCACGGCAGTTGTGCTTGAGAGCTAGTTGCCTTCTGGGTTTAGTTTGTTACCAACATCCGCTATGTATTTAAAATCGTAGGATATTGCAGTTACATCCTTAATCTAATTGTACTAACGTATTTGTAAATATGTTCGTAGGAAGTAATATCGGAAACTACTGATCTGATTCTGAAAATTCTATATTACAGGAAAATATATTTTACCCCCTAGTGGCACAGTAAATTATGTTGTTATAGAGTAGTAAATTATAACAAACGCGCACAAAGTCGCGAGTGCTTACTAGTATAATATTTAGGTAAAAAAAAGTTTTAGAACCTATGGTCTTTTGTTTACATTTTGTCTCACGGTAAAATGAATGGACTTTAATAAATTCCACTTTGCTATCTATCAAACAAAAACATATCACACATATAAATTACATTGTGCCAAACTCAATACATATTATATAAAATGTACAATAATACATTTCAACAACTTAATTCACAACAAAACTGCAAACGAAATTCAATTATCACTAAACAAACAAACAGATGACAACTGACAGAATATCTTTCAAACAAAATCCTAAATCTTCTAAAACTCAACCATAAAAATTACTATGTAATGATATTAAAACATTGATAATACTTGTCAATTGGTCGATAGAATGTTGATTATATTTCGATAATTTTAAACTAAATTTTTATGACAACCTAACGATATCTACCGGGCGATAAAACCCTTAACTGGGTATAAGTATGAAAAAACGTAAGGGATTTTTTTTTCCTGGAACTGACTATGCTATTGACTTGACAAGGTCTTTATAATTTAACCGGGCTACAAAAACGTAAGGATGTACAAATCCGAATATATAAACAAGCATCGGTAAAGTCATTCATTTGGCGTTCCTCTTGACGTCGCGATGCAGCTATATGAAGATATTGTACAGCGCCATCTATCGGTTCACAAGTGACTTAACAAATGGTATGATTACAAAAGTAAGTATATTATTAAACATACAATTTCTTATGAATAATTAAACACTAAATTACAACAAACATTTGTTCAAAATTCTATATAGCACAAATGAAAACAAAAAGTTACCAACATGAAATAAAACTTCGCAGTAGCGAAAATGTTAATATTACAAGGAGAAAAAGTTATATACTCGTATAATAGTGTATAGTCACCTGGAAACCGTCTGTCTCTTGTGTGGTGAGTGTGCGATGCCACTCCACCAGGTGGTTGTCGGGTCCGTACAGCTCCTTGTCGAGCTCTATCACCAGTGATTTGAAAAATGATGAGAATTTACGTTTCACCTGCAACATGTATATTTTGTTACATCTATAATTCGTAACGTAAACCCTGAAACAGATTATTATAATTACTTTGTTGGGTTCATTTTTGGAGTCTTCAAGAAGACGGCCCTCGACGCGGAGCTCCCACGACGGTATCGGGTTATCACCTTGTCCTGTCAAATTTAATAAGTATTCATTTAGAATTAACGAATCCTACTTGTTCTGTGAAGTAGTCGACGAAGAACACGTCCGGACGCGACTCACCCGGATAAAAGGTATTCGATATAAAGATTCGCAATTTCCGCTTCTGCTTCATGGGACGTTTGAGTGCTTCCTGGATGTCGAGACGCTTGCGCATGATGGTGGCGTCCAGCTTGCGCTCGAACGCGAGCAGGTCCATGTACGCTTGCGACTCCGGCACCAGGTCCCGCACCTTCTGCGGCAGGATCTTATCCGCCAGCCGGCGCTTGCGCTTCCCTCCCGCCCCCGCCCCCGCGTACCCCTCCGCCCCGTACCCCGCGCCCGGCTTGTGTCCCGCGCCCGCCCCCGCGGCCCCCGCGCCGCCCCGCGCCTCCGCCCCGCGCTTCCCGGCGCCCGCCCCCGCCGCGCCGCCCGCACCCCCCGGCACACCCACACCCGCCGCGCCGGGGGGGGCCGCGCGGGGGGCGCCGCCTCCATACCCCGCGGTCACGCCGCCGCGCCCCGCCCCTCCCGCGCCCGCCCCCGCCCCGCCCGCGCCCGCCGGCGGCGGAGTGAACCCGCTGCGTGCCTGCAACCGACACACAACCAAGACCGTGTACTGTTTCAATAGAGAATAACACAAGAACCACACTCACTTCTTTTCATACTGTCATCATCTTCACTTTAAAGACACCAAACTCCTAGTTAAACCTATAGATAATAAAAGAGTTAAATGACTAACCGCCCCACTGTCAATAACATGAACAGTAATTGGAACAGGAAAGGTGAGTAGAACATGTATCCAGACCAGTTCTGGCCAAATTACATCAGTTATTTGTTTGGCCAGATTACACCAATTTGATAGAAATAACATCCATAAAATATGAGGGATATAATTCTCAAGTTTTTCAACACTGATGTCATGCTATCAGCATTTTGAGGAATATCACGATTACTATAAATTAGTTTAATAGTGTCATATTTCAAGAAAACATAACATTCAATAACAAATTCCAGGTGATTATAAAATCCCGTAACATCTTCATCTTATTGTGCTTTATGTGGTATAATTAGAACAGACAAAGCTGAATATCTTCTCAAGCAATCAACTTAGCCAAGATGTACCAAACTTTGTCACATCAAAATTCTACAACAGTAAAACATGGTTTCAAATATGTTGTTGCCGAACTCTGATACATTTTTCACCACCTTTATAGATTACACATACTATATAAATATCTCTTAATAAACAAACATCACAGCAGAATATCTTCAAGTTTATTGTTATTTTCTATATGTTTTTTTATCTAATGATACTTCAGAAATAATTTACACTTGGAGCAGGTAGCTATTATATTGTTCCTCTCTTGGTCATTTTATTCACAACCTACTCTTTGCTTAATCTCTTGCAAGGCTCTTAATATTAATGTGCACCTGGTTTAGAAGCAAATGTATGGCAATTTCAATCGAAAAAAAATGCTTTTGAATGTTAAAGCATTTTCGAAAACAACCCAGTCATCATAAAGAGCCAACAAAATACTTCTTGACTTCTATTTTAATTATATTTTTTGTACTTAAAGTTCTTTTAGTAGATTATAGAGAATTCATTGCCAGACAGCACAATTGTTCACCTACTGGTGCACTTTAAAATAACCTTTAACATTAAAACATTAGATATGGTGCTTGAACTTACTATCTGGCAAATTGGAAATATGCTTTAGGATATTATTGTAGAACCTAATATTATTAACTAAAAAACTTTTACAGGTTTTACTGAGCATAAAATACCTATGAAATGGCTAATTTGTGTTTGTTTCTAGAATTCAAATCAAGCCAGAGGTTTATGAAGTCGAATTTATCTAAGTTTATGCAGGTATACACTTAATTATAAAAAGTTATAGAGGAGAGTTAAAATACTGAATTCCCGAAGCTTTTTCTTTAATGATTAGCAAGATCCCATATAGCAAATTGTTGGAACTGCCCATTATTGTAATCTAAATATGGTATCTACAGTCTACACTTTGACCGCTCGGAATATAGAACACAATTTTAGGTATTAATAAATATTATATATAACACCAAGACAGCTTAAGGACATGGACAACTAGGATTTTTATATTCATATTTAAATATTATTTTGTATTGAACTCTTGACTTTATTATACGCAAGTTTGAATTTCAGTGAGAAACGTTGATGAGGACTATTTTACCTTAGCTGCTGTCAAAAAAATGAACTTTTACACAACTAAATATAAGTAACTGTTAACTTAAAAACATACCAATTTGTAATTTTACTGTGTAATTAAAAAAAGAAATCATAAGTGTTACAATAAACATTGCTCCTTTAGAATAATATTCATAGCTTCAATATTGATCTTTATACGTTAGAGACAGTCCCTCTACGAGTTACCTTGGACAATTGCAAATAAATGAATTGAATACACATATTAGTCAGTAAAAAATACAGTGTATCTATATTTTATCATACTGAATCATATGTTGACAGTGAACTAGTACAAATAAAAGTGTACTAATAGTTTTTATTGTATGTTTTATATGATTCAGAATCAATGTGATGAATCAAATAATAAAAATATACAGAACCATTCAAGGTAACTATAATTATGAGAATTATCTTATATGTATACTAATATAATAAAGCTTGAGACATGATTTGATATTTTATTTGTGGAACTACTACTACATATTAAATATTATTTGCAGTTGCCGTCTGTTTATTGAGATAAGTTATAATAACATCACACTGTGATCCTTAGGATTACAGCAAATACCATACAGAGACTTGGTCTTAAGTAAGTCATGGTAGTCTAGTGGTTTGACCACTGTAATATCATTTAAATGTCCGCAGGTTCGAACTCCAGCATATACAAATGAAATTTTTGGAATTTGCATACATTTACATTGGCTACACTATCAGCTGACAGTGAAGGAAAACATTGTGAGGAAACGTGAACCTGAGAAATGTTCTTGTAGTACTACTGTATGTGGGAAAATATAGAACTGCAGATTTGTCAGAGTTTAAAATCACCAATACATTGTGGGCTAGTGTGGTGATTAAGCCCATACCTTCCTTCGGGACAAGGTCTATGGCCCTGCAGTGCGTCTCTTACAGGTTGATACAAATTGTAAGAGAACAAAGTAATAGTGAGTGAAGTCACACTGCACAACTAGTCTATACTCATATTATAAAGAGGTAAAGTTTGTGACGTTGTGGCGTTGTAAGGGGTAATCTCAAGAACTACTGGTCCGATTTGAATAATTCTTTCAGTGTTATATAGCTCATTCATCGAGAATGGTTATAGGCTATATATCATCACGCTAAGGCCAATAGGAGCGTAGCACAGATGAAAAATGTTTCAAAATCGAGATATTTTTTTCTTTTTGAGAGCTTCTGCTGTGTGTCAGCGTTAGCCCAGAGTAGTAACTATTACTACGCGGACGAAGTCGCGGGCAGGGGCTATAATCTATATACAATATTACAAAGAAGTAAAGTTTGTGAGTTTGTGACATTGTCTCAGGAACTACTAAACCGATTTTGAAAATTCTTTTACCAATAGAAAGCCACGTTATTTGTGAGTGTCATAAACTATATATCATCACGTCGAGACCAATAGGAGCGGAGCAACAATGAAAAATGTTTTAAAATCGGGGTATTTTTTCCTTTTGAGAGCTTCTGCTGCGTCTTAGCCCAAAATAACTATACCACGCGTGTGAAGTTGCGGGCCGAAGCTATTAACTAATTATATAATCTATACTAATATTATAAAGAGGTAAAGTTTGTGAGGTTGTAGGGGGTAATATCTGGGGAGTCGGAGAAAAATGGTCAAACAAAAACGTTTATAACGAACTCTGCCTTAATTATGAGATATATATGATTGAGTTCTAGAGAAAAATTGTAGCTTGATAATGCCTATTACCGCCCAACGAAGTGGGCACGGGTCGGCTGGTCTCTTATACAGTGCCTACAATCACTGATTAATCATCACTGAGTCATTTTATACAAACCAAAACAGAATATCATGTTTCTTATCATTGATTTTGCTACGTAAACCATATAACCTCAAACATATGTATTTTGTTACAAATTTAGAATTTGGTTATGTCTTAATTCAAAAACTGGTGATATTTGTTATTATTGATTATGTACATATTTTATTCTGTTGGTAATCACTGGGGTGACATGGTCAAATTGTGACCAAACCCCAAATACAAATAAAGAAAAAAAAATTGTTCAATTGTTAT
This sequence comes from Antheraea yamamai, assembly GCA_036509395.1. NCBI lineage: Eukaryota > Metazoa > Arthropoda > Insecta > Lepidoptera > Saturniidae > Antheraea > Antheraea yamamai. Next base: position 87,744 of record AP028433.1, read on the forward strand.
TATCATTTATTACAGAAGTAATAGTTAAAGTACTACCATTTGATGCACACGTTTGTAGATATTAAGTTTTCCTTCAATTTCAACTCATTACTCAAGAATTATAAATATATACTTACTTAGGGTTTAGAATGTGTCTTCACTAACTTCTTATTTGCTCAATGTTACACAAATGTGGTCTTAAAAAACATTGTGTGAATATTTTTATTATCCTACTATAGTACTAGTCCTATAGTACTGAGATCTAATGCTATTTTCAAACTATCTGCTATATGTAACACTATAGTCCTGTGGAGACAAACTGATCACCCAAAAGAGACAAATATAAACAATAAAAAAGTGAAACTTATTAAAAAATCCTATTTTTTTACTTAAATTTGCTTCAGTAGATACACATTTATTGTAATATTTATGATTAAAAGTGCACCCTCGCACCTGCCTTCGCTCAATATGTCTGACCAGTGCTATACTCAAACTGTATACTTATAACTTCAAGATTTCATTAGCATACACAACCCATATAAATTGTAAATGTTCAGGAGAAATAAATTGTTATGAGTATTTATAAAGGTTATATGTGTTCAAGTAGCAAAATCATTAAGCTATTGTTTTATTTCTCTTATAAGCTTCCATTATTTCCTGTGTATATGGAAGAGTAACCATAATTTAATACCAATGAGATGTAATAATGCAGGGATATGTTAGTCATATCATCGTCATCAGCCTGTAAGAGAGCCACTGCGGGGCCATAAGTCTCTTCCCGAAGGAAGGTAGGTATGGGCATAATCATCACACCTGCCCACAACTTATTGACTATTTCAAACTTTGAGAAAGCCACATCTGATGTTTTCTCACATACAGTGATACAATAACATTTCTTAGGTTCATATCATTGGTTACAGTCCTTTATAGATTGTAAGTCAGCAAGGCATCATAGGGTATACTTACATTAGGACTTATACACACGAAACTGTAAAGCACGAGTACCAATTTATATGTTAAACTAAGTGTTTTATTCCTACACTCACAGGAAAATTAGGGGCCGGATACGGCCTCGGTGGCATTGGCGACCCAGGAGGCTGCTGCGGTACCGGATACCTCTGCTGGGGCTGTAACCCACCCGGCGTAGGCCCCGGAGGTGGACCGCTCGTTGGGAAACGTTGTGCCATTGTTCAAATCTAATGAAATATGCTGCTAATGTTTATTATTTTCAACAATACACTCCATTTATTTTATGTTCAATCAATTCAGAAAACTATATAATTTGTATTCAAATATAAAGTGCAAGCTTTGACCACAGAGGATATATATCTAAATTGTCAAATTCATGTTGAAATAACCAATTACAGATAACATCATTTATCCTGTATTAGGGTATGAATCAATTTAATATAAATAAAATTGTATATAGGTATAATAGGAAACAGAAATCAGAAGAATTGTTATTTTAGGCATTACAATGAACATTATTAATACATAAAATAATGTAAAACAAAGAGAATAGATAAAAAAAATGAGGGCGCTTGTGTAGTTTACATGGTATCCCTGAATAGTCTGACAGAAATAACGAAACAAAGAATGATCTCTTTCTTCCGTGGATTGAAAACCAAGGAATTTATGAGTAAACAACTTACTTATAAATTCTTTACTGAAAATAGGCTAACACACCGTGTAAAATATTTCAATTATTCGTGTTGTCATTTTATTCAGTTTTCTTAAAATACTGCAAATTAGGAGAAAGTTTAATAGGTGAAGTTCAGTTTATTGTTTAAATAAAAATAACGGCTACACTCTATGTAATTTTATTAATTATATTATATAACCATAATTAAAATCATATTCATTCATCAAATATTCATTCAAAACATAATTTTGAAATATAATAATAATTCGAAATAACTTTAACAAACACAGAAATAATTTCATGTTATTCGCCATTTATTGTCATTAACACATTAATTAGCTACTGAACTTCATTTCTATTAATTTTTGTAATTTCTTGTTAGAAAATAATACATAAAACATTTTCCTTCGTTTACTGTCTCTTAGATATGTATTATTTATCTTCTTCTTTACAAATAAAACTTAATGTTTGTTCTCTATGCATTACGAAACTACTACATCTGATTGTGATAATAATTTAGTAGGATGTTCTGGGAAAGGCCGAGAGGATTCGTAGCCCAAAAACTCTATTAATGAATTGTTTGCCTCAAATAAAGAAAGGGTTCCTTGTTCTTATTGAAACTTTTGACACTACATGTGATATTATTTTGACATATTTCAATTAAATACGATTAGCTGTTTAAATCAAGGAATTTATAAGTACTTATAAATTCCTTGGGTTACATAAAATCCTCGGCTGATTTTTTAAGAACCAGATCTGAAAATGGCGGATCATGTTTTTAAATTCTAAATATTTTTTTAATATTTCGCGACATTGGGCAATGACATTTATGTTCCCGTATACTCGCAATAATACATTTATTTCTATGACAATATAATACATTATATATGTATATCTTTCCTATCTACGCTAATGTTATAACGAGATAATAAATGCCCTTCTTTATCCTCCACCTACGCAGGTGAATTAATTGCTATATTAGAAGCTATCAAATATGTAGGTACTATCACATAAATTAGATCAAATTATCGTATTGACAGACTCTTTAAGTTGGTTACAAGCTCTTTAGGATAGTCAGATTATTTCTAAAGTAAAGTCCCAAGTTATCATAATTATTAAATTCCATTTGTATCAATGTCATTGGTTAGGAATTTATGTAGTTCTGTTACGGATACCAGGACATAGTGGGGTTCAGGGTAATGAAGCTGTTGCTCTCTTTGCTAAAGAAGCTATTCATACTGAATATTTAGATCACTATAAAATGTTCAGGATTTATCCTCTCCAAACAAGACTGATTTGCTTGAATCAAGGAACTCAAACTGGAATGTATCCAACTAAATTAAAACCAAACCAAATTAATAAAATCATATGCTTCCATTCATGATAACATTCCGGGTAAGCCATGCCTTTATAAGCTTCGTGACTCCTGCAAGTTTGCTGCGTCTACTATTTGTAGACTTAGGATCTATCTGTGGAGGTGTGCTCTCCTGAAAGCTCCAAATCAGGGGCAACTCAATATGTGAATGTGGCTTGGATGAAAACACTCTAGAACACATTTTTTTCAAATGCCCCAATTTAGTATTGTACTACCTGTACCCGCAGCTCCGCACGCGTTTTTTTTAAATCGTATTAAAGAATTATAAAATTGTGAGACCATGTACAATTATAGAAATGCTCTTTAAAGACAATTGTAAGTACGACACGCACGCCACTTACAGTAACATGTAACGTATACATTAGATATATAAATACTAACAGTGTTCCAAATGAGGTTTGTCATCAGCAACATATTTAGAACCTTAGCCCACCATATAACTACCTCAGTGCTCACTTACACTATATAAGAAACTAATAAAACAATAACTTAAAATATTATTATAAAGATTTACATTACACTTAATATACATTGCCATTAAAGTTAAGATTTAGAGACTATACAAAAAATTAACGCTTGTCTGTTCCGTAACAAATTGTATTATAGAATTCTTTACGTAATACGTTTATAATCTAAGATCTTATTAGGAAGACCTCTATATAATTAAAGTTATTAATAATTATAATGTCGAATTGTAAATAATAAGCTGAAAATTATTTCTGTTATTAAAAACAAAGAATGAGTTGAAATCTTGCTAAATTTCATGCAGACAAAGTCGCGGGTAACAGCTAGTCTAAAACAGATTAACCTCAATTACTTTTTATAAAGTTCGCTATCTACCAGTGAAAGTCTGGTGAAGATCGGTCGAACCATTTTGGAGATAACACTGCGGGCGAAGCCACGGTTAGCAGATAGTATAAACTAAAATTGCTTGAATTACTTTTTATAAGGTCAGCTATCTGCCAGTGAAAGTTTCGTGAATATCGGTCAAACCGTTTTGGAGATAGCACTGCGGACGAAGCCACGGTTAACAGCTAGTGCAAACTAAAATTGCTTAAATTACTTTTTATGAGGTCAACTATCTGCCAGTGAAAGTTTTGTGAAGATCGGTCGAACCGTTTCGGAGATAGTACTGCGGGTGAAGCCACGGTTAACAGCTAGTCTAAATTAAAATAAACGAAATTACCTGCTATAATATCCACTATCTGCTGGTGAAAGTTCCATGAAAATTGGTCTAATCGTTTTGGAGATAGAATTGAAGACAAAGTCGCGGTTAATAGCTAGTCTAATTTAGAGTAGCCTAAGTAACCCGCTATAATTTCAGCTATCTGCCAGTGAAATTCCCGTCAAAATTGGTCCAGCCGTTTCGGAGATTACCCGGAACAAACAGACAGACAAACTTTAAAACAGACAGACAGATTTTAAAAATTGCATTTTTGTTATCCGAAGATTGTATACTTTCATGCCCAATCAGTAAAAATTGTTTATTTTGATATTACATACAGACACTTCAGTTTTATTATATGTGTAGATTGTATGATTTTTCCTAACAATATACTTACTATGTCCATCTGATTTTAACTAAGGAACAAAGGTGTGTAATTTCTCCTTTTTTCAATACTCTGGCTAAGTTTATAAGTTTTAACAAAATTAAACTAATATTAACTAACAGTAATTGTAATGTAAATATATATTTATTTAAGGCATGATGTCTGTAAGTGTTGTGTTTGACTTTGTGTTCCAGTGGCCTAATCTGGAAGACTTAAATTGTGTAATAAAAATTTAATACTACCTATAAAGTGACTCTCTGATGACTGACTTGACACTGGTAGAATTCATATCTATGAAACTTCAATATTAAAAAGTTGAATTGAAGTTTGTGTGTTTTATCGTATTTATAGTATTTTAGCAGTGATGCGTGTTCATACAAACGTTTCTAAAAATGATTGGAAAATATTTTATTACCTTTTTCTAGACACTTGCAAAATTTTTTTTACAAAAATCTAAAAAATACAGACACGTTAGATTTACATTCTTATTATATGTACAGATAAAGATATAGTATTGCTATAACAGAAACTGTAAGTAGCCTACCAAAGGTAAAGCCAAAAGAAAAATTCAAAAGCTAAAAGATTTACCTATAGACCTCGTAATGATAAACAATAATCATAAACATATAGTGGTACAATAAAATAATCTCAAGGGGTTGATATCAGGCATGCGGCCGATCGTAAAAATTAAGCCAAATCAACCAACATGACAAATATGTTGTGCCGACCCTACTTACGTGGGATAAGGGTAAGAAGATGATGATGATAACAATTATAGGAACTGATGTTGTAAATTATAAGTTGTAGTAATAAGAAGATAAGTGTCGTTCTATAAACTTTGCTATTTTATTGAACTTCATCATAGAGTTAAATACTCGTATACAAGAAAGTTGCGTGTCTCCGCGTCTCTATGATTTTATCTTAATTTCGTTTACGTTAACTTACACTGAATAAATTATATTGATTTCCTTGTGTTTTTCATGAAGATTTCCATGAATCAATGAGGAGAGTGAAGTCGAGAGTAGGTATACCCAAAACAGCTCTTAAATAGAAATATATTTATGAAGAAAACGCCACGTTATATTAATATAACAGTGTTTGTGGACGTGCAAATAAGTTACCCAGCAATGTACTGTTATTATAATCGGGATTTACGTTTAGTATGTTATGAAATGAATTAATTGTAACCGCAAAGTGCGCGACTTCTCAGCTATAAAATATTACATTCTCTCTGGAACTACGCGCTGTAGGAAACTGTAAGTTCGCCCTCAACGCATTGTTCCACATAGCAATTATCGCTACACAGAATGTTTAAAAGTAGTTTTGTAATATTTCAATATTTTTTGTTTAAGATTTTTTTAACCGACTTCGAAAAAGGAGGAGGTTACTACGTTCGGTTGTATGTATTTTTTTGATGTATGTTAATCGATATCTCCGTAAATTATGAACGATTTTAATGATTCTTTTTTTATTTGAATTGGTTAAATTGGAGGTGGCAAAAAAAAAAAGAAGAAAATATTCAAGGGGGGGATGAAGTATTGTTTATTTGATCTTCACCACTTGTCTCTATGTATTTTAAAGAAATTGGAAAGATTTAATATACAAAAAGAAAAAGATATATATATGGAAAAAAAAAAGAGAAAAAAAAAAAAAAAAAAAAAAAAAAAACGGATGGAAGGGAAAAAAAAAAAAAAAAAAAAAAAAAAAAAAAAAAAAAAAAAAAAAAAAAAAAAAAAAAAAAAAAAAAAATAATATTCGTAATAAAAAAAAAAAGAAGAGAAAAAAAATATAAAAATGAAGAAAAAAAAAAAAATAAAAAAAAAAAAAAAAAAAGAGGGGAGAGGAAAAAAATAAAAGAGAAAGCAAATATATTATTAGGTAGCGCGATTATCAATATTTTTATTTAATTTGGTTATTTTAATAATTCAGTTATTTTTCGCTTTTTAGTGCCTTATTATTTTTTCACATCGAAGGCGGTTTATTTTTTTGTAAAAAAAAAATATTATTGAACTTTTTAGTACTTATGTATTTCATATATTTTATATGAAGGAGAAGAAATAATAATAATCTCCTGAAGTTGAAGTCAAACTATCATCTTTATTCTTAAACTAGCCGACCCGTGCCCACTTCGTTGGGTGGTAATAGGCATTATCAAGCTACAACTTTTCTCTAGAACTTAATCATATATATCTCATAATTAAGGCAGTGTTCGTAAGAAACGTTTTCGTTCGACTATTTTTCTCCGACTCCCCAGATATTACCCCCTACAACCTCACAAACTTTACCTCTTTATAATATTAGTATAGATTATAGATAATATAATTAGTTAATAGCTTCTGCCCACGACTTCGCACGCGTGGAATAGTTACTTTGGGCTAAGACGCAGCGGAAGCTCTCAAAAGGAAAAAAAGCCCCGATTTTAAAATATTTTTCATTGTTACTCCGCTCCTATTGCCCTTAGCGTGATGATATATAGCTTATGACACTCACAAATAACGTGGCTTTCTATTGGTAAAAGAATTTTCAAAATCGGTTGAGTAGTTCCTGAGATTACCCCCTACAACGTCACAAACTCACAACCTTTACTTTTTTATAATATTAGTATATAGATTATAGCCCCTGCCCGCGACTTCGCCCGCATAGTAATAGTTACTACTCTGGGCTAACGCTGACACCCAGCAGAAGCTCTCAAAAAGAAAAAAACATCTCGATTTTGAAACATTTTTCATCTGTGCTCCGCTCCTATTGGCCTTAGCGTGATAATATATGATGATGATCGATGAATGCGCTATATAACATTGAAAGAATTATTCAAATCGGACCAGCAGTTCCTGAGATTACCCCTTACAACGCCACAACGTCACAAACTCACAAATCCACAAACTCACAAACTTAACCTCTTTATAATATTAGTATAGACGAGTGTAACCCTTTGGTTCCACGTATTCTAATACATTTAGGTAGTGATAACTGTTAGTCAAAGCATTATTACTGATTCTTAATTATAAATTTGGTAATCAAAATGAGACTTATATGTGCAAGACGATTTCGGAATTTTGATTTCATCATTTTTTACTTTTTTAAAAACGTAAATCAAAAATAATTTATTCAATTTAGGTCCTCAGAAGAGTCATTATGAACGTCAAGACTCGGAAAACAAGTAACTCATCGAGAAAAACCGGCAAGAAAATCGATCGGCTTTATCTTTTCATGATACACATTTTACAAACATAGATAATTTAATATACATGAGTGTAATCTTTTTCATAGATGCTTTCGTGATGCCCAAATGTACTATATACAACGTAATACAAGAATAATAGATATGTATAAATGTAACAAAATCAAAGAATATTCTTCTTGCAGATTATTCAACTCAGAATCATTCATTATGAGCATTGTTGACCCTCCGCAATCGAAGAGGATGTTTAGTTTCTGTAGAGGTGATAGTTGACTGACCCTGAACATGACTCGGGGCTCGGCGACTCAAACGAATTATCAACAGTATATTACGTGACGACAGACTTGACATAGTATCACCACCTCGTAGACACTCGGTGCAAGTAATGTACGCGCCTCAAAATAAAATATAAAGCTTTGACTTAACATTCGCAAATTTTAACAAACGCGTGTCCACAGTAAACAATTTAGAAGCAATAATCATGAGTACTTGGTTTAAACAGCTTATGTCTGTGTACTATACACTGTTATTCTGTGACAGAAATAGGTGTGAACTAAGTTTAACCTTACGCTTAAGTTTGACTACTATAATTGTGTTAGACTAAGAGAGGGTAGCGAGTTGCGAGCCGCCCTACATTACCGAGCGGTGTGGAGGGTAGGGCGCGGCACGAGGGTGTGAGCTCCACACCTGTAGCTGTGCGGCTTGGGACCTGTAGCCTGTAGTCCGTGACGCGCCTACGGGCTACGACATTCTCCACAAATCTATAGCCGTACATAGGTACACACTGAAATATTGTTGTAGCCATCGAAAATATAATTCCCTGAATATAATAAGGTCATAATAAGAATATTGACATCATTCCATATTTACCATTTCAATAGAGTTATGTTATTATTATATAAGGTTTACACTAATTTTTGTATTCCTTTAATTCTGTTATCATGTCTAGTTCAAATATGTATTCCTTAGCTTAGCAATTCCAAAAATGTTGGCAAGTTTGGTTTTTCTAGAGTTAATAGTGGATAGTCGATCAGAAAATGGCCTGAAAATAGTAGTAAGATAAATAGTACAAGAAAGGTGTCGATAGAGTTCAGGATAGCTTAATGAGGGTGCATATTGTAATTCCAAATAGTTGTAAAGGATTTACTGATAAGTTTATACTTACGATTTGCTTTGTTTAAATTTACAAATAATTATAAGATGCAATATATCTATAAATGTATATCTATAAATGCAATAAATAATTTATCCGTTCTAATACATTACTGTGTAATATCCAGCAGAAATCATTCACTATAAAGTGATATGAAGTATTATGAAATCTCGTGGGTCGATTGTAATGTATCTTACAAGTCTGCATTATTCTTTAGAAATAAAAGAGTTCCATGTTGCGTGTTATTATTATTCGAATGTGGCATACAATTAAATGTTTTTGACTGGCGTTCAGTACTTTTTTGTAATTTAGGGAATAATATATTTAACGAAATTTAATTTCTAAGGCTCGATTCCTATAAATATTGTCGAATACTTTATTTCATAAAAGAAAGTAAGTTTTTACATGATGCGTTAACTTTAATTCGAAAATGGACCAATATTTATGTGTTCAATAATTGTACACAAAATACCAAATGTCGAATGTCAAAATACATACTGCTACTCGGAGGATTTTTCTTTCCTTGTTTATCTGAATATAAATATATATATATATTATATTTATTTGATTTTTTATCTGAATAGTTCAACGTCCTTACTTCTCCAAAATTATAAAACTTATTTTTTAATTTAATAAATGAGTTACTGTATTCTTATTGACAATAAGATATTTTCGTATTTACTTAGTTCACTTCAGTCAAGCTTTCGAACTGCCTAAAGTACTACTAATGCTTTCCCCGAGACTACGAAATACATTATACGACAATATGGCAAAATGTCTACAGTATTACCCCTAATAGACTTTGTTAACACATTCGAAGCAGAAGACCTCCTATTTTTGAATGACGCACTTTCTTGGTATAATCGTTCACTTTTAACGCTGCTCTGATGTTTTATCTCGAATATTGCCAACAGACTTACGTTCTAGAGATGGTAGATCGGTCCAGTGTGCGCTAGAAGTTGGTGTTCCCTGAGATATATTCACTGTCATTACCTTTTAACGTATTTATAAAGTGTTTATATTTACTGTGCATTCATACTTCATTCTTACATTGACGACCTCGAACTATACCAGTATTTGGAAGCAGAAAATCCGTCTGCTACAATACCTCTCGAATTAGCTTTCATAGTCTGTATAATATTGGAAAGTATTAAAGTCAAAGTCAATTCTGTGAGATATCAAACTATTACAATGAGTAGCTTAAGGCCGTTAACTAAAATTATTATAAAGTTCAAAAGCATATAACCGATTTGTCGTGCTGTATATTTAAGCGCTATGACAGGAGGGTTTTGGTGTCAAAAGGCGATTATAGAGTGGATCGATATGTGATGACTGGAATTGACTCTTCTCTGTGCATCCGCTAAAAACGATTGTAACTTGTAATGTATGTTAAATATAGGTATATGTTAAAAGGATAAACCCAATCGAGTTTCTTGCAGGCTTTTCTAGATGAGTGGGTTGTTTGTCTAAATCGGTTGTCGTTTTGATGTTCATAAGCGTCTTCATAGGGCCTAAATAATAGGTCTTTACCTACGAAACTGCCGTTCTGCAGTACTGGCCATTTCAAATCAAAATAATTTTTGTTTGGCTAAGAATTCTAATTTCTAATTAATTTTATTTTAAAAACATGGAATTCTTTTTCCTGAAGTAGTCATTTGTTTATTGATTAGTGTTACATTTTCATCGCATTTCAATCTTTTTTGTCATCATAGATACGTCAAAAATTCGAGTAATTATGGAATATGAGTACCCTCGTGGCAGCAACACGGCACAAGCGGCACGCAACATTAACGACGTTTACGGAGCTAACACTACAAACCAACGCACCACCTGTTATTGGTTTGATCGCTTTCGTTCTGGGAATTTCGACCTGAAAAATGAACCTCGTGGTCGTCCGAAGACTTTGGTCCACAATGACGAATTAAAGGCGATTGTGGAAACTGATGATACACAATCTACGGCTGAATTAGCAGCAGCTTTCGACGTTAGCGTCAAAACAATATTGGTCAATTTGCGTCAAATTGGCAAGGTAAAAAAGCTTGACAAATGGGTGCCCCACGAACTCAATGATTGCCAGCGCGAAGTACGCGTTGAGACGTGCCTTGCACTGCTCAACAGACACACAAATGAAGGAATTTTGAACCGCATTGTTACCTGCGATGAAAAATGGATTCTGTTTGATAACCGCAAGCGCTCAGCAAGTTAGTTGGATCCTGGTTCAGCAGCTAAACAATGCCCTAAACGAAAACTTACCCCTAGAAAAGTGATAGTCACTGTTTGGTGGTCTAGCACCGGTGTGATTCATCATAGCTTCTTACCAAACGGGGTGAGCATTACTGCAGATGTGTACTGTGAAGAACTGAACACAATGATGGAGAAGCTGGCACATCTCCAACCAGCATTGGTCAATCGCTCGTCTCCGCTGCTCCTGCACGACAACGCGCGACCTCATACTGCACAGCAGACGGTCTCCAAGTTGCAAGAACTGGGTTTGGAAGTTCTCCGTCATCCGCCCTACTCACCAGACCTTGCGCCTACAGACTACTACTTTTTCCAGAATTTGGATAACTCCTTGGCGGGAAAAAAATTCAATACCCGAGAGGCAGTAAAAAATGCCTTTGAAGAATTTGTTGCCTCCCGTCCAGTTGATTTCTTTAAGAAGGGCATCAATAAACTGCCACTGCGTTGGCAAAGATGCATTGAGTGCATGGGTGATTACTTCGATTAATACAAACAAAAAATACATGAAAAAATTCGTTTAAATTTTTTCATACAAAACGGCAATTTCATAGGTAAAGACCTAATATAATAAAGTATTTTTGATTTTATTTAAAATGAACCTCAAGCTAGTGGAACAGAATGCCTGTTCTGAAAGTTATCGTGAAATACATCCATTCATCCACGTAACAAGGAAGTCGAGCCTGCTTAATAAATTACAGAAGTTATTATTTAAGTGAGGGGTCGCTCGGGGACAGGGGTCATGGGGTCGGGGGTTGGCGGGTCCCTCGGTGCGAGTTTCATTTACATTAAACAGGCATCGATGGTACATTATTATGATTATTAGTGATATTTAGTGTGGGGCGCGGCTCACGTGTCCGCGCTATGCCGTTACGTCACGCTGGGGCATCACGGGGCTCGACCTCGTGGGGCTCCGGTCGAAACATTCGGGTGCACGGACCTTTAATTACAATTTAACTCATATTTTATTTGGAATGGCCGTCATGTTATAAGTGTTTTGAAATGTATATGAAGTAGCTTCTGACTGATGGGTTTTACATTATAATATCACTGAAGCTTATAGCGTAGTATCTATTAAATCGAGAAGTTGTAGGTCTATTCCTTCATGGGACGTATTATTGCGTGACGAGGATGATTATTTATCTTGTATTCGGCGGCTCGTAAGAGCGAATTATGTAGCAAACAAATAAGATTATTGCAGTGTTTGTACATACCGTTATTACCGAAGTTCCAATCGTCTATTGAAACTATGTCAATCGGAAAATTTTCATTTGAATATAAGAATTTATTATCTATTTGGTTATAAAAGTTCTTTTTTTTTTCAACTTTTTCCGAATGTTGTTCTACAATGTATAGTATAATATCTATCTATACATATAATAAAAATCGAGTGTCTGTATGTAATATCAAAATATTTTTTTTTACTGATTGGGTGTGAAAGTAGTATACACGCTACTAATAATAAAAGTGCAATTTTTAAAATTTTTGTCGGGCTGTCTGTCTGTCTGTTTGTTCCGGGTAATCTCTGAAACGACTGAACCGATTTTGACGGCAATTTCACTGGAAGATAGCGGACATCATAACAAGTCATTCAATCTATTTTAATGTAGACTAGCTGTTAACCGTGGTTTCGCCCGTAGTGTTATCTTCAAAACGGTTCGACCGATTTTTACGGGACTTTCACCGGCAGATAGCAAACATAATAAAAAGTAATTCAGTCTATTTTTTTTTAGACTAACTCTTAACCGTAGCTTCGCCCACAGTACTATATTCAAAACGGTTGGACCAATTTTCAAGGGACTTCCACTGGCAGATAGCTGCCCTTATAAGTAATTTAGGTTATTTTATTTTAGACTAGCTCTTACTCGCGACTTCGTCCGCAGGAAACTTAGCAAAAATATGTTGTTCACTGTACACATGTGCGTAAGATGTGCGTTGTACTGGACTCCAAGAATAAATATAACTGAAATTTGTATATCTGTATCTACGTATGTAATTTGAATTATATTGTCTTTTTGGTATTTTTGGTGGCCATTTGGTTTTATTTACCGCGCTTTCGTCTACATAACTCAGTAACCATAGTAATATATATGAATATATGAGCATGCGGGCGGACGTTGTCCTGCCTTGATAATAAAAAAAATCCTAAAAGTCAACTGGAGGGCCACCTACCGGGTATAATTGTGAATCTAAACCATTCTCGGATCTCCAAGAACACAAAAAAAAATTTCATAAAATGGTCCAGGGGTTGAGGGGGGGTAAGCAAAAAAAAAAAAAAATATATGATATTAGCATTTATCGAGTTGATGAGCACTATTTACATTGTCAAATATTAAAAACTGCTTAGACAGATAAAAAGTTTTATATCTTGATTTATATTTATGCAATATTTCAAAACGTCAGCTCATTCATTGTTTACAATTCAACATTATAATTATTACTAGTAATTTTGAAGATAGCAGAGGTCTTTCTAATGATATATTAGATCAAAAACGTATTACTTATTGACAATATGACCATATTATACCATTACCTATCTTTAAGTAATTTTTTCATTAGTTCCTTATACAGTGTAAGTGAGCACTGAGGTAGTTATATGGTGGGTTAAGGTTCTAAATATGTTGCAGATGATAATCCTCATTTAATACACTGTTAGTATTTATATATCTAATGTATACGTTACATGTTACTGTAAGTGGCGTGCGTGTCGTACTCACAATTGTTTTAAAGAACATTTTTATAATTGTACATGATCTCACAATTTTATAATTCTTTAATACAATTTTCAAAAACGCGTGCGGAGCTGCGGGTACAGGTAGTAGTATATATATAACTCTTGAATTTGTTTATTTGGAAACGCTATACTACCTACTGTACGAAATTACAAATTCATGACTTTTTTTTTTAATCGTCGAGTTCGCTGCGTAGTTATTTATTTAATTATCATAACACCGTATAATTTTTATGATTCAAAAAGAATGCTTGCATTATGTTTAAGCTGATATGCTATGTCGAATGACGAAGTTATTACAAATGGAAACGATACAGAAACTAAACATAAACCATGTGGTTAATGTGAAACATTATAATACAGCACGATCATTATATGGTAATTCAGTTTACTCCGTAGTGTAGTGGACGTTTGTTTGATTCATGCTTGTTATTGAGCAGGAGGCATCAGTTTAGTGACGACCATCATTCGAATCTTGACATATGCAACATTTCAAATTGTAGGTAAGTCGAATCTAAACATAAAAACTTAAAAATGATTTCAATTATAGGTATATCCGTTTTAATTCATTATTCTACAAGTAAACATTGTATTTACTGTTTATTAAGGGGATCTCTAAGCATATCCGTTTATGATGACAACATGTCAATTACTAGCGGTGTTGCCAATCGCATCGTTATATTAACTTGTAAACTAGTCAAGTGGAATTTTTTTGTGTAATGCACGTGGATATCGGTTCGAATTGATTATGATTACTGTATACCACATATAACAACTGTCATAGTGGCACACTTACACGTGTTCCGTTGCGATATCAGCAGGTGTTCACAGCCGATCCAGTATTCTAACAGGGTAGTAGAGATCTGAACTCGATTGTGTTCGCGGTCACTGTGCAAATGCTGATATAAATGTCAACAGTTGCTCTAATTTACTTTGTCGCATTTCGCAATCAGTCAGTGCATTTTTTTTTCGAGAGGCTTATAACTCAACGTCACGGCGAGTACTGTTGATAGATAGTAAATATCTTAGCAGTCGCTCTTTTGTTTGTATTGCTCTGTACTTACCATCAGGAACGGTGTTGTCATTTTTACCTGTCTTAATAGAAAAACGATGCTTATTATAATTCCGACTAGATTGAAGCTAATATTCTCATTGTCAGACTTTGTACTATGGTTTATAGTTGTACTAAATTAAATTGTATAGTTGAATATAATTAATACTTATTCTGTGTGTGAAATGACATCGGCGTTTCCGATGTAAAGTGAGTACGTTAAATAGTTAACAAGTCAAATGTTATGGAGTGACACCGCGCGCCTCGACCTCTCTCCGATACGTTACATTCAATGCAAATTTAAACACAAATATTTCGACTTATGCTAATCGGGTAATTCCGTTGACAGCGACGCGATGAACTCAACCTCGTGCCGGCGGCTTCACTCACGCACTCTCTTCAATATTGTGTTTTAACTTCAAATATATTTTCTAAATGACATTATGTAACTAAAATGTTTGTGTCGTGTGATAATATGTGTGATTAGCATAGTTGTCAGTTTAATAGAGGTTTATTACGAGTTTGACCGATTATCATTAACTTTAACTTTGGTTGGACAACATCTGTTATTAGAAAATAATAGATTCATACTATAATGAATCAATCAAGTACAAATCAAGTACCACTTACTGTCTTTAATGTCAGTTGTTATGAACTGTATAAATCAATATTATATTAAAAAAAAAATTACCAAAAAAATAAACCGCCTTCGATGTGATAAACTAATGAAGCACTAAAAAGCGAAAAATAACTGAATAATAAATTAAATAAAAAAATATTGATATTCGCGCTACCTAATAATATATTTGAAGTAAATAAATTATATATTAAAAAAGGAAAATTAATTTTTAAAAAAAGAAAAAAAGAAAATTAATAATTTTAAAAAAAAAGAAAAAAAAAAAAAAAAAAAAAAAAAAAAAAACAAATTTAATAAAAAAAAATAAAAAACACAAAAAAAAACAAAAAAAAAATAAAAAATAAAAAAAAAAGAGAAAAAAGAAAAAAAAAATAAAAAAAATTAAAAAAGAAAAAAAAAAAAAATTAATATATTTACCTATCTATTCTGACAAATCGAATCCAATTTCATGAAAATACATAAAGACGAAGTTGGTGAAAATCAAATAAACGATATTTCATCCCCTTAGGGTTTGAATATTTTCTTGAAATTTAAATGGGACCACCTCTGAATATAACCAATTCAAATAAAAAAATAATCATTACAATCAGTTCATAATTGACGGAGATATCGATTAACATACATAAAAAAAAAATACATACAACCGAACGTAGTAACCTCCTCCTTTTTCGAAGTCGGTTAATAACATCCTCCTTTTTCGAAGTCGGTTAAAAACAGTTAAATATGAAGAAATTATTCCTAAATAATTCACGCCATTTCGAATAAACCGTACGCATGGCGTAACCCCAATGTATTTTATTTTATTTTTATTTTTGGTTACCAATCTTCTAGATTATTACTGCCATTGTCGAGTATGGTCCGGCAGTGGAGTCTGGTATCTCAGAATTCATGCTCCGTTGTATTATTCCCATCCACTTTACTCGTACACAATAACCAAATTATATTACGCCACCAATATCACAAAATATAGAGTCAAATAACACAAGATTATGAATAAAATATAAAATCCATTGTATGGACATTCCAAGATCCTGCTAAAAAACTCTGAAATGTATTGCTAATAATTTCTCAGTTGCGCTGCGTCGCGTGTTTGCTCTGCACGCTTAACATATGGCGCCACCGAATCTCAGAGTGTATATCTCGTTTCGGTTCTTTTCCATTTATAAAGTAACGGTTTTCTTCAAACATTAGTTATCGGAGTATTTACGATGTGATAACAAACGTATACATCAAACATCGTTGCCACCAGCCCAGTATTCTGCGTGGTGAGTAGAGCGTAGATCGATATGTCGGTCATATTCCTCCATTCGTGCCATTTCAGGACCTGTATCACCGATTACTTATAAATACACTTCTTGTGATACAGATTAGTAAAACAGGCGTCTTGTGGTATTGACGCGGCAGTTAACACTTGGGCACTTATCACTCATGTCGCGCCGCACTGATAGAGGGCGACACGAGCATAGTGTGCGTGATTTTGACGCACGATTAATTCGGTATATATCTATACATACTAGTATGCCGTCACCGTGTATTATGTACTGTACTAATATTGCCTTGTATTCACGACAATTCTCTGCGAACCTTTAGATCCACAGATATCGTGTATCATAATCTGTAAATCTAAACGTTTGCAGAGAACTGACGTAAATATAATATATAGTTTAGTACAGTACACAATACACGGCATCCTGATCTATGTGACAAATGAACTATAGTTCTTCGCACGGCGTGTTAACATTCATCGAACAGGTTCAAGATGCTTTCTTACATCAACTGCTGGGCGTAATTTGCAATACCACAATAAGACCATGGCAAATTATAGGAATACACTTACTCCCAACCGTGATTCACATCTCTCATTCGTGTTAGTTCCAGAATCTATTTTAATTTTAAGTATATTGTCACTGCTGTTGTTTTGACTCGTTGGGAGACTTTTTCATTTAACTATTTACCTTTTCTGTTATTCATAGTGGGTTTGACCTCCAGTCACATTTACTATAAGTGCTTTAAGTAATGACGTGATTAAAAATGATATCACGCTGAACCTAGAGCCCTGCTGGATCTTAGTAGCAAAGGCTAAGCCATAACTGACCAACTAGAGAGTGGAAGCAAGCATTATATTCTTTTTAATTTAATTTTTAATTATAAACTTCTGTTAATAATTATAAAGAAACTGTTATTATATGGACATAAATATCAAGTATGTGAAAAAATAAAACAAATATTTTACGCGTACAGGAAATCCCGATGTAGATACAAATAAAATTTTATAGCATTTGTGTAGATTAGTTTTGATGAGTTGTAAGTTTGTTCACTCTTTATAATTGTATCACGAAACGATCGTAGTTTTGTATAGGGCAGGAAGTTTTATGTGTGCTTTTACTAAGATGATGTATATGTTTCCATGTAATCCCTTTCATACAATTGTCACCCACTCCCACGCGTTGAAATGATTAACAATTTTGCATGTTTTAAGAATATCTTACAGTAAACAATGTCAAAACTATATCCTGTTACTCTCAGCAAAATTATCAATACATAATAAAAAATAATGCCTTGTTTTATAGGTCATATACACAATATAGACATGCATTGTATTTGTTTTGTGTGAATTCGTGTAGCTAAATACTATAAAAAATTTGAATTAATATTACTAATTGCACGTGGTGACCGAAACTGAAGTGATAAGTACAAATCTAGTATGCTAATATTTCTTTTTCGTTCGTCAGCCTATCGTCGAGTCCGCCGCAGTAGGTGCGGCTGTTTCGTGTACGCAGGATGGGCGCGGTACGTGGTACGGGGTACGGGGCTTCAGGTGAAATAATTGTCACAATAAACAGTCTGTAATGGAGTGGCGGCGCACCCAACGAGTTAATTAGTGAAATGACATCCCCTCGCACCCCGCCGCCGTCGCCCTGAGCCGCCCTCACCCATCGCCGGTACCACGCCACTGTCGCCGGGCGCCGGCCCCGCACCCTCGTGCCGCGGTGTAGGGGCACTCCCCGGCCGCTTCTCTGCCCCTCAACAAGATTTCGGATAGTTTCACGACTACTACAGCTGAACCGTCACCTTCTTCATTATTGAACTCACGTTCCAGGCAGTGTGCAGACGGTGGCGGAACTGGAGGCGCAATTAAACAACCCATTTTCTTATAATTATTCTCAGTTTTTGAAATTTAAATAATCGATCAATTTTCATAAAATTAAGTAAAACATACAAAGCTCAATAGCAGCGGAGGCCAACCTTGTTCAAAAGAAGTGTGCAATGAAAAAAATTTACAGCGCGATCGGCGCATATTTTTTTTAGATGGTAAACAAACCTACATCATCTCTATTTTAAGAAATGGCAAATGTACATTTGTATTTTGGAAATTTTGTAGCGGGCGTATTACAGATCAACCTTGCCCACAAGCGTGCGGGATTGTCCACCACTGCTCAATGGGGTTCAATACTTATCCTCATATCGTTTGCTCCATATCGTGTATTCCAAAGTTGAAAAAAATTACCACTATCATTTTTTAACACGAAAGTCTAGCGTTAAGAAACGATACAATTTTTTTTAATTGCTTCTTTATGCGTATATGTCAATGCAATTCATTAAAAAACATTATAGTATAGTAAAAATTTGATTTCCCATGTGGCTTATTAAGCTATGGATAATTGATATGGCGCCGTACATCATGATGTCGTATTTTAAAACAGCGTCATGTATATTTTCTGGATTTGAATTCATTTACATCATCACGTTATATGTATTAATACTGGAAGTACTAACTTTACAGGGTAGGTTGTAAATGTTGAATATCCGTTGTTTGCCACATAGCTAGTGTTACGCCAACGCTGCGGGTAGGTACTGCAACGCTCTACTGTATACTTAGTCTGGTCATAAACACTGTTACAATTGAAAATAAACAACATATTACATTTGAATTTGGAATCTGTCATTTTTATATGATTATTCATTGATTAGGTATATACTAATGACAAAATTATACCTCTATGTACAACCGAACATAATTCCACTACATTATCGCAAGGGTATACTGCTAATAACTATATGTGAAACCTATCACGATCCATATTTTTGAAGCCCGTGAGAACGTTCATGTGATTGAGTAGATTCTATTCTTATTACCATTGATTCGTTAGTGTAGTGTCGGCGTTAGAGCATTAATGCGAGCTACTCGTACATGCTACTTGTGAATCGATGACGCTACAATGAATGAATTCTGGGTATATAACGGATGATGATATTTTGGAGATGACGTGGAATTTGGATACGTCGCTCAAGGTGGCTTCGAATCCTATAAATAATATGATAGTTTGGTTAAAGAAAATTTCGTGGTTCATTCTCAGTAAGGGTGTATTTTAACACCAACCTACTTTCACCTTTAAGCAAGAAATTTATTACCAAATACCTATAGGTGTGTTTCAGTAACAGCTCTTGGGAGCCAATCTTCAAATAATAAATTGACATTTATACCCAATTTTAAAGCTTATATATTCTTTCAACGGTTTGGGACGTTTTACTGAATTACACATTCATTACCATCCGATAGAGCGGAGATATCTCAGAGGGCTTAAATAAAAACAATAAAATAATTGAACAGTATTGAATGGTGATACAGCCCAGTGACGCGAGAACACCTCTCTATGTTCAAAGGTGAGTGGATATTATACACGATATTATACTCGTACGATCCACGAGGAAGTGCAACTGAATGTGAGTTGGAGTGTAATTTGCTATAAAGCTCATGTTGTGGTTAAGCAGAGCGAGCAGTGCGAAGGCTGGATGGTAAGTGGATATAAATCTTAACGGAATTAGAATAGTTCAAATATTAGCTTTATTTCTTACCTGAATTAATTAATTCTACGTTTGCGACACCGCCTTAGTTTATTATTAATGCTGCTTCCTAGTGAAATCAGGGACATTATCATTTGTATGGTGACAGCTGAAAAATATTTTGTTAATTAATTGTAAGTAGTATTATACAGAATAATCAATATTTCAACATGTTAACTTTGATAATTTTGGTAAAAACTTAAAAACTTCTTGATGGATTATATCCATATAATTGCAATATGCACTGCGATGTGCTGAATCCATAGTATGTGTGCAGGCAGTGCACAGCGGCTGTTGAATTGGCGTTCGAGGCACCGCCCTATGTACCAATTCTTCCTTGTTCTCATGTCATGATTTTCTGTTTTAGTTTCTACATGATAATTATTTCTGTTATGGTGCAGAGTTTGAAATCAACCTTGTTACAATGAATGTAATAATTTATAGATATCTATTTACATTAGTACGGCTGCATATGCTTAGTCTTCCTAGCAATGTAATATACGTTTATACTGAGATATGTGCGCCAGAGTATATGCGAAGAAAGCGTCCTCAGTGGTGTCTGGACGCGTTGATGTCTAAAGCTAGACCTTGTCCCGCAATGTGATACTATCCCACCGTCGCGATTTACAAAGATCTACATTTATAATACATCGCAGTATTGTTCAGAAAAAACAACTATGAATCGCTCCAAAAATAAAACTGTGTCATTGGAAAACATATTATTTCCTCCTTTTATTGAATAACTTCCAATATATTAATTATGAAATATTACGAATGTTTTGCAAAAGTCACAACAGATAACCTTGTATTGCAGCGCGCTCGAATATATATAAACACGACGTTTATGGTGCAGGAAGTATCGCGCAGGGCGCGGCACACTCGCCGGTACGACACCGATACGACGGTAGACACAAAGCTCGGAAAACGCGAAAAATGCTATCTAAAAACAAATATTAAATAGTCTGTTGTGGCAGAAAACTCTGTACACTGACAGCATCCCATGTGTTTTAATATGTTTTGATATTATTTTACGTGTTAATTGTTACTTATCACAAAACTTCGACAATGTTACTAATTTATAATTAAAAGTTTTTTCTGAAGTTAAGGTAGACGATATGGTTTTAAATGATATAATAATTAAAGAAAGCCTTGCAAAGTTCTGTGTCATAGTTAAAAATCGAAAATTCAAGACGAACGGTAACAATTTCAAATAATTCCATCGGGAATTATTTGAAAAAGTATGATCAGTATAAACAAAAATAATAAAGGGATGCAAAATATATCTCTTGAAAATAATTGAATCACCTCATCAATATCAACTCTGAGTTTAATTAGTTTGGTTCAGCTAAAAATTAATATGTAGGGATTATTGGGTTCTTGATTTTAAATACTGTCCTTTAATTTATACCTATATCTATAATGATTACAAAAATAATTTTGCATATCTCCTATTTTACAACCGAAAATTATATATTAAAATAAAATATTCATTAAGTAATTACAATAGTATTTATATGTGCTAACTCGGTGTCTTGGGTTGCACTGCAACACATCTCTATCGGTATTCATACGGCATTAAACGCTTCACACCTCCTCTATCCACAACTATTATCTATATTTAAACAATATGTCATAAAGATATGTAAAATTTACATAGAAGAATGAAAATAAATAACTTATGGTAGTGTGTACTATGAACAATGAAATATCATGATCGTCTGTATCACATGGCATGTATTCTGAAAAATTATCTGAGGTTATTTCATTGTTTTTTCTTCCATTATAGAACCAACCCAGCTGTTATTCAAAGAAAGAAATTTAAAAATTATTATTTTGTCGTAATGTACATATATAAAACTTTTTCAACGTTACTTTGATATCGGAAGGGACGATATCGTGTCGGACAGTGTGAATGGTGCAGTCGAAGCTGAAATGTATAATTATTTAAAATTCTCATCTCGGGTGAAGAAACGCTACTAACGTTTGAGACGCAGTATAACTCGTACCTAACTTCCCGGTCGTAAATATTTGTGTCGTCGAATTGTTAAATTATTTCCTCATAAAATTAATTTGGATTAAATGCGACGAAGTACCTTGACAAGCAGATGTGCAGTATATGTGGCTATGAAAATATGAAGTGTAGGAAGAGGTGCGCTCCCTCGCGCGTGGGTTTATGTGTAGTCAAGGTGTGAGAGGTGAGGGGGTTGCCGAAGATATATCAATGAACGATACTAGTGAGTTTGTTTGTGTATAATATATACTCGTATGAATCGTAAGTCGTACGGTCGCCGCTGTCTCACGTTATCTATTAATCAAGGAATTGTAATATATTCCTATAATTAAATGTTAATTGATGAATGGTATTTGTATACGTATACTAGTGTAACTGGTATAGTCAAGCCTGTACGTTTAAACGCGCTAATCTTGGAACTATTAGTGCGATTGAATAAAATAATTTTGCGTTATATAAACTTTTATTCCGGAACGTTCAAGGTATATCACACTACATCTTTAGCCAGCGGACCAGAAATAATCAATGAATATGGGATTGTATACAGTTCGTTATTTGGTACAATAGTCTATCAAGATTAGTTAATGTTTACACGAATACTCCTATATTTTAGTTGTTTATATGACTACACTGTTATTATTTTTTGTTAAACTACAACGATCTTATTACAAAAACAAAATGAGCACGGTTTTAACACGAATTTTGCTAAGCAACGCCTAAAATTTTAAACCTAGTTGAACACATATTTGAAATACTTTATTACAAAAGCGTGTCTAAGCGGTCTCTAGCTAAACATCTGCTGTATGTTTTTTATCCTAGAAACTCTGGATAGCATTCGTTCAATTCAGTCTCATCGTTCAATAACGTTCCATTACATACGGATATTTGATGAACAATTTAAATTCAAGAATAATATTTTTGTTCAGATGTTCATTAAGAAAATTTACTTATTTTAAGCAAAATTTGTTATCATTATTGTGACATTGTTGTCTAAAACAAAATGATGTAATTGTTAAAATAAGCAATTTATAAGATTAATACGTCAAAGTGCGTGAGGTAGAATAACAGTATAATGTCAGATTAATAAATTGTCAAATACATTAACAAATATTAATAGTGTCATATAGTGGTAGTTATGGTTTACTTATAAATCTCTACAATTGTGTAATTTATTTATTTAATTTAATTTAATAAACTTGGATGATTACTTCATAGAACAGGATTTTTTAAACCAAAATTTAATGAACAATTTATTTTAGCACTATTCTTAACTTTAAATATATTGACATTGTTGTTAACATGCACATGTTCTTATATATAGCACTTTAAAAAATATTATCCACTGCGGTTGTATAACGCGTTCATTAATAGTGTCGTAATGTGTACTGCCACCTGAGACATAGGATTACCTAGTTTAGGTGACAGCGGTCATATGTAGAATATGTTGAATTGTGTATATGGAAATTTTGCAATAAGATATAAAGTTTTGCAATAAAGATCAGATATTGAAATGCTTCACATTACGTAATGCCTTGTGTTGGTGTTATTTACTCTTCATAGTTTATTGAGTGGAAATTATGTTATCCTTTTCATTGTTCTATTTGAAGTGTTCTTAATTATTGTTTGTAATCAAAACATGTAAAACTTTTGTAAATACATATATTAACTGACCTTTAACAAATAAACAAACAAATATTAATAAAAGAAATACATTTAAATAATATCCGTCTGTAAAGAAGGGTAAGATACTCTTTTGTAATCAAACTTTTTTAAAGCGAGTATTCAATACGTATGTAACTTTTTTGTAAGAATACGGGAAATGTTTAAAACAAAATACGAGTAAAATTACAAATCAATACAAGTACAATGTTGCCAATACAATTCGAGTAATTGGTTTTTTTGGTGGGATCTTGGTCTGTCATGTAGTGGATTTTATTTTTTATTCATAATCTTGTGTTACTTGTAATATAGAGTATATTGTGTAAAATTGGTGGTGTTTTAGGTAATATAGTTTGTTTATTGTGCATAAGTGAAGTGAATGGAAAATAATACCACGGACCATGAATTCTGAGATGCCACAAAAATTCCATGGAAAGTTCTAAAAAGGGGGCAAAATTTTGAAGGAAAAAAAAAAAAAAGGAAAAATTGAAAAAAAAAACAATTAAAAAGGGAAGGGAGGTTAAAAAAAAAAGGGGTAAAAAAAAAAAGGAAGAAAAAAATGAAAAAAAAAAAAAAAAACGAAAAAAAAAATTAAAAAAAAAAAAAAAAAAAAAATAAAAAAAAAACCAAATAAAAAAAAAAAAAAATAAAAAAAAAGGGGGGAAAAAGGAAAAAAAAAAAAAAAAAAAAAAATAAAAAAAAAAAAAAAGGAAAAAAAAAAAAAAAAGAAGGGAAAAAAAAAAAAAAGAGTAATTTACCAAAACATGTGAGGAAACCTACTAAGATGAGTTGCAATTTAATGTAATAATAATTTTACACATATTGTAATTTTACCAAACGGTAGATCAGATTTCAATTTAAAAAATTAAAGTAACTGTAATTTGATGTGATACACTTTTTTATGAAGTTACTTAATTTGATTGGTTAGTAAATTTACAATGAAATATAGTGAAATTACAAAATATTTTCATTAAACTTTGTTTAACAAAATTACAACAAAAGTTTTCTAATTTTGCCAAACGGCCTTAGACTAAGTCGTGTAGTAAACCTACGATACTGAAATGTATTATTTCCATATTGTTGTGCATAAAAACTTCCAACGCTTTTTTCAAATTACTATACACATTTGCTTGCGTATGACCTCATATAATCACATGAAGTTGTTATGAAATAGTACTTAAATATTGTATCAAACAGTTGAATAGTGTCCATCGTATGGTGTGCAAAGTGTAGTGTGCAGTGTACGACGTATAGCTTACTATACCGAATAGTTTTACATCGATTTTTGAAACTCCGCACTGTACTTCAATACAAATAGTCATATTTTAAAATTTTGTATATGCTTCAGACATATGGTAAGCCCATAGATTATTGCATATTTATTGTGTTATTCTGCGTGACATAATACCCCGGCGAAATGCACGAGTCAAATAAAACGGATCATAGTTCGCATGGGCCACCTCACTTTGAATCTATACGTTCATTACACTCACCGGTATTGCATGTAGGTGTAGAGTAAAAGTGGTAGGAAAGTTTATGTAAATTAAAATTGTCACGTAAACGTGAAACATAATCATTCTCACAGAAAGAAGGTCTGTCCCGAATGTGACTGAGTTAAATAAACCCTTGTCCTAAGTGAACCTTCTGTGTATAGAGTTGTCGGGTTCCAGGAGCTGCGCTGAGTGGTCGCGGGCCTTACGTTAATGGCGACATAAATTTGAATGTTAATGCGCGGCTCGGGGTCGCGGTGCGCGCGCTCGCTCGGTCTTCCAGCAACGGACACTGTGCCGCACTGTGTCTCCTACCTATCATTAAAGCCGTTTAAAACCTGTCTGTTAATGAAAAAATTTAGTATTTTTGCTATACGTTTTGAATAATAGGAAGTTAAACGTAATTCTGACTGTGAACAAAATCCATTGCCGGTTCAAAGTGATAGTGTCTTTGTACGTGGTCTGATTCCGAATCAATAGAATTTGGTATAGGATGTTATGCGCTACTAAAATATAATTGATTCAAATGAAGAACTAGCAGGAATTTAATGACTTGCCTTATTTACAGTACAGTCATAAGTTTTTTGTGAAGATGTAGTGATAGCTTAATCATTATTATTGAACATGCGAGGCCGTTGGGATGGGTACTCGATGGTCGCAACCAACATACACATGATGATTTTATGACTTGTGGTGGCTCAGTTATAGGGTATACTATGCGTAGAGATTTTTTATGAATGTGCAAAATAGTGTAGAAAAAATTGAAAAGTCGCTATGATAAATTATAAGATAAAGATGTATTGATGGCGCTCCTCATTCATGTTCGTTCATTCATTCTACATTATATTGTTCTTCAGAGCGGATGCTTTCCAAAATTAATATTCTTTATTTTTTTACTGATTTTAATCTTGTAGCATGTAATTTAACTTTCATTGTAAATTATTCTACGCCTATAATATACGTCGACATCGTCATTTAACGTTTTGATAACTTTACATTCTGATAATATGTCAACATCATAAGAAATTATTTGTAAATTATATTTTCATAACAAGCAAGATTTCAATTAAAAAGGAGACTTAACTGAAACTATTTGTAAGATAACGTTTTATTATACGAACATCTGCAATCAACAGTATCAAAAACCAATAGTTGGATTTTTTATATTAGATATAAATATTATATTTTATATTAAATAGTAACTCTTCCTGCTTTTTTGTTATTTTTTCATGATTGAACCTGTGTACCGAATACAGAAACATACGCAGATGTATTCATTGGGTATTGAGGTCCATAACACGTTCCTGTAGATGACAGTGTGTTGGGGGTTCACTATCACATTATCGGTACGAGTATGTGCGGCGGAGGGCGGGAGAGTGTCGCAGGGTAACTAGCGGCGAGTCACTGAGTGTCTCAGCGGCGGGAGAGTGCACCTACCTCAATTTGTTTCACGTCCGGTCTCTACATGTCACAGCGACAATCCAGGACATAGTTCTCACGCTGCAGATAAACTTTTTCAATCATTTGATGTCATATGAATAATTATTGAACTATTATTAATTGATAATTATGCTGTAACCCTATCTACTGGAACTCTATAATAGTATGGATAGTTTATAGAACGAATTGGAAGAGAAAAAAAAATCGATAGCGCTTTGGTTATAAATGAAAAATAAGAATTGAAAAGTCATTACTAGATATGGTCAATTAAATTATCACTAATTTTTGATATTTTATTATATGAGTTTAAGTTATTTAAGAAATTGGTTCGATCTTCACTATCTCCTGACACATAAAAAAAATTAGTTGAAACAATTTTCTATTCCAGCCTACACTGAAAGGGGTTGTCTAGTAATGAATCTGAAAAGGCGAGAAAAGAATAACAGATCGATAAATTTGATTTAAAAAGGAGTTATTTGTTCAAAATTTTATTCTAAAACTTTCAAATACAACAAATAATCGTTAGCACATGCTAGAAGCATTAAGGGAATACTTACATAAATTAATTTTAAAAATACTTTTTACTTCTGACTAATTAATGAAATCTATTTGGATATACTTATTTTATTTTTTCGTATTTTAAATAAAATACGTTATTTTTATAAATAAAAGTTGGCTACCCGAATGCAGGACGTTCTACTCGTATTACTGGGATTGTTTAGTCGAAAACTTGGACTTAAATGTGTACTGAATAGAGGCATCCGTTTAATTTTCCTTTTTGGAATCGTAATCATCCAACGTGAATATTCAAAAATACTATAACATTTTTATTTACTGATATATTTAATGGTGATGGAGAAATCTTGATATGCGCATGAATAATTTAATTCGTATATTTTGATAGGTTACAATTTATTTTTACCATTTTTTCTAATTTACCAATTACTTACTATTTATTCGTATTGAATGTTTCTTTTTTTATTATATGCTCTCAATAATGAATATCAGTACTATGGGGCTACACTTTCGAGACACGAATTCACTTTAAAGCCAAAAAAAGAGTGTGAATTTGTATGCGCCCGCATAAATATCTTTCTATACATCTATCTCGTTCCTCTTGCTCATACACTGATTTCCCTATTAAAGGATCTCGTATCTATACATATAATAAGAATGTAAATTTAATGTGTCTGTACTTTTTAGATTTTTGTGAAAAAATTGTTGCAGTGTCTCGCAATAAGTAATAAAATACATTTCAGTATTAGAAATGTCTATCTGTTTGTATGAACACGCATCACTGCTAAAGTACTGCGTTCACGATAAACCCTAAAGAAATAAAGAAAAAGAAAATTAAAAAATCATAAAGCATATCGTCGAGTAACATTTCGTCTTGGTTTCATTAAAATAGGTTCAATCCATCAAAAGTTATTGTAATTTTAATGACGACGCGACTTAAGTACGAGAGAAAAGTAGATAAGTAAATGGACCTAATACATTCAGATGATTATTTGTCACTGTATAAAAATTAGGTTTCACGCGGCCGGAGTCGCGGCCACAGCTAGTACTAAATATAAGTATGAATAAGGTAATTGGTAAAATAAAATAAATAACTTGGGGTCCGTATTGACCTCCGATATAAGTGTGCACATGCGTAATGAAAGTCGAAAAACGAGTACACGTACTGAAGGAGGCATAGGAGCGCTGCAGGTGCGAGCTAACTTATTTGTATCGGGCACTATGGTGACAAAAGACAGAATTATATTTTTATGTACTCCTTTTAAGGGACTTTTCTTTTGTTTATTTTGGTCTCCGCTGCACAACGATATAAAATAAATAGATACAGAAAAATTGGTCAATTTTCTGATCTCTGGGATTAATAAGATCAAAAGCCAGTCGTGATTGTCCGGACTTTAATAATATACGTAATTATCATTTTGGATATGATAGTAGATTCTAGATAGATAATGAGTACCGACCTTTTACAGATCCGAAATTCATTCGAATCTTTGAAATTATCCATCGGTGTAGAAAAGTAGCAGTTGAAATTATTTCTCAACTGTTGTAGATAATTTAGGTTATTTGTTGTACATCATCACTTCATGTAGTTAATAATCTTTTTGAAATCTGTCCAAGGGATCCAAGAGATTCTTTACTGTTCCGTTCATTTCATACACTGTCAAATTCGTGCTCAGACAACCGTTCGTTCGTGCGCCTGAAAAACCATCTCACCATGTTCATGATTTCAAATCTCCGAGATTTAGTGATGATACTCCCAATGTTACAAACTCTAAAGTTGATATCGCTGCGAATATCCAAATATTAAGGCTATCAGAAATTATAAGTGTGTCATTATAGAGTGAAGAGAGGGAGAAGATTGAATTCTTGGAGACACAGAATCTGGCTTGTTTGTGTGTAAATATGCGATGTGATGGTATGTTAGATAAACTTAATTATATGACCATTTTCTGTTTCTCCCCGCCCGCAAGCAAGCTTGCCATAGTAACATACACAATGTGCTGTTACCTTGATAGGAATGAACATGATACAAAGTTATAATTGAACTAAGAAACGGAGTAGGCGAAAGAACCAGAGCCTTTCAGCAATTTTAACATTTACAATAATATTGACCATATGTTACCACGTATTATATTTGCGTGAGAAGAGTGTGCTAGAGAAGACATGTGGATATATTGTAAGGAAACATTCATATTTGGCGCGAAAGTTCCGATCTTCGGAATCTATATTTCTAGTAAAAAGCACAATATTTTTCCCAAGATATATGATAAGATACACAAATATCGTTGCAAAGATGGAACGACTTTATTAGATTCGTGGAATCAAAGGAGCAAAAATTATTTTTTTGGTTGAAATGATATCCTGTTTGATAACTTATCCGTATTTTTCCATTAGTTAATGCAGAAAACTTTATTTAACAATGAGATGTTGTTATATCTCTTATATATAAAAATCAATGTTTGTTAGTTTGTCCTCAATGCAAGCCGAAACTACTAATCAAATTGTCATATTTGTTATATCAAATTATGATAATGATAATTTGTGTGGCTCAAAAAATCTATGTACCTTTATAAGTTTTTTAAAAATATATTAGGTCTTTACCTATGAAATTGCCGTTTTGTATGAAAAAATTTAAACGAATTTTTTTCATGTATTTTTTATTTGTATTAATCGAAGTAATCACCCATGCAATCAATGCATCTTTGCCAACGCAGTGGCAGTTTATTGATGCCCTTTTTAAAGAAATCAGCTGGACGGGAGGCAACAAATTCTTCAAAGGCATTTTGTACTGCCTCTCGGGTATTGAATTTTTTTCCCGCCAAGAAGTTATCCAAATTCTGGAAAAAGTAGTAGTCTGTAGGCGCAAGGTCTGGTGAGTAGGGCGGATGACGGAGAACTTCCAACCCCAGTTCTTGCAACTTCGAGACCGTCTGCTGTGCAGTATGAGGTCGCGCGTTGTCGTGCAGGAGCAGCGGAGACGAGCGATTGACCAATGCTGGTTGGAGATGTGCCAGCTTCTCCATCATTGTGTTCAGTTCTTCACAGTACACATCTGCAGTAATGCTCACCCCGTTTGGTAAGAAGCTGTGATGAATCACACCGGCGCTAGACCACCAAACAGTGACCATCACTTTTCTAGGGGTAAGTTTCCGTTTAGGGCATTGTTTAGGTGCTGAACCAGGATCCAACCAACTTGCTGAGCGCTTGCGGTTATCAAACAGAATCCATTTTTCAACGCAGGTAACAATGCGGTTCAAAATTCCTTCATTTGTGTGTCTGTTGAGCAGTGCAAGACAAGTCTCGACGCGTACTTCGCACTGGCGATCATTGAGTTCGTGGGGCACCCATTTGTCAAGCTTTTTTACATTGCCAATTTGACGCAAATGGACCAATATTGTTTTGACGCTAACGCCGAAAGCTGCTGCTAATTCAGCCGTAGATTGTGTATCATCAGCTTCCACAATCGCCTTTAATTCGTCATTGTCGACCAAAGTCTTCGGACGACCGCGAGGTTCATTTTTCAGGTCGAAATTCCCAGAACGGAAGCGAGCAAACCAATAACAGGTGGTGCGTTGGTTTGTAGTGTTAGCTCCGTAAACGTCGTTGATGTTGCGTGCCGCTTGTGCCGCGTTGCTGCCACGACGTTACTCATATTCCATAATTACTCGAATTTTGAACGTATCTATGATGAAAAAAAGATTGAAATGCGATGAAAATGTAACACTAATCAATAAACAAATGACTACTTTTGGAAAAAGAATTCCATGTTTTTAAAATAAAATTAATTTGAAATTAGAATTCTTAGCCAAACAAAAATTATTTTGGTTTGAAATGGCCAGTACTGCTGAACAGCAATTTCGTAGGTAAATACCTATTATTAATGAAATTGTTTGCCTTAAAGAAAGAAAGGCTTTTTTGTTCTTATTGCTTATTGGAACTTTTGACATTACACATTTCAATATTATTTTGACATATTACAATTAAATATAATTAACTATTTTAACCCCTCGGCTTCAGAATTATCCACATTAGGTCAAAATGGCTTACGCTAAGTTTTTTTTAATTTCGTGGTATTCGGTAATGACATTTATGTACCCGTATGCTTGCAATAAATATTGACAGATACTCTAAGTGTTTTTTTTTATATCATAGGAGGCAAACGAACAGGTTGGTCACCTGATGTTAAATGATCACCACCGTCCATAGCCACTTGCAACACCAAAGGAGTCGCAAGTGCGTTGCTATCCTATGTTTGGGGGAAGTGGAGTGAGGAAGGGGGGAGGGGAGGTGGGTTATCCGGCGCTCTCACTGACCGAACGAAACGCAACAATGCAGGCACTGTTACTTCACGTCGGTTTTCTGCGAGAGGGTGGTACTACCCCGAGTGAACCGACCCATTCATGCTGAAACCAGTAAAAGCTTCAGCGTGGCTCTACCACCTCTAAAAGTCTGACAGTAAAAGTTGCTTACAAACTATTCAGCATAATTCAATTGTTTTTAAATCCTCAGTTATCATAATTATTAAATGCCATTTGTATCAATGTCATTGTTTAGGAATTTATATAGTTCTGGCATGGATACGAGGTCATAATGAGGTCCTTGGTTATGAAACTGTTGATTTTCTTGCTAAAAAAGCTATCCAGACTGGATATTTTGATCACTATAAAACCTACGTTCAGGATTTATCCTCCCCAAACAAGACTAATTTGTGTCTATCATGGAACTCAAATTGGAATATACCCAACCGAATGAAATGAAAATCTTATGCTTCCATTCTGGATAACATTCCTGATACGCCATGGCTTTATAATTTTCGTGACTATTGCAGGCTTGCTGCGTCTACTATCTGTAGACTGACGATCTATCTGTAGAG
Source organism: Antheraea yamamai (assembly GCA_036509395.1). NCBI lineage: Eukaryota > Metazoa > Arthropoda > Insecta > Lepidoptera > Saturniidae > Antheraea > Antheraea yamamai. Next base: position 120,115 of record AP028433.1, read on the forward strand.
CTCAGAATCGGGATCAACTGAATATGTGAATGGGAGTTGGATGAAGGCACTGTAGAAGACATTTTTTTCAATTGCCCCAATTTAAAATAAAGGAATAAAATTCGTAGCAAAATTCATTCTTGTTAGCTTTACAAAAAAATACGAGACATCATATATATAAATTTAATATCTCACCAGAAATATTGTTTTTATGTGAAAAAGAAAATAAATGTTACAATTACTAAAGTTATTAGATACAGGTTTCATATATGTTACAAATTCTTTTTAAAACAGATAGCTAAATCAAAATGAAAATTACATGGAGATAAAGCATACTTTTTACAGCATGTTAATTGATGGAATTGATTAGAAGATAATAACATAAAAACTATAAGCCGGTAAAATTATTGCGTTGTTGCGAGGATAGTAAATGGAGCGTGGAGGTGAGGGCCACAGGAGCAAACCAGGTGATACCGGGAAGACATTTCTTGCCAATATATATAGGATAATTTGGATTCATAATTGGACCCGGTAAGTGTCGCTACAGCTGGGTTCTAGGTTTTTAAAGATTTTTCGCGTTTGGAAATAAAATTGAAACCGGTAATAACCGACTTGGCGAAGACGAAGTTGCGTGGGTCAGCTAGTACATTATAAAATATAATAATAGTGCCTTTCGAACACATCGTCTAATCAATTTAAATACTATTATTAATTACAAATAAATTTATTGAATTTCTGAAATCGAAAATTATTAATACATTGTAGATGCTTAGCCTTAGAGCTACAGCGGTGTGTAGATAAAGAAAAAATCAAGGAAGACAACAGCCAGCCTTCTGTACCTATATATTTTGTGACACAATTCTTCTCCACTAAGAAAACAATGAGTTGTGATTAGAATTATGAAATTTTCTTTCAAAGTAACGAACCAAGTATTTTAAAGAAAAGTTTCCATTTGTACTGACAGTATTTAAAAAAATGAGATACAATTAATCTATATCTAACTCGTATATTATTATTGGAGACAATACAAAATTCAAACTATCTATCTTCTTCTATATCTATACATACTAGTGGGCGCCCAGTGGTCGACATTCGACCATAGTTCATTGATTTTTTTAAAGTATGAAGTTTATTGGGGTTCTTTTTCAATAATCTATAATCAAAGGTTTTCATTATGGCTACTCAGTTATTTGCCACTTTTTTTAAAATTATATAAATATTAAAAAAAACTATGTTTAAATGAAAATTAAAATTAATTATAAATTTGAAATAAAAAACAGGCGTAGTAAGGTGGTAAGGTAAAAAGAGTAAAAAGGTAAAAAAGTGGTAAGGCTTTCAAATTCTAAGTAAATATAACTTTACGAAAATAAAGAATTTTATCGCAACTTACGACACAATTTGCAATTAATTTTACACGATACCATGGGTGGGTGGGTGGTATTTCTGGATGATATTGAATTAAATGTAGTCTGTACATTATGAGGAATGGTGATATGCCCAGATCATTGTTTGGAAAAGTAATGGATACACAATAGAATCAAATGATGAATCCAAAACAAAGATGTTTTAATACCTACCATTAACTTTTGAAAATGAATTAATTTTTGTTCACAATTCATCATCAACTGTACTAAATAAAATTGCTACATCAGGTTGAACTCATCATTGTAACCGCGAGTTATCATTGTAAGTCATAGATTACTTTCATGAGCAAATAAATTTTCTTATTTTGATTTTACATTGAATACATTTAATTTTTTATTGAATCATCATTTGAAGTGAGTTCACCATAAAAAAATACTAAATATTAAAATATTGACATTGACATTGGTAATATTGCTTTACTCTTATGAGAACATGAAGTGAAAGCAGTCCTGTCACCTAAAAATTTTGACATTCAATAAGATCAAAGAGAAAAATAATTATTTCATTGGTTCCATAAATTTAGTAAAGATAAATTATTTATAAATTAATTATTAATGTATATTATGAATTTACATATTATATTATTATAAAATTAACCTACAGTTTGACCAGTTGATTTCAAAGGGCATGTAAGTACTAAAATGACGGATGTCAATTAGTCTTTCATTTACATGTGTGTATATGTTGTGTAAAGTTCAAGCAGTAGTGTGAGTAATGCATATTTTAATTAACTTAATGTATTTCTTATTCATTTATATAAAAAAATAGCTTTCTGCACTTCTCCTCCATATAAACTTTAACTATGCCAAATTTCACGTTCATCCGTTCGCGCAATTCTCTTAAAAAGGGGTACAAAGTTTTGGCTTCACGTATTAATATATAAGACAACTAGCGGGCCCAGCAGACGTTGTCCCGCCCTGATTATGATAAAATCTTTGACAAATTTTACTAAAACGTTCCTCGTCAATCACTCTATCCACCGGTGAAAACCGCATGAAAATCCGTTGGGTAGTTTTTGAGTTTATCGCGGATAGACAGACAGACAGACGCGGTAGGGGACTTTGTTTTATACTATGTAATGATGATAAGAATGTAAATCTAAAGTATTTTTTCGAAAGTTTAGCGTAAGTACTTTTTCAATTTTCGTGAAATAATTGTTGCAGGTGTCTAGGAATAAGTGATAAAATACGTTACAATCATTTTTTTAAAATGTCTATCTGTTTGTTTGTATGAACACACATCACTGCTAAAGTACTAGGTTCACAATAAAAACCACACCAAGAAAATCATAAAGCATATTTTCGAGAATAACTTAGTATTTGTTTCATTAGGTCCACGCTACCAAAAGTTATTGTTTTTTTTAATGACGACGCGGCGTAAGTACCAGAGAAAAGTAGATAAGTAAATGGACTTAATACATTCAGATGACTTTATTAATTACTGTTTTTTACATAATGTTCCACACGGACGAAGTCGCGGGCACAGCTAGTCTGCAATAAAAAATCCATTTAATAAAACTATCTTGTGTTTCATAGTTTATTCGCATATATAGGAATTTGCGGCCTCTGTCATCAACGAATATTCACAGTGCACTCCGATTTTAGGTAGCTGATCTTCATATTTGTATATGTTATTAATAATATTCGTGGGGTAATAAAACAGGCTAAAAGAAATAAAACTAAGCTTGATATAATTAGCATATTTATTAGATTATAACATAGTTTCTTTACAGTGTACCGGGTGTGTGCTGGCGAGGTGAGGGTGCGGGCGGCGCGGAGCGCTGAGCAGCGCGTGTCGTCGCAGTCGCCCTCGCACTCTCTGCTCATTGTTTATTACATGCGCATAATAAATATGTATTAAATACATATATTATTCACATCAGAGCCGGTAGCGACGACGCACAGAGCTGTTGTAGCGGGTATCTAAACAACGATTAACGCTTCCTTGGTTTAACATTTATGACTGTATAACGTACGAATAATTGCTTTATGGGCACGGAGCTGAGTTCACCGACACGCGCCGACATCGGCCAAGTCCCTGTCATTGCTGAATCACCTATAATATAAAATTATTCTGTATTAGACTGAAGAGTGCGTTTAATGGACTCTTCCTCAGGCGCACTGTGTACGAGTCTGTTGGTTATTAACTATGAGTACGACACCGGCTTTCAAAGCTCCCGTATGACTAAAACAAGAGCTTAATAAAGCAAGGACAGTGCTGCCTCTCTATACATAATACGTAAAATCATCTATTAGTAGGTTTCTAGAGAATAGTGTACATATGAGTTTATATTATAGATTGATTATCTGGATTTGCTATTTTGAGACCCATATTTGATAATCTGCTTTATAGCTTTACTCTGGTGACATTAATAGGTCCTTAATAGGTCATTAATAGGTCATTAATAGGTCATTAATAGGTCATTAATAGGCCATTAATAGGTCATTAATAGGTCATTAATAGGTCATTAATAGGTCATTAATAGGTTATTAATAGGTCATTAATAGGTTACATACTTTAATTAATAATAAATACTATACTCAAAATAGCTTATTTAAAATTATAGTTCGTACTCAGATAAAGAGTGACAAATTACAGAATACAGGAGGCGCGTTCTCTTTGTTCTTTTCTATATAATCATGCAATTTATGTATATTACGAAAAGCTATCACAATTACGAATGTAAAAATGCATTGCTAATCGTCATTCGCAAATTTGCCAATGAATCGTCTTGTACTTATTTCGAGGGTGTCTACATGTAATCTCTGCATGTATATGTTATTAGGTAAACGATCTTTATCAATCTTATAATAAATCGTTCAACAATTAGGAACCAAAACTAAAAAAAATACTTTACCTATTCAATTTGGATTGATTTCGGCCATTTTTTTTGTTTGACTTCTTAGATACTTATCTAAAAAATAAAGTTTATAAAGAAATTTTGTAAGCAAAGTTTTTTTTAATATTCTTATTCCTCAGGAATTGTTAAGATAATAAACAACCCAAACGAAGTTGCGGGTATCAGTTAGTATGTTATATAATACTTAGTCTGGCCATAAATACCGTTACAATTAAAAATAAACAAAATATTACATTTGAATTTGGAATCTGTCATTTTTATATGATTATTCATTGAGTTTTCTCATTTTGGCGCCAACACATTGTACAATATTTTGCGATATTAAAATGGAGTGGGGTGATAAAGAGAACCAAATCGCTGTGATTGCATTACACAAAGTAGGTAGGGAGCCAAATGCAATATTTAAAACTCTCCATACGCTTGGTATTAGTAAAATGTTTGTGTACCGGGTTATTAATAGGTACAATGAGACCTCCTCTGTTTGTGGCAGAAAAAGATCTGGCCGTCCATGTAGTGTTCGTACGAAAAAGGTGGTCAAAGCAGTAAGGGAAAGAATTCGAAGAAATCCTGTCCGAAAGCACAAGATTTCATCTCGGGAGATGAAGATAGCACCTAGAACCATGTCGCGTATTTTAAAAGATGACTTAGGACTTGCAGCCTGTAAGTGACGTACTGGTCATTTCTTAACTGATAATTTTAAAAAGAACACGGGGGTAAAACGGGGGTCGAAACAACTACTGAAGCGGTACGCAAAGGGAGGTCACAGAAAAAAATTGTTTACGGATGAGAAAATTTTTACAACTGAGCAACATTTTAACAAACAAAATGACCGTATTTATGCTCAAAGCTCTAAGGAAACTTCCCAATTAGTCGACAGAGTGCAACGTGGGCGCTATCCGACTTCAGTGATGGTTTGGTGGGGTATTAGCTATGAAGGAGTGACTGAGCCATACTTTTGAGAGAAAGGTATCAAAACATCGCCACAAGTGTATCAAGATACCATTCTTGAGAAGATAGTGAAGCCCCTTAACAACACCGTGTTGAATAACCAAGAATGGTCGTTCCAGCAAGACTCGGCGCCGGGTCATAAAGCTTGGTCTACGCAGTCTTGGTTGGAAACGAACGTTTCGGAATTCATCAGAGTTGAAGACTGGCCGTCGTCTAGTCCCGATCTTAACCCGGTGGATTATGATTTATGGTCAGTTTTAGAGAGTACGGCTTGCTCTAAACGCCATGATAATTTGACGTCCCTAAAACAATCCGTACGATTGGCAGTGAAGAGTTTTCCCATGGAAAGAGTGCGTGTTTCTATTGATAACTGGCCTCAACGTTTAAAGGACAGTATTGCAGCCAATGGAGACCATTTCGAATAAGTTTTTTTATATTTTAAATTGTTTTATATTTATGTATTAAACTAACAAACTGTAAAAGTAATAAATGTTATTTGCAATACAAAATATTTTTTTTCTTTGTTTCAATATTTATGGAAAGACTAAGTATATATAGGTTTACCGTGATTCGGCTTCTTAGATATTTTGCCCTTATCTAAAAAAAAATTAACGAAAATTAACATTAATTAAGCTTAATTGAATGTAAAGTTATTAAGGTTTTATAAAGAAAGTTTTAAAAACACTACGCGTGTCAAGCGTTTTTTTTTCTTGACGTGGAGAAGCAAGCAGTACAGTGCTTATGTTTTTTTTTGTACATAAAATATATTACTGTTATAATAAACGACGTAGACGAAGTCAGGAGTATCAACTACCATAACATAAAAATACACTATTCGGAGAATATGAACGAATCACTGAGAATAAACTCGATCAATAACGGTCATTTCTCTTATTATTTGGTTTATTCATAATCATCAGCCCGTAAGAGACTGCAAGAGATTTTATTATAATTAATTTATATCATTCAGTATGTTTTATAGTAACCTGTCATGTTAAAAACTTGCTACAGAGTATCCTCGAACTGATTGTCCGGCAAATCGGTAATGCTTTGAAACCAAACATTATTTATATTAACTGTAAAACTTGTACGTATTAGTACGTGATAATAGGTTTGAGTTTAGTAACATACTTCAAATAGGAGGTCTTCAATTCGGTTGCTTTTTGGTGTTATTTTACTGATTTTGTGAATGTTCTGGTGATTTAAAATTGTGTCGATTGTGGTGAACAACATTTAACAGAAATACGGTATTTACCGAGCATGGCCGAGTACCACAATCTCCAATTGTTTTTCTAATTCGCGACCTTCAACGCTTACCATTTTTGTAATATAAATATGGTACATCCCTTAGCTACTCATATCTACAGTAAAATGTTGATGATCATTGATGTAAGCCAATGAAGACGAATGACTTAGCAATTCGTTAATTGTTGAATCTGAAAAACTGCATATTTAGCAGAGCATAATGTTTATTAAATGCCGATTGATATAATTGTAAGTATGCGATTTCTTTATTCATAGGTAACAAGAGGTATTTTAGTTGTTAAGCGGAGTGATCCATATAGGTTACAGATATAACAGGTTAGGCTTTTTCTAAGCTAGCTACCACTCTCAAGTTGAAGGTCTAACGTGAAACACCTGTTGGTGTGTTGTGCCGTGGGGTGAGAGCCAGGCCCTCTATGTTTAGCATATCTATCATGTTAGGCCACATCGTCATCAAACATCGGGTGAGTTTGTGGTCAAATGTGTATGTTTGTGTGTCATGTGTATCTATGAAGTATAATAAAGGACCGCAGCCCTGAAGCCAATTATAAGCTGTTACTTCTGAGGACTGAGTTGGAACGTCTTATGTGTTTTTAAGTATTGCTAACTACACCCTTCGAAGAGCGCCGCGGTCACAGCGGCTTTGCGGCAGGAATAGACGTAACTGATGCTCCTCCAATTGAAACTTTCACAAGTTCCACATCTCGTCCCCTGGAACAACCATACATCGATATTTTATTATCGACGAATTATTTTTATTTTTAATTATAACAAGGTTTACATGTTTCCCATTTGAGAACTGTTGAAATATTTCATAAAAAATTTGATGCGACACCTGTGTAGTGTAGTGGGCATATGAAATGTAAGTAGAATCCAACCCGATACCTATCCGCTTTGTAGACACTCGCCAGGTAATTGCGTTATCCTGCTATTATGCTAGCAACGATGCTTCGAAAAAACAATGATATCGACTAATCATTATCGATATTTACATCGATACGATAAAATGTAAGATACGGTAATATTAATATAATACCATAATAATGAATACTGTATATTGAATTCACGTCTTTTTTATGAATCTGATTCAATTATTATTTCTGTCCTAGCTTATTACGATTTCAGCGACATTTGAATTACTAAATCCAATAAAATAACAATAATATCGATCTAAGACAGTTGATATTTTAATTATCGATATTTCATTAATGCGATATAAATATCGATACGCGTACTATGTTTAAAAAATAACATCCCTAGTCAGTATCAAGATTGACCGTGTGAATGATATTCATTGCTTATATATCATCACAGATATGCCGCGGTCTGGGTATACGATAACAATAACATTAGTTATCGACGTTGTCGGAGTGAACTGCGGACACGTACATAATCTAATAAATTATGTTTACACCATTACCGAGAGCCGCTATTACGCTACTGCGGTACGCGACGGGCGGGTGCGAGTGCTGCGGGGTGCGGTGAGGCGGTGCGGGCGGGGTGTAAGGCAGGTTCCACAGCGCGGCGAGGAGCACCTGACGCGCATCGCGGTCTCACCACTCTCTAATAGTTATTATACTGTTTGTCTCGACCGGACGCGATATAAATAGCAACCTGTATATGAGTCGGACAGGTTCACTACCGCGGCACCGGTAGCCTCCTCTATATTGCGCAGCAACCCCCCCCCTCCCCCATCACCTGACACTAACCCCCGCAACACATTTCATACTATTGAATACTATAGATACTTTTCTTGAAGACATTACTTGCCAATTGTTACTTGAATCCGATTCAATTTACAGGATTACGATTTCATGCCCACGTTTCCTAGACTGACATCTGTATACAAAATGAGCTCGACACAAATAGATTGGATTGCAGGGTAATTACAAAAGTGAATTTTGAAGTGGTGATGATTTTTTCTAAATTCACTTGGCTAGTTTCTATCCTCAAAAATCTGTCGCCAAGCACTTATAGATATGTTCTGGGAGTTGCGCTTGGACCAGTTCTCTTCTAGTTTTATCGAGTTTGCCATTTTGAACCACATTATTATTATTAAGGTTTTAGTGAAACCTTAAAACTTACGAAGTTAAAAAAAAATCTTCTCGTTCAGTCGGCCGGATGAAATGTTCTGTACTGTTACCTATTGCAACACAAAAACAACAACGATGCCCACAGTAGCGAGCAAAACGAAGTTCAGCACTGCTAACAGGATAGCAAAACTCAGTTTTAGGTATAGGAAATCTTTTAAATAAAGATATAAATGTGAACTAGTGTATGATAGAACAGAAATAAGCAGCAGGCGTAACACTATCAACGGCTGTGAAGTGCTAATTTATCCGGATGCTGTGCTAAAAGACATTGGTCAAATCTATATGGAGCCCTACCTATCAAAAGAAAATACATTAAGTCGTACAATTATTCTAGGGAATTTCCTAGTGTCCACCTGTTTACTTACTTACTATCTATAAATCTTCAAGTTTAAAACCTGTCGGCAAGCGCTTGCCGGTATGTTGGGGCAGCTGCACTCGAGAGCCTGTTCCCGTCTCGGTACCTTTGCAGGGTTATCGTGTACCATATCCGGGTGTACAGAACTTTGTTTATATTTCCTAATTTAATGTGTCCTTGGGATGGTTGCGCGCAACACGTAATTGTAGTTAAAATTAACGTAGGTTTAATTTTTTTTAAGCTATAGACGTATTTTATTATAAACTAGCGGGCCCGGCAGACGTTGTCCCGCCCTGATTATAAAAGATTCCTTGACAAATTATATACCAAAACCTTCCCCGTGAATCCTTCTATCCACTGGTGAAACCCGCATGAAAATCTGTTCAGTAGTTTTTGAGTTTATCGCGAACAGTCAGACAGACAGACACGCGGTGAGGTGGTTAATGAGTTGATTGTTGTTTATGGGTGTTTCTCGTGGCTTTCTTTACTCTTTCCTTCTTGACCTTGGCGTGCTTTTGGATTACGGACCTGCTCTTACACCCGACTTGGCTTGTTTTGGATTTGGCGTGGATTTTCTTTTGTTTTTGACTTTGGCTTTGTTTTTCGGACTGTTTCTTTTATTCTTGACTGACCTGGTTTGTTAATTGGACTTTGTCCTTTTGCCTCTTGGTTTGCCGGTGACCCCGGGTCTCCGGCAAGCCATGAGTGCTAAAAAAATAACAAAGAAGCGCACAAGCGTGGCGATGGACTCCGACACGGAGGTGGAGGGACGGGCGGCTCCCAAGGTGAGCACCTCTCGCAGGGGGACTTCGAGGCGTGTTAGCCGTAACGTCGGTGCTCGCGGGGTTATGGGGGAGGCCGACGGGTCGTTTGACCGGGCCTTGGCCGGCAATCTGAGTGCGGCAGAGTCGGAGGCGGGTTCCGACGCCGGCTCAGTCGTTGCCTCGGCAGTTGGCTCCAGGGCCAACTCTAAGGCGGGCTCGGCGGTGAGCTCCGAGGCGGAGGCCGACCCCGTAGACATCGAGGACCTGGACGTCTTCACTTTGAAGACGCTGGCGGGGGTCAAGGTGACGGCCATTCTAGAGACCGTCAAAAAGTCAGGGCACCTGTCGGGGCCCTGCATAAAAGTGTTGAAGGGCGCGGCCAAGACCCTGCGGGAGGTGGTAGAGGCGCTGGCGGATCGCACGGAGTCTCAGGAGGTAAGGAAGCTCCAGCGGGACACCAAGAACCTCCGCCGCCAGGTTGAAGACCTCAAGGCGGAGGTTCTGGCCTGGAAGCAGGAGGCCAACGCCAAGAGGCAGATGCCCCCGCCTCCTGCTCCTGCAATGGCACCGACGGAGCCTCCCGCACACCAGTGGGAGGAGGCCCTCGCTGGGGCGGTGTCTCGCCTCGAGCGCTCTCTCCAGACGTCGTTCAGCAACATGCTGAGCGCACGACTGGAGAGTCTGGAGGGTCGCCTGCTTCCAGAGGCTCCCATTCGCCCGCCTCTGGCGGCAGACAGGAAGAAGGGTGGAGCGGCCAGCGTGGCGAAGACCGCGCCGGCCACGAAGGTGCCTCCGGCCCCTGCAGTTGCCCCGCTGGGGCTCAATTGGGCCGACCTTCCAGCCCCTGCGGCGGCTTCTTCTGAGGCGGGGTGGGCAACCGTGGTGGGCAAGAAAAAGAAGCCTGCCCCGCCCAAGACTGTAGCGGCCGTCGCGGCGCCCCCGAAGGCGCCGACCAAACCACCAGGGCCGAAGCTGCCGTCCGTCCCCCAGTCGGCTGCGGTCATTGTAACATTACAGGGTGCCGCAGCCGAGAAGGGGATCGGCTATAGGGAGGTCCTAGTAAAGGCGCGGGAAACCATGGCCCTGCCGGACATGGGAGTACAGGAGGTCCGAGTACGGCATACGGCCACGGGTGCCCGAAAAATCGAGCTCCCGGGACAGACAAAGGAGAAGGCTGCCGAACTGGCCCGGGAGCTCGAAGCAGCGCTGGCCAACGTCGCCACGGTCGTCGTCCCGACCAAAAAGGCGGACATCCGAATCGTCGGCTTGGACGATTCGGTGTCCGCCGACGAGATCGAGTCGGTCGTGGCGGCGAAGGCCGGCTGTAAGATGGCCGACCTGAAGGTCGGCGAAATTAAAAGGAATTGGGGGGGCCTCGGAGCGGTCCACGTGACCCTCCCCGCGACGGCAGCTCGGGAGCTTGTCCAGACGGGCAAGCTCCTGATTGGGTGGAGCCTGGTACGCGTCCAGCTGCTGGACGAGAAGCCCATGCGCTGTTATAAGTGCATGGGCTTGGGGCACACCCGCCCCATGTGCCCCTCCTCGTCCAACAGGGGAGACGGGTGCTACCGTTGCGGCGCGGCGGGCCACAAAACGGCCCAATGCAAGGCGGAGGTGGCCCGCTGCGCCGTATGCGCAGATGCGGGGAGGCCCTCGGGGCACGTGATGGGGAGCCGAAGTTGCAGGCCCCCCACCACCAAGGGTAGGGACCTCCCGGTAGCGGGATCAGGTCCGAGGGTGGTGGCCGCCAGGCAGGAGGAAGTTGCTATGGACCAATAATGCAGGCGAACCTCAACCACTCCGCCGCTGCACAGGATCTCCTCGTGCAGTCAGTGGCGGAGTGGGGCATCGGGCTCGCGATCGCCACGGAGCCTTACTTCGTTCCCTCCCAGCCGCAGTGGGCTGGGGACCGGAACGGCTCCGTGGCGATCGTGGCGGGTCGAGGTTCGTCCCTGGCGGTGAGAGAGTGTGGAGCCGGGTTCGTGACGGCCGTCTGGGGAGAGTACGCCATTATGGGGGCGTACTTCTCCCCTAACAAGCCCCTGCGGGAGTTCGAGGCGTTCCTCGGCTCCCTGCAGGGAGCCGTCAGACGGCTGTCGCCGCTCCCCGTGGTCCTCATGGGGGACTTAAATGCTAAGTCGAGGACCTGGGGAGCGGCAGTCACGGACCTGAGGGGCATGGCCGTTGAGGAGTGGGCAGCCGAGTTGGGGTTGTCCCTCCTCAACCAGGGGAGCGTCCCCACGTGCGTGCGATGGAACGGGACGTCGGTGGCGGACGTCTCGTTCGCCACCCCGTCCGTCGCACGCCGTGTCCGGGGGTAGAGGGTGCTGGAGGAGGTGGAGACCTTATCGGACCACCGGTATATCAGGTTCGAGGTCTCCACCTCCCAAGCCGGGATCGGCACCCGCCCCCGGAGGGGCGCGAAGTTCCCCTGTTGGGCGATGAGCCGCCTTAACCGTGAATTAGCGGAAGAGGCGGCCATCGTCCAGGCCTGGGCCATGCCCCCCCCACAGGGGCTGATGTCGACGCGTCCGCAGCCCGCCTCCGTGCAGCCCTCACGGAGGTTTGCGACGCGTCGATGCCGCGGAGCGTACACCGCCCAGACAAACGGGCGGTGTACTGGTGGTCGCCGGAGATCGCGGATCTCCGAGCGGCCTGCTCCGCGGCCCGGCGGCTGTTCGGGCGCAGCCGCCGACGCCGGCACCGGGACCCGGAGGCGGAGGCCCGGCTGTATGGCAGCTACAGGGAGTGTAGGAAGACCCTGCAGGCTGCCATCAGCCGGGCGAAAGAAGCAGCATGGGAGGAGTTGCTCCAGACGCTGGAGGGGGATCCTTGGGGGCGCCCGTATCGGATCGTGCGCAAAAAGTTGCGATCCTGGGCGCCCCCGGCGACGGAGACCCTCCGGCCGGAGGTGGTAGCGAGGGTCGTGGGAGAGCTATTCCCCGACCCTCCGATGCTACCGGCTCCTCTCATGCCTCCGCCTCGCGAGGTAGTCGAGGAGGTGCTCGACGGTCCCCCCCCCTCCGATAACGGAGGAGGAGATGGGGAGGGCAGTCGAGCGCCTCCTCAGCCGGCGTAGAGCGCCCGGCCCTGATGGGGTCCCGAAGCCCTGGAAGCTTGGGCGGCTCTGCCTTATGGAGAAGGCAGGCCGCCCTCCGGACTGCGCGTCCGCGTATCGGCCCCTCGTCCTGCTGGACGACGCCGGGAAGGTGCTGGAGAGGATTATCTCCTCCCGGGTCGTCCAGCACCTAGAGGACGTGGGGCCGAATCTGGCGGACGCGCAGTATGGCTTCCGGACAGGGCGTTCCACGGTGGACGCCCTGTCCCTCCTGAAGTCGCTGTCTGCGGAGGCGACCTCCCAGGGGGATAGGGTTTTGGCGGTGTCCCTCGACATCGCCAACGCCTTCAACACCCTGCCGCATGGGGTCATCCGGGAGGCGCTCCGGTATTTCGGAGTGCCCCCGTACCTGCGGCGGGTGTTGGAGGCGTACCTAGAGGGTAGGGAGGTCGCCTACGTAGACGGCGACGGGCGTATGATAAAGCGGGCCACAAGGCGCGGGGTTCCACAGGGGTCGGCATTGGGGCCGCTCCTGTGGAACATGGGCTACGACTGGGTGCTCCGCGGCGTGCTCCCATATGGGGCACGCCTCATATGTTACGCGGATGACACCCTAGTCGTAGCCCGGGGGGGGGGGGGGCGGGGCGGGAGGTGGAGCGCCTGGCCACGATGGCCACAACCCTCGTGGTCAGGCGCATCAGGAGACTGGGCCTCAGGGTGGCCCTCGAAAAGACCGACGCCCTACTCTTTCATGGGCCTCGGCGGGGGCCACCACCTGGGGCCCACATTGTGGTGGAGGGCGCCCGGATCAGGGTGGGGACCCAGATGAAATATCTGGGCCTCACCCTGGACGGGCGCTGGCGGTTCGAGCCCCATTTCGCGGGGCTCGGACCGCGAATTGCTGGGGCGGCGGCGGCACTCGGCCGGTTACTCCCCAACATAGGGGGGCCGGGCGCCGGGTGCCACCGACTCTACATGGGAGTCGTGCGGGCGATGGCCGCCTACGGGGCACCGGTGTGGGCCGACGCCCTCGGTGCCGCCAACGTGCGCGCGCTGCGTAATGCGCAGCGCACGATGGCACTGAGGGCGATCCGGGCGTACCGAACGGTGTCCTCGGCGGCGGCCTTTGTGCTCGCCGGCTCCCTGCCCTGGGAGCTGGAGGCAGGAGTTCTCGCCGCCGTGTACGAGTTCACGGCGGCGAAGAGACGAAGGGGGGAGCCTCCGGCTCCCAGGGAGATAGAGGCGGAGAGACGGCGTCTCAGGGGAGACGCCGTCGAAAGATGGAAGCAGGACCTGGCGGACGAGCGGTTCGGGCGGTTCACTGTGGACGCCGTCCGCCCGGTCCTGCGGGCGTGGATAGAAAGGGAGTGGGGCTCCCTGACATTCAGACTGGTGCAGGTACTCACCGGACACGGTTGTTTCGGGTGGTACCTGCACCGGATCGCACGCAGGGAGCCGACCGCCGCCTGTCACGAATGCGGCGCTGTCGAAGATACCGCGCAGCACACTCTGTCTGAGTGTGCTGCGTGGGAGGAGCAGCGCCGCATCCTGGCGGCGGCGGTAGGACCGGATTTATCGCTGCCGAGCGTGGTCTCGGCCATGCTCGGCAGCGAACAGGCGTGGCGAGCGATGTCCTCCTTCTGCGAGGACGTCATCTCGCAGAAGGAGGAGGCGGAGAGGGCCCGCGAGGCAGATCCTCAAAGTGGCCCTCTCCGCCAAAGGAGGACAGGCGGGAGGAGGCGGCGATTCGCCCAACTCCTCCCGCCACCGTAGCCGGACCTGAGGGGGTGGGCCGGGGGGCCCATCTCTTCATTGCACAGGTCCGGCGGACGAGGGGGGGCAGCCGGTGTGTACCCGGTCTGTCCCTCTATAGGTAGGAGCCCGGCGGTCACCTTCCGCCGGGCGGACCGTGGGGGCGGCTCTACAAGGTTGAGTAGCATGTACGATCCCTTGCCGCCCCCACACAACGGTCTGTCGGTACACCGTGGGGTTTTAGTCCGTGCGAGTCGGACATAACCCACTCTCTCCCCCGGGAGGGTGGGTATCCATAAGGGATTTCCCCACGTTAAAAAAAAAAAAAAAAAAGGGGACTTTGTTTTATACTATGTAATGATAAGCATATAGTTTGTCCAAAGGGAAGTTGGTCACTGCTTACTATAGCTATGTACTCGTATGACCAACTTTAGAAGTCCTTTGTCTAGCTTTTGCTCCTAATAAGGTGTACATCTATTCGGATCAACACACAACAGAGTGAGCACTGCTGCTTCTGTCTATACTGTAACGCTGCTCTCACGGATTCAAGTATATCACTTTGTCATCTGTCTATACATATAATGAAAATGAAGTGTCTGTATGTAATATCAAAATATATTTTTTTTACTGATTGAGTACGAAAGTATACACACTACTGATAACAAATATTCATTTTTTTTTAATTTTTGTCGGTCTGTCTATCTGTTTGTTCCGGGTAATCTTCGCAACGGCTGGACCGCTTTTGAAGGGAATTTCACTGGCAGATAGCTGAAATTACAGTGGGTTATTTAGGCTACTCTAAATTAGACTAGCTAATAACCGCGGCTTCGTCTGCAATGCTATCTCCAAAACGGTTGGACCGATTTTCACGGAACTTTCACCAGCAGATAGCGGACATCACAGCAAATAATTTAGTTTATTTTAATTTAGACTAGCTGTTAACCGTGGTTTCGCCCGCAGTGCATCTTAAAAACGTTCACTGGCAGATAGCAGACCTTATAAAAAGTAATTCAAGCAATTTTATTTTATACTAGCTGTTAACCGTGGCTTCGCCGGCAGTACTATCTCCAAAACGGATAGACCGGTCTTCACGAGACTTTCACTGACAGATAGCTGACTTAACAAAAAGTAATTTATGGAATTTTAGTTTATACTAGCTGTTAACCGTGGCTTCGCCCTTAGTGCTTTCTCCAAAACAGTTAAACCGATTTTCACGGGACTTTCACTGGCACATAGCGGGGCTTATGAAAAGTAATTTAATTTAGACTAGCTGTTAACCGTGGCTTCGCCCTCTGTGCTATCACGGTTATAAACGGTTAGACCGATTTTCACGGGACTTTCACTGGTAGATAGCGAACCTTATAAAAAGTAATTGAGATTATTCTGTTTTAGACTAACTGTTACCCACGACTTCGTCTGCATGAAATTTATCAGGTTATTGTTTACAATTCGACATTATAATTATTAATGATATATTCCTAATAAGATCTTAGATTATACTGGTCTGCAACAACATCCTCCTTCAAAAAATTATGTCATAATTATGAAGATTTTGATGCTCTGAATCTGTTCCCGATAGCCGATTTTTTCTATCACGTCTAGATTTTTCGATATGGTTTTTTTTCTAAATATCATAAATTGAGTTTTTTCTTATTCGTTTTATGCATTCACATCGTAACACACGTACGATATAGGTTTTTGTCGTAAGAGAAGGAAGGAAAGTACGGAAAGTGATTTCTATGGAAGTACATATGAGCCTGCACAGAATTTACTGTGACTTTACAACAGTTAGTTGAAAACTTGTCTTTTAATAGTTTACGTTCTATATCAAATAATTTACTGAGTTTTACACAAAATTCATACTATATGTATATTTTTCTAAAGTATTTTATGTTTAGGTTATCCATTTTTCTATGAACAGACATAATAATATATAATAGATTTTTTTAATGACTTCCATTAATTTTTAGGTTATGAAATGCCGCGCACTTATAAGAATTCTACAGACTGTTCTTAGAGAGCTATGACAGATAATGTTTTCAATTCGAAGTTGAACAAAGCTGAAAAAAGCTGGGGTGGCTTTTGTAAAAAAAAGTGTGTGATAATTCTCTTGGTACCTAATACAAAATCTTACAACTAAACTAAACTACAAAATAACTTGAATTATATTACCCTAATGAGTAAAATTAACATTTTTCACTGTAGAAATTAGAACGGAGTCTTTCTTCACTTTCTTGTAATTGTTGCTACTTTGATAATACGTTTTTTAATGAAATGGACATTGTATTTAAAATCTATGTGCTGTATTTATATGCATGTTAAATTCCGTGTTTAGAGCACCAACTATAATATTATCATGCATGAATACAATCAGGGGGTAAAAAAAATTGTTTTTTGCAGACCAGTGTTATAAACGTGTTACGTAAAGAGTTCCATAATACAATTTCTTGCGGAACAGACAAGCGTTTATTTTCTGTATAGTTTCAAAATTTTAATTATAATAATGGCAATGAATATTAAATCTATACTAATATTATAAAGAGGTAAAGTTTGTGACGTTGTGGGTTTGTGAGTTTGTGACGTTGTGACGTTGTGGCGTTGTAAGGGGTAATCTCAGGAACTACTGGTCCGATTTGAATAATTCTTTCAGTGTTATATAGCTCATTCATCGAGAATAGTTATAGGCTCTATATCATCACCCAAAGGCCAATAGGAGCGAAGCACAGATGAAAAATGTTTCAAAATCGAGATGTTTTTTTGAAGTGAAACTTCTTTATCGGCGTTGGAAAAAATTTACCGTCACATTTTTCCGTTACGCGCCATCTTGTTTGTATTCATGTCTATGATAATAAAATCCCTTTGTTTAAACTTTATCTAATTTAACTTTATTTTTTAATATATTAATGAAATTGTTTGCCATAAAGAAAGAAAGGGTTTTTTTTTTTTTTTTTTTTTTTTTTTTTTTTTTTTTAACCAATTTCTGGAAAGTTGCATATAGATCATTTTGCGAAAAATAAGGCCTTAAACAAGTTTCACTTCTTACGTGTGTACACTAGTACACGCACACATTTTTTTTTTGTGAGCTTCTGCTGTGTGTCAGCGTTTGCCCAGAGTAGTAACTATTCCACGCGTGCGAAGTCGCGGACAGAAGCTATTAACTAATTGTATTATCTATAATCTATACTAATATTATAAAGAGGTAAAGTTTGTGAGGTTGTAGGGGGTAATATCTGGGGAGTCGGAGAATAATGGTCGAACGAAAACGTTTTTTACGAACGCTGCCTTAATTATGAGATATATATGATTGAGTTCTAGAGAAAAGTTGTAGCTTGATAATGCCTATCGAAGTGGGCTAGTGTAATATGAATGTGAATCCTTATAATAATATTTTAAGTTATTGTTTCATTAGTTCCTTATACAGTGTAAGTAAGCACTGAGGTAGCTATATGGTGGGTTAAGGTTGCAAATATGTTGCTGATAACAAACATCATTTGGCACGATATTTGTATTTATATATCTAATGTACACGTTACATGTTATTTTTTGTATCGTGCGCGGCGTACTTACATTTGTCTTTAGAGAGAATTTTTGTAATTGTACATAGTCTCACAATTTTATAATTCTTTAATACGATTTAAAAAAACGCGTGCGGAGCTGCGGGTTCAGCTAGTTAATTATAACATTCGTCCAACATGTTGAAGGTTCTATAGCGGAATTGTCACCATATAATCGTGATTATTGCATAAAGTGGAAGTGCTTGAAAGGCTCTATTTCGATATTCAGTATTGACTAACCTAAGTTGAAATCGTACGTCTCTTTGCTGTTTTGATTCTATTAAAAAAATACATAATGAAAAGTAAAAGGTAGTGTTTTGTTACACCGTGGAGCGATTTATGGTTTGTGTATGCCTTAATGTTTTGCTGCATTGATTTTTTAACAATACGAACTATCGTATTATAGTTATGCTTGTGAATGTACGTAGGTACGTGTAGCGCTGCTCGGGAACGCGACCACATTTTTAACATTTCAATTACGAGAACGTTTAGTATGTGGGAAAGTAGTGACGCGAGCGACTGTCTCGCCGGTTAACTTGCCAACTGTATTGTCAAGTGGATGACCTTCATCCCACAACGACATCGAGAGTTATTGCGCTCATCTGATTGTGTAGGTTAAATTAATAAAATAATTAGACATTAGTACATGAGAATGAGGTTAATGGCTTTACCGCTTGCACTATCCCAAACAATAGAGTGGATCTGAGCAGGGCGGTCAGGAGGGTGCGAGGGCGGGTGTATGGGTGAGGAGCGCTTTCATCGTGTGATATTATGTTACACAATGTAATATTATGAATATCTGTATACTTTATTGATAATTCGTTTATCCTAAGACATCGTGTATTTCTGGACATTACGACACACATGAAACCGTTGTTACCGTTTGGTAAATAAGGAATTTTAGATATATTTTATAACTTTTAACGTTTGACTATAATCTCAATTAAGATCAAATGACTATGTAATCTAAGATGGGAAACAAGTTAAACCTAGGTTTACTACGCCGTAGAGCCACGCTGAAGCTATTACTGGTTTGAGCACGAATGGATCGACTCGCCCGGAGTAGTATCACCCTCTGTGAAGCTGCATTGTTGCATTTCGTTCCGTCAATGAGACCGCCGGAAACCCACCTCCCCTCTTCCTCTCCCTCCCTCTCCTCCTCCTCCACTCCCCCAAACACAGGCTGGCAACGCACTTGCAACTTTCCTGGTGTTGCAAGTGTCTATGGACGGTGGTGATCACTTAACGTCAGGTGACACACCTATTGATTTGCCATCTATGATATTAAAAAAAAACCTAGAGGGGGACTGGATCTCGAGTACAGCTGCGGGATCACACATATAACCATTGGTGCTTGAGGACAGCCGCATTACCTAACCACTGAGCTATTATCGCTTAAACACTGAACAATAAAGGCTTTCCATTTCAACGGTTAACCCCTTCTTTTCGAAATAAAATGCCTTTTGTTATTCTGCTAGTACAAATTTGATACAAAAATAGATGATTCAACTAAATTCAATTTTTAATATTGAATAGTAGGGGTATGAAACAGTAACATACCAGCTGCTAGGTGCATGTGAAGCAGAAACAAGGCCGATGACCTACAAAGTTTGCACATCGACATAGTATAGTGATAATACGGTGAGCCATTAGAATATTAATAGATATACAATTTTGTATGGCGCCAGGCAAACTTAATAATTAAGTTTTGTACTCCGAGCTGATGTTAAATGCTCTACACGTTCTCTATAGTTATAATATTTATTTTGTGACATCAAAAGCTAAGCCATATTATTTGTGAATGTAGTCGTTTGTATTATTGGCTACTTATGCCCGCGACTGCGCTCGCTTTTACTGTTACTTGTTGTCATCAGTATACCTTTATACAGAAGATAGTATATTACAGCACTATTAGTGACGAGTTTCAGTGAATTGTATAGCGTAACAACCTTCTCCATAGATGGCGCCACGTTTTAATTTTAAATTTCTTTTTCAACTCCAGTTATTTTATGGTGCACATGTTTTATTCAATTCAATATTTACATTGATTACTAACCAGGCCACAGCAACGCGTGGCCGGGTCAGATAGTTGTATAGATATATATATTGGTAATTGTTTGTGATGTATGTCGGCTAAGCCTTGGAAAAGATACTAGTCAGAAGACGAGCTATCCGAGCGAGAGTTCCGACTCCGTAATGCGAACTAAAATACAAACCGACGACAGATAACTGTCCCGGGCGCGGCGCCCACGCGCACTCACACACATCTGTGTGCGCTTCAGTACTCCCAATTCCTAATAATGTTGTTATTATTACATGGTTTTATTTACATCATATTGTTATGTTATATAACGTTTTAGAAAGTTTCACAAACTTTTTGCAAGTTTACAGCAATCTTTGATTACACTGGTCTGCAAAAAAAATTTTTTTTTACCTCCTCATTGTTTTCATGCATGATAACGTTATGGTTGGTGCTCTAAATACGGAATTTAACATGCATATAAATACAGCACATAGATTTTAAGTACAATGTCCATTTCATTAAAAAAAGTATTATCAAAGTAGCAACGATTACAAGAAAGTGAAGAAAGACTACGGTCTAAGTTCTACAGCGAAAAATGTTAATTTTACAGTCACAAGTTATAGAAATACCAGTATATTTATCTCATTAGGGTAATATAATTCAAGTTATTTTGTAGTTTTTTTCTTTTCATAGTTTCGATGGAAGTTTCTCGGCGAATAGACCAACAAAAGTCAGCAAGCATAGCTGCTGACTATTTTCCACTGTACCGTCTTTAAATATGCGTAATATCCATAGGAAGCCTTTCACCATGCTCATCTGATACGACAAAGAGATTTTCCGAAAAATCTACACGCGAGTCCAAAAAAAGAATGATGAGTGAAATATTGCATCCCAAAGCTTTATAAGCAGAAAAAAGCTCTCGAATGTTTTGTCGGTAGTTGTAAGCTTTTGTATTAGGTACCAAGAGAATTATCACACACTTTTACAAAAGCCACCCAAGCTTTTCTCAGCTTTGTTCAACTTTGAATTGAAAACGTTATCTGTCATAGCTCTCTAACAACAGTCTCTAGAATTCTTACAAGTGCGTGGCATTTCATAACCTAAAAATGAATGGAATTCAATAAAAAAATCTATTTTATGCTTATTATGTCTGTTCATAGAAAAACGGATAACCTACACATAAACTACTTTAAAAATATATACATAGAGTATGAGTTTTGTGCAAAACTCACTAAAGTATTTGATATAGAACGTAAACTATTAAAAGACAAGTTTTCAACTAACTGTTGTAAAGTCACAGTAAATACTGTGCAGGCCCATATTATGTACTTCCATAGAAATCACTTACCATACTTTCCTACCTTCTCTTACGACAAAAACCTATTTCGTATGTATATATACGATGTGAATACATAAAACGAATGAGAAAAAACTCAATTTAGAATATTTTGAAAAAAAAAAACCATATCGAAAAATCTAGACGTGATAGAAAAAATCGACTATCGGGAACAGATTCAGAGCATCAAAATCTTCATATTTATGACATAATTTTTTAAAGGAGGATTTTGTTGCAGACCAGTGTTACCATAAATTTAATTTCCTAAAAATATTTTTGCAAAAATAAGTACTTGGTGCTTAAACGATTTGGTTTTATTAACTTTAATTTTGTTTTAAGAAGCCAATGTGCAGCAAAATAAGTATATAAACCAGTTTTACTTTAGCATGTTCTCTTGCCTACAACCTGACTGACGAGCTTACGCGTAGAATAATCACACCTTGTAAAGAAGGTACAGTTGACCAGTTATCCCAATCTTTATAATTTCGATTCTCAAGCACCCGAGTGAGTGGTATGTACCAAACAAACTGACCTGAGACCAGTGTAAGATTTTCTTCAGACTAAGTTGGCAAGTCTTAACACCAAACTAAAACAAGAACTTAGTGTCGGGAGATATCTTTCTATTGGTTGTGAGAAACGAGACAGATGAGAAATTTTGTAAAGATTGATGGACGTTTTAGTTAAAGATAACAAAACGGAATTTTGTGAAACTTTACAGTTATATGTAGGATATCTTAATATATATATTTCTTGTGTGCGTGTGTATGTGACTGAACTCCTCCTAAACGACTGGACCGATTTTGATGAAATTTTTTGTGTGTGTTCGTGGAGATTCGAGAATGGTTTAGATTCACAATTGGACCCGGCAGGTGGCGCTGCGATCGACTTTTAGGATTTTTTTTGTTTTCAAGGCAGGACAACGTCCGCCCGGTCCGCTAGTACTTTATAAATAATTGTTTGGCCGAAATATAAAGACAAGTAAGTTGGAAAAAACCATGTCATTTGAGAGATGATTCGTTGGGCGCCGCATATACCGTTATAGTTATATAAAGATAATGTATGGTGTCATCTATACCGATATAATTATTATAATAATTAATAATGATATTATAAAGAGATACAGTTTGTGAGTTTGTGACGTTGTAGGGGTAATTTCAGGAACTACTGGTCCGATTTGAAAATTTATTTGATTGTTATGTAGCTCATTTATCGAGGAAGATTATATGCTATACATCATCACGCTAAGACCAAAAGGAGCGGAGCACTAATGAAGAATGTTTCAAAATCAGCGTTTTTTTCCTCTTGGAAATTTCCGCTGCGTGTTAGCGTTAGCCCAAAGTAACTATTTCACGCGAACGAAGTCGCGGGCGGAGACTAGTCAGTCATAAACATGCAAACGCAGACAAAGTCGCGGGCGGCCGCTACCAATTTATAGATTATCAAATATTATATCGTGCGGCTGCGGACGCATTAACCGGGAACATACACCTTCTCCACATTAAACATTATGGGCAAATGTTCAGATCTAAAGCAGTGTCTACAGTGCAGTATACCCAATCCTTAAGAAACTATATGGCAGCTGCATCATTGGTTATTCGTCTAAATACATTTAAAATGCAATAAGTTTATGCGTCGTGTTGTGACGTTAGCTTCCGAGCAATTGACATGTTCCTATACGAGTGCATTAATGCAGCGAAATTACTCGCGAGCTCACACAACGCGACTACTGCTTGTGATATTTATTCCACAGCTTGTCACAGTAACGAGCTTTGGATCTTACCCGGCGACCTTGCTCAATTACTCTTTAAATAGGTAGGTAGTCTAGTAGGTGATTAGCGCTTGTCAAATGTACGTTATTAAATCGTTAATTGAAAAAGACATAGCTCCGGTCTACGAGTAAAGGCTTTGCTCCATGCTACAAAGTAGAAACTAGCATTCCGACAAAGATTTACGTCGACAGCGAGCCGGCGCTCACCGCCACGTCGCGTCGCCCGCACCGCAGCTCAGCTTGGACGAGCCGTGAGGTTTAAAACCAGAAATTAAGCACCGAACAAGATCTGAGAGCAAGAAATAACGGCATCGAACATAACCAGCCGAACCGATACCGGTGGCGGTGGCTGTGTGCGCTCCCATACATACATATATTACGTGTGTACATATGAAGTTTATCGCAAGCGGAGCGCCCACGGCCGCGCTCCGCGTCGGGGTCGCCGACCGCCCAGCCACCAAATGGACACGACATCGACTGCTGTTCACTGTTGTCATGTGTGGCTCACCGGCTCGCGCGCGCCGTCCCGTCACCTCCCCGTCCTCTCCCCGTATCCGTACGCACTCAGTCACACACATGCACAAACATTTCGATTAGTTCTCCACACATTCTGAAACTAGATTAGCGTGCGTATTTGTTAAACGATTCAAGAAAGAAGAAACACTCTGTGGTGACACTCCTTTGCCAAAAAATATTGAAACAAAGTTGATGCTTAGCAATAATGTACGAACAAGTTCCACTGAGAACACACATGCACGTACACACATCCATGAATGTATGTATTAATGGGAATGATAATAAATTCGTATTTACACGTTTGTTATAAATGCATTTAAAATGTTGCTCCATATCAATAGAATATTCCTGCGTTGAGTTACGAAGTTTTGGCCGTCTTATAATAATGGAGTAGCCGCGTGACATTGATATAAATGGTATCGAACAGTCACCACTATAGCAGCAGATACGCTGGATAACATCCATTAAACATTCTAATAGTCCTGGGATAACATCAACAATGGAAACAATAATGTGTAAAGATTTTTAAACAAACATATATAACGAAAGCAGTTAGTGTTAAAATGACCGATGTCCGCGAATTATTCATATGAATAGATATATAGATAGATTGAAAACAATAATGATTGCGTGCATGGCAACGAACCTAATATGTGTAATACTATCCCATAATAGTATTATATAATTCATAGTGCATGCCCAAGCGCACAATACATATAAATAGTTATGTAGTCGAAAACATAACAAACATTAGTTTAGTCATCCTGTGTCATCAAGTGGCAAGTGCGGCTCAAATGATTCATTATAATATTGTGAGTGTGGCGCCACGCCACCCGCGCCTCTTCTAACGCATCGGAACAAACAATTAATGGTAATTTTAAAATCTCCGTTTTCGATACAAATGTATAGATTTATTGTTCGGATCGGTAATTCCTACTAAACCAACAAATACTAAGTTAGTCTCATCGTAGCCAATCAAAGAGATAGAAAAAAGTTACTTGCTAAATTGTTGCATAGAATGTAAAATAATAAGCGTGTTGTATATGATCATTTTGTCAATTTTCGACAAAAAAAAATAACGAAATGAAGAATATATTTCATAAAAAGTAACTTGGTTGTTTATGAGCAACACTTAGCACTCGCTGTTTAAAGATTGATAGAGTAAACACCACGATCCACCATAATCCACAGTCCGTGGATATTGATGTTTTATGAAAACTATTGGCTCTTGACAAAAATATACTAAATGGCATTGGAATCGAATAGTTAAATGGCTGTACTTGAACTGTAGGTTACACAAACATGTTGTTGTACTATAGAGTCGCGTCGTCGAGGCTCGCTTCGTCTACTCATGTGGCAGGTTGTGTAATGCTTTGCCAGTTATCGACTGGGATGGTTATCATTTTGATAACACATGATAATACAAATTAAAAGATACACACATATCGCAGCGATGGCCGGCTACTTGCGTTACCAGCAATATCAACGGTGTTAATTCGAAAAAGTAACTCGTCGAATCCCAGAAGAATATGAAACAATTTTAAGATAAATTCTAAGTATAACAGAATGAAACGAATAAACTATTTTTCATATACGAAAAACATGAATAAACAATTAATGTTTTATTGTGTCAGGTGGTGTTACGAGGGTCATAGTGTCGTCGACGTCTGCACATTACATTAATGAACCGATTGAGTAAGGCTTTACAATGTTATCTCTACTGTGGATCAGTATTAAATAAAATTTGTTTCATGTGTAAAATGACACTAAATAGTGTATGCAACGTAATACATAAGATAGAATACACTACATCGACATTAAAGTAAAAAGAAAAATCTATATAAACAAACCAATTTTTGTTGATTCTTCGAATGCATTTGATTGCGTTGATAATTGTAAACCTAATAAATGAACGAAGTCATTGTGGTATCCGTGGAGTAACATTAACTTAGTGCCCTCGTACCCGCCTGATAGGCATCAAACGGTAGCAATAAATTATGTTACGTCATCGAGATTCTTTATTGTAATGGGAGTGCCACAAGGTTTCAATTTGGGGCCGTTTTTATTATTGGTAGAAATAGATGACTTGATAAACGAATAAGACACTATTTATTTGCTAATAAACGACACTACATACGAGTTAGGAAAGAAATGGAGTGTTTTATATTAAAAATTCCTATAACAGAAGCGTACACTAGAAAGTACTTTGGGAAGTAATTTCTCATTGTGATAACGATCTCAATGGATACGATTATATTTTAGTTTCTTTTCGGTTTCAGCTCAGTGACGGTCAAAGAAATTAATTCAAAGGGATTCATTAAATATTATGTTTATAGTTTATACGAGTACGAGAACGAGATAGTAGTATGTAATGTTATCTTTTATTAATCAAAAATATTTTTTTCTTTTGATGAAGTTATACAATCTGTTAGAAACGATTTCTGCCAATGCGACGTGACGTGGCAGATAATGCACCTGTATAGTTCAATTTTCCACAAATATTATCAGACTTTGTTTATATATATTTTATACGCTGTCTAGAAGTAAGAAGCGTTTAAAATTTTATGGCGTCTAAGCGATTTTGTATGTCACC
Source organism: Antheraea yamamai (assembly GCA_036509395.1). Classification (NCBI taxonomy): domain Eukaryota; kingdom Metazoa; phylum Arthropoda; class Insecta; order Lepidoptera; family Saturniidae; genus Antheraea; species Antheraea yamamai. Next base: position 146,402 of record AP028433.1, read on the forward strand.
GCTGAACTTTTAATGTAATTTCATTTCAATACATCATTGAGTACATTCTATTCTAGTATGATGTTATTAACAGTAAATTGTATTAAAATACATATATAATTTTGTAAACGAATAATAGAGTAATGTGATAAATTGATGTTAGTAGGGCCATGAACTACGGTAATTCGTTTAAGAAACATGTACCTAGTTACGATTTCTTAACTGTCTATGTAAGCAAATTGATTAATTTTAATGAATATCCATCTGAGTAATGACGATCACTGTAAAACAACATTTCTGCAACAATTTATTTGAAATCAACAAGATCAACAACGATATAACTCTCTATGTATAGTTATTTCACCAATTGGCATCATTGTTTATATCCTTATTCAAAGGAGAAAAAGTTCAATATATATCTAAAAAATGTTGAACATAACGGTAGATATATGCAGTGAAAGCAGTCGAAATGGTAAACTTTAAGTATGAGGCCTGTGCTGTGTTCGCATCAATGCATGGTTGGGTAATACGAGCCGCAGCTGCACAGGTGCAAGCAGCACCGTTGACCTTTACACCGCGACCATCCTCTCCGCGTTTCCCCCGCGGCCCTCACTGGGCGGACCGGAACGAGAGCCTTCAGCGAGCGCCGAGTCCGTTACCGTCCAGCATACGACCTGAACCGTTATTATTAAACTGTATTTTGAAAACCGCATCTGCAGCACACTACTCGTGCATTCTTAGAAAGAAATATGTTACAGCAATTATATGTGTAAGTTACCGTATATCTTGTCACGAGTATCTAAGTATGTATAGTAGACTGGGCCAAAAAAATTAACTATTTTTTTTTTAAGTATATCGAAAATATTATTTGGGATGACAAAAAAACAATGTGAGAATTTGAGCCCTTAATATTTATATTAAGAGGTCTATCATCGCAACTTTTGATTTTTTTTCCGGAGCGGGTTTTTATATCATAACTCCTAAACCGTCGAGGTAAATGAAATTGACTAAGAGACATTTTTTAAGAGATTTTATTGTCTACAAAAAAAGACTGATTGAAATTTTTTGTCAGATGAACCGTTTTCTCATAACCACACCTTGAAAATTGGTATGATTTCAGAATTTGATTTATAGCTTTAGGATTTTGTCATTCACTTAAAAATTAGTATCCGAAAAAAATTTAATAGAGATTCTTGAAGGGAATTTAATTTCCTACAAAAAACGTCTCTTAACGTTTTTAGCTAAATTCACTCCTTTGAAAGTTATTCAAAGTTAAAGTCAAAATGAAATTCTTGTTTTTCTCGCTGTAAATTTAATTTTTTTGAGCCCATTGAAAAATTTGATCTTTTTATAGATAATAATTTTTATTTTATCAATAATATTATGAAAAATTTGAAAAAATCATAATATATTTTTATTTATTAACATTGAAAAGCTATTTTCTTCAGAAAATTGCATTTTCACTATGTTTCAATAGTAAAGTTTATACGTTTACGTTTGTATTTTACTTTAACTTTGAATAACTTTCAAAGGAGTGAATTTAGCTAAAAATGTTGAGACGTTTTTTGTAGGAAATTAAATTCCCTTCTATAATTTCTATTGAATTTTTTTCGGATACTAATTTTTAAGTGAATGACAAAATCCTAAAGTTAAAAATCAAATTCTGAAATCATACCAATTTTTAAGGCGTGGTTATGAGAAAACGGTTCATCTGACAAAAAATTTCAATCAGTCTTTTTTTGTAGACAATTAAATTCTCTTAATAAAATAAATAAATAAAATATTTTTTTCTTAATAATTAACATTTTAGTACTTTCCATACATACAATAAGAATGTAAATTTAAAGTGTTTGTATTTTTCAGATTTATGTGATAAAAAAATATCGCAAGTGACTAAGAATAAGTAATTAAATGCAATTAAATCATTTTTAGGAATATCTATCTTTCTTTTTTTGTGGCGTCACTGATAAAGTACTATGTTTATTATAAAATGTCACCAAGAAAATCATAAAGCATATCTTCGAGTAACATTTTCTCTTTATTGCATTAAAATCGATTCACTCACTCAAAAGCCGTGGAACAGATATCGATCACATTTTTTTAGTTTATGTTGAAACACTGGGTCCTTTTTTAAAGAAATTATTACGATATCTTAATGTAGTATGAATTTAAGAAATTAGGATTTTTATAAGTACTACACGTTGAGCAATGTATCAAGTGGGGCAAGCAGTATGCGGCGCATGCGCAGGAGAGAGGAAGTATATGGATAACATTGTTTACAAAGACTTTTTTTTTTCGAACTGGTTACGCTATTGACCTAGCAAGGTCTTAACAGCTTCACCGGACTACTAAGGCGAGCGCTTAAGGCACTCAGCCGATTTTATTTAGGCAACTAGCTCAAGGGTGCACGGCACACCTCGGCTTGGCTGTTTCCTGATGCATGCAATTCGCGACCTATCTGAGCTAACCTAAGCTAAGCTAACTATTCATACTATTCATACATATATGAGTTATTGAAACATATATGTGTACCAAGCATACATACCTCAACAACTCTTATATATCCTTCGTATCGGATAATTTTCTAAACTATTTCAGTTTGATAAGGGAAAAAATAAAACCCTTCCACTTTTATGTGTAAGCATGTGTGCGTGCACGTATGTGGAGGTGATATGTGTAATGTTGTCGCAGTGATGTAAGATTTTGTGTCACTGTATCGTACGAGCAGCGCACTCAAGGGCTTCACGCCGAGAGAACGGACCTAGGCTTGAGCCGCTGCCGAGGGGGGCCTAATCTGGTGTGCGGGAGCGAAATTGACATTTTGTACGTAAATTAAACTTTTTGCTTGCAATTTTGTTCTCTGTGCGTAAAATATATTGTAAACAACGCGGACAAAATCGTGTGTATCAGCTATACCATGAAAAATGATATAACCGTTAATCTTCTTGTACTAAAGAGCATGACCGATATTGATGGTTTTTTTAAAAATCACTTAGATGATTCTTAGTGTAACGAACCCATCTGGGTACATTATGGAATAAATAAAATAAATATTGAAACAATTAACACGATGTAGTTAATGTAGTGGAACTATTTAGGTATATAAAAAGAAAAAAATATATTGTTAAGTATTTTAAAATTTTGAATAAGCTTCTAGATAAATGCTAACAATCATCATAAATAAAATAATATTAACCATGGGAGGAAATTCGAAGATTCATATTTAATCAAGTACAGTACCCTAAGCAAAACAGTAAATTTTAAATTATGTGTATTTCGGTTAAAATAATTTACCAATAAGGAATCCTGTCAGAAGGCGTGGTTGAGGATTATTAATGTGAAGGACTCGCGAACGCAATATTTTTAGTATAGAATTGATATTGGGAAGAAGGGGAACTGAGAGAGATGAAGATATAACACAAAGAAAAAGAAGAGAAAACCTGAAATTTTTGTGAAGTACATAGGGAGGCAATGCTTTGTAAGGGGATTGGTAGAAGGAAAGAAGGTGAAAAGGGTTTTAACGGTCGATAGGGGTCAGTCCGAGGAACTTCGTTTGCTACTGCGTGCGTAAGAGTCTGGTGGAATAGTAGTGATTTAGCGGTCGTAATGCTAGTTTGCCTTTAGAACAAAGGAATAAAGAAATACAAAGTTTTATTAAATTAATAGTTTATTTCGAATATCTAGATAGTTCTAATCTGAAAGGCGAAATTATACATCGTTCAGCACCTGAAAAGTGTCTCGAATTATGCAATATTAGTTAGAAACTTCTTGGTTTATCTAGTGCATGAGAATCTGGTAGCATCAGGGTGATTTAGCGGTCGAGATGTGCATCATATAGTGCGCGAGAGCTCGTTATGTGTGTCGGAGATCCCACAGTGAAAAGTCATAAATAGTGTTATGTGTGATAAAGAAAAAAAATCAGCCAGTTCGGTTGTGAAATCCGTGATAGGGTTCTTCTTGAAGTATTTAGGCATTTAAATCATGGTTACTTGGAGGTGAAGTAGGTATTGTTGTGTTAAGGATTATAGTTAGTCATTTGTTAGTGCATTTTGTTTGTGAAAACTACGAGATTGTAAGTAATTTATAATATACTAGATTATAATCGTGCACGTTAATGTCTATTTATAGAATTCAAACAATAATCTATTATGCAAGTAAATACAAAGACACACACTACTATATATTAACTAAGGATCTGCAATTCTGATTCTATCAGGATGAAGGATCATTTGACTTCGGTAATACTGTAACTGAAATTGATGAGGGTCAAGTTCACAGGCTTTTACGCATTAGAGTTTTAGTATAGTGTATCCCAGTAGTTGTTGGCTTGAGTTGTATTATATATAAGTTAAAGGAATGTCAACTAGATTCCACTGAGAATAATAATCTTCTTTGTTACCACCTCACACTACACTATTTTACAGATATTTTAACTAATATCAATAGTTGTTACATCAAATATGTAAATTATTAAATATCTATTAAGAAAGGTTGAATTCTATAAACTGCAGTTAAGTGTTTATACATATATTTCAAGAGTCACTAATATGTAAGAACAATCCCAGATAGGCATCGAACTCACGGAAGGGATATTACATAAAATAGTGGAGGATGAAGACACTAGAGAGCCGCTCCTGACGTTCATGGAATACGTGGCAGAGATAGCGAAAAAAAAAGAAATAAATAGAAAAAGAAAACGGAAGTTACAAAAAAAAAAGTTTTGAAAGAAATAGTCATAAATAAATAAATAAAGTCTCGGATATAGTCCGGGGAAAAAGGAGACTTAATAAAAAAATAAAAAAAGTAAGAACATTCTAATACCTCAATCAGGTACCTAACAGTAACTGGAATTCACTAAATTTGTTGTATATTATTATATAAAGTTAGTTAAATATATTGCAACCTTAACAGTAGACTTTAATGTTAGATAACTATAATATTGATGAGGAATATAATTGATAAGTAGGTCAGGTTCCCTTACAATTATTGCTAATTAATATTATTATGTGCTATTCAATAATTCATAGAATTAACTCGATTCAAACTCCTCTTGTGTATATAATACTAAAGATTAAGAACTGGAATACATTGAGAGTTATAATAATCTTCTTTATGGAAGCTAAAGTCTCTCACTATACTCTGTTAATAAGCCTTCCAACTAACATTAATAGCTGTTGCATTTAAATTATTAAAGATCACACATGAAATATATTTAGCTCATTCAATGAGTAAATTCTTAAAATTTACAAAATATTCACACATTCATACATAATTGAGGAATAGCATGTATATAGGTATTTAACTGAAATTTATAAAATTCCATCTTTATAACAATAAGATGGAAGATGGAATTTTATAAATTTCAGTTAAATACCTATATACATGCTATTCCTCAATTATGTATGAATGTGTGAATATTTTGTAAATTTTAAGAATTTACTCATAGAATGAGCTAAATATATTTCAATAAACTGTAATTGTTAAACTAGTAATGAGGTATATAAACAAACTAGGGTTTCTATAAGCTAACGCTTGTATTGTAGGATTACAAATGAATACATAGATTAATAAGTAGGGAATGAATTATATTTAGTGTCAGATATTATTTGCTCTTATGATTATACACTTAATCATATCACATTATTGTAAATATTAACTATTTTTGCTAAAATATAAACCAGATCGAGTTTCTTGCCGGTTCTTCTCGATGACTGGATAATTTTCCGAACCGGTGGTAGAGTTTGATTTTATACTTTACATTTTGCATTGTTGTTTTGCTAAAGAGACAAACAGAGCCCTAATGCTTATACAATGAACTGCTATACTTCAATCGCTTGAATGTGTATTGAGCAGAGTCAGCACAGTATTATCTAATTGTTTGTTATATACTAACAACATTGGTAAAATAATTATCTGTGTGGGATTATGTTAGCACCTTATAAAGTAATGGTGACTGAACCAATCAGAAGTAACTATCAAATTAAATTAATCACTACAATACTATTTTCTAGTATAAATGCTAGTGCCGACTTAGTTCTGCACATCCTGCAACTAAAACCTTATCCACTATCCTTCTGGAACTAGTATGATTATATAATTAAATTACTGGTTATGTCTACCATTTAAAAGGCACTAATGTATTTAATCTGGTGGGTGTGTTAGCAATTTGACTATACAAGCTGCTATGATTCCTTCACACCATACTATTTGTTAGGGCTTTGCTAGTCTTCTCTATATCCATTTCTGTTGATCCACACTGTGTTAGTGACCTGACGTGTGGATTGGAGCTGATTTTTATCTCTCTCCTCGTATCCCAGTGTCTATCGTGTTGCTATACCTGTGTTCCGGAGGTTTGGATTGAAGGAAATTACATATTTTCTCCTTGGTTGACTTTGTCACCCGGGAGCTTTCGCTATCTTGTGAGGATCATAGTAGTCTATTATTCATCAGCTATAATCACCTATTAGATTGAGTCATACATTTCATTATTTTATTTGGAGATTGTTTCCAGATTCTTTATATTCCTGCTTCTCACTCATAACTCCCTAGTGATGCTGGTGGTAGTTGATTGTTGGATTTCACTGTAAATTTATAGTGCTTCCAAGAGGCGGGCTTGAGGAAGGTGTGGCCTCTCCCCCTTCAGGGAAAAAAACCATTTAAACACTCTACATACATTTGGATAACTCCTGGACTAATTAGATGTATGCGCAGCCGAGACAACCTTTATATGCAAGTCAAACGTAACCCCGATAACGCAGTACTGGGAATCACCTACAAGAGATACAGAAATTATTTCGTTACACTTTTATGCAAAATTAAGAGAAACCACGACAATAAGAGACTCACCGACAACAAAGACAATCCTAAACAGCTATGGACTGTTATAAAAGACACTTGCGAAATTCCTCTTAATAATAATAAAACTCATGAACTACTGGAATCGAATTGTCCGCAAGATTCCTTAAACACCTGTAATGGTTATTTTGCATCGATTGGTAGGTGTTTATCCGACGCAATACTGGGTGAATTAGGCACATCTGAGCAAAAACTCTGTTCCTTAATACCGAAACGAACTATGGGATATGATTCTTTATTTCTACATGCAACGGACGAAATCGAAATGTACAATAATATATGTATGCTAAAAAAAGACAGTGCTCCAGGTCTTGATGGGTTTAAGTGTGGTTTAGTCAAGGATATTAAGGATATCATCCTCAAACCACTGACCCACATTTTCAATCTGAGCATGCCTACAGGCACTTTCCCTGACTGCTGGAAACTAGCAGTAATAACTCCTATTCACAAAAATGGAGCCAAAAACCGTCCTGAAAATTACAGACCTATATCACTACTTAGTGTCTTCTCAAAACTGCTAGAGAAAATAATAAATAAGAGACTATTAAATTATTTAGAAAAACACTCTCTGTTATTTGAACGACAATACGGTTTTAGACCCGGTAAATCCACAGAACAAACAATAGAACTCTTAATAGACTTGATATCACAAAATTTAGATACTGGTAACCACTGTGTAGGTGTATTTCTCGATCTTGCCAAGGCGTTTGACACTATTTCTATGCCTATTTTACTAACAATACTGGAAACTATTGGTATTAGAGGGCTTGCTTTGGATTGGTTTCACAGTTATCTTACTGACCGTCACCAATGTGTTAGAATTGGTGATTACGTAAGCAATTCCTTAACTATCTGTTTTGGTGTGCTTCAAGGTAGTATTCTGGGGCCGACACTCTTTACTATATATATGGACAATATACTCAGAACTGATTTTCCAAATGCAGAACTTATGTGATATGCTGATGACACAGCAGTTATATTCAAAGGGCGAGATTGGGACGAAGTCTGTATCTCAGCTAATGAAAGTCTGAGTATATTGGCCACTTGGTTGAACACGAACCTTTTAACGCTTAATGTACAAAAAACAAAATACATAATCTTTAGCAAGTCACATATAAGAAACCCACCAGACAAAGGAATTCAAATAAGAGGTCTTCATTGTGATCCTTCAAAACATACCAACTCTGATTGTAGTTGCGGTCATACCGAGCGTGTTGAGCACATAAAATATCTTGGCGTAACTACAGATCAAAATTTAAACTTCCATCGACACATTTCTGATTTATCGAAATGAGTACGAAAATTTATATATACATTAGTTACTTTGTGATAGCGCGCCATTCGAAACATTAAAACTGGTCTACGTATCTCTTTGCCAGTCGACTCTCTAATATTGTGTCGGCATCTGGGTGGAGCTCACCTAACACACATGCTAGAACTCGAGCGAGCGCAACGTGCTGTTTTAAAAGTAATGCTAAAGAAACCTTACAGGTACTCGACTGAGTTCCTGTATGAAGAAGCTTCTGTCTTAAGCGTTCGTAAGCTATTTATACTAAAAACCACTATTATGATGCACGCGCGAATAACAAAAGTTGGTAATCTTAACACTTTGCTACAAAAACGCATATTTAACGTGCCTATTCCAGCTGCTAAATCATCCCTTGCTCAAAGAATGCCTAGATTTCTTAGTCCTTATGTGTACGATAAAGTTGCTAAAATCGTGGACGACTACAACTTCATACGTTGCTCTCGCTACCATGTGAAAACTGCCACCAAACGATGGCTTCATAGCATTTCCTATGAACAGACGGAAAATTTACTTAAAGTACTCTATTAGCATTCCGAGAATTATACATATTTATGATACGAGCGCAGACACATACACTCACGTTTACACATATACTCATCATAACTACACACACCCTTTTTCACACTTTAACATTTATTTAGTTATTATCTATATAATCTTTGTTTCTTCTTTGACTTAACTTTAATTCTTAAAATATAATGTAAATTCCTCTAAATATTATAAGCCAATATGCGCCGCCATCAATTAAGGGAAATTTGTAATCAGGCATTAGGCTTCCATGAGACAGGCATTGCCTAGTTTGGGGCCATAGTTAAGGCTATATTATGTAAAATATTCTAGTAAATAAAGATATTTATATTTGTTGTATTGTATACAGTCACGTGTTTAATACGGGCGTTACATTAGCTGTAATTAGATCAGGCGGGTGGTGCTGTTATCTAATAGTAGATTTTGTCGCCAAATAGTTTTTGGATTTCTTAGACAAAAAAAACTCCCAAATTTAACGCTTCTCGCTAAATAATTTTAATTTAATATTTTATTTATATTTATGAATTATTAAGATCTGCAGCAGGACAAAATCTACCTACGGAGTCCGTTTGTAATTATAATATGAACTTGTAAGAAACTGTTAACAGTTATTGCAGAAAATGTATGAAAATTGCCAGAACTTTACAAGAATTATTGGATCGAGTAAAGCAATGGTATCGGAAACAAGACACCATATTTTCAAACAACATACACTCAAGGCGTTGCTTGCGAAGCGAATTAGTAAAAACTGTCCAGTTTGGTATCCGCACCAATTGTCACAATTTAATCATTACGTTCAGGTCATTCAATTTTCTTACAATTTCATTTATTAAACTTCCATCCACATTGTAGAATTTGATTATCAAACTATTCAATTTGTGTCGTGTAGAAGAGGTTTAATATGCGTTCGCATCGCACTGAACCGCACCGCACAGCACCGCATGCAACCGCTTCGCATCGCGCATCGCTATGTGGTCGTCTGTATCACCGCACCACGATAACAATAATAATATTATGTCGCAAATTGTTGAGTCGGCTTGCGGTGACCTAGTTTTATAAAACTTAATACAATATGAGCCGCGAGTCGCGTGTGGAGATATAATTAAACCAAATAAATACAGTTTGAGAAATGAAACGGACAACACGAGGAATAACTTCGGAACGGCCGCGGCCGGAGACACACTTGAGAATGAATACTCTAAGTTATATTTAGTTGACTACTAGTCGGTGTTTGCGACTACGCTCTTGTAAAAATGGTTTTGTCGTTTGTGGTAATTACGTGTTGTATTTGGATGATTTATTACAATTAGTTTACTTTTTTTTTCGAACTGACTACGCTATTGGCCTACCACGATCTTAACAGCTTCACCGGACTACGACAATTAGTTTATCGATTTTAAGTTACTTTTGTTAGATTCTGATACTAAAATTCTTCTATCTGCCAAAAAAGTATGGTGAAAACAAACAATAGACAATCCAATTTTATATATACGTATAGATTAGGAATTAATAGACACTAAATAAGTAAATAGTAATATTTACGTGTTACGTAATCACATGCCGATTTAAAAATAAAACCTGTAAGAAACAAGTTTCGAAAGTTTTTCAAGTGTAGTTTCTACAGAGTATATTTAATACTAGCTTCTGCCCGCGACTTCGTCCGCGTGGAATAGTTACTTTGAACTAACACTAACACGTAGCGGAAGTTCTCAAAAGAAAAATAAACGATTTTGAAACATTCTTAACTGGTGCTGGGCTTCCATTGGTCTTAGCGTGATGATATATAGCCCGTAGGCAGTAGCTTTCTTCGATAAATGAGTTATCTAACACTGAAGGAATTCTTCAAATCGGCCCAGTAGTTCCTGGGATTAGCACCTTCAACTATATTAGTTAAAGACTCTTCTCTCATACTTAACTCGAGCAGTTGTTCAAATTACAATAACTTATGATATAGTGGACCGATTTTAATGAAACTGTGACTAAGTTATTCCCGAAGATATGTTTTATGATTTGAGGTATTATTGTGAACCCAGTGCTTTAGCAGTGATGAGTGTTCATAGAAACAGACAGACAGGCAGAGAGACAGACGGACATTTCTAAAAATGATTGAAATGTATTCTACTTATTCAGGTGTCTAGACCTGCAACAATTGTTTTCATAAAAATCGAAAAAGTACAGACATGTTAGATTTACATTGTTATTATATGTATAGATATTTACGGTTTTTTTTTATTTTTCTGCAGACTCTCGGTCCGCACCATTTTTTTGCTATCGCTTTATTTAAATGTTAGTTAAAAATCGTATCTGTGAGCATCTATTGGATGTTTTTTTTTTATATATTTATTTTTATTATTATTGTTATTTTTTTATATATATTTATTTCTTTGTTTTTATGATTTAATTTAACTATTTTATGACGGATTTTTTTTTAAAAACGTTATTGCTTTTATGGCGGTTTCATTCCAGTCCTCTATCGCCATCTTTAGATTATAATCTACAATATGTCGCGCCGGAACGTCCATGGCCCGACGGATGAACCTACTAACTGCGTCATCAGTCACGTCGTTATAGTAGACACGTTATAGTAGATACTGCCACTATAGCATGTGAAACACTATCGTGGATTTGCATCCTTCTGCCCTTTGTTTGCAGGATCACCACCGATTTGAAGGTCAATCCCTGGGATTCGTGGACTGTCAGAACGCGCGATCCTTCCACTACCCCGTAGCCCTTGTTTATCAGGGCTTTTTTCTCTTCGTGTGTGTGTACCAGGAAGAGAGTGTCGGGGGTGTGGGAGGATATTTGTTCGCCCTGATAGCCCCGGATGCTCAGAGATCTCACTATCGGTTTCGGTGAGTATATACCATCGTATACTTGACTCAGTGCATAGGCTACATCCATCGGGTTCCTGTATATACAAGTGAGCTGTTGGTCAATACCAGCTACGGCCGTTGGTCTGCTGTAAACCATCCGAAATAAGTTTTCCTGATCAATGTAGGGTAGTTGGTTGAAATCTCCGATGAGGAGAATTTCGCTTGCTTCCGCCAGTCGGCCAGCAGTCAGGATGGTCCCGAAATGGTTCATGAGAGCTTCATCCACGATTAACCTTGGACGCTTATCGTGCTCTCTGAAACCATTTACTAGTATGGACGCCATGGTGCGCACCCGCTTTTTGGCTTTTTTGCCGTGTGCCTGCACCAGTTTCTCCTGTAGATATTTACGGTTAATTTTCTTACAAATACGTATACGTAGTCATATAATACGGCCTTCGCTATTCTATATACAGGAAGAAAAATACATAGTAATGAGGAACATTTACAATAACAAAAAAAAAACAACAAAACGTCCCGGAGTTCATTATTAATTCAATATAATGCTTTTATGTATTATAAACTGCTTTGTTCACTTCTCCTCCATATAAACCTTAACTATGCCAAATTTTCACGTACATCCGTTTGCGCAATTCGCTTAAAAAGGGATACACAATTTTCACTTCACGTATTAATATATAGATGTTACAGCTGATATGTAATTTTTCCTTCAAATATTTTTGAAAATCATATTACATAATGCACTTTATAATTTATTTTTGGTTCTGTTTCAAGGTATGAATAACTCGTTATGGAACCATAATATGTTGGTAAAGAATATTCTAAAACGTAATTGGATATCCTACTATTTTGAAGTTGAAAATCTTTCGCTAAACACCTTTACGTTTGTATTCTATTGTAGTGAAACTATATTTGAAAGGCTGCCCTCCTTTAGGCTTAACTTGTTTTCGTATCAGACCGTAACATAACGTGAAAATACCTACAAACGTAATAACAGTGTAAACAAGGACTTTAATAATATGTTATCATATCTTCTATACATCTTCTTCTATATCTATCTATACATATAGTAAGAATGTAAATCTAACGTGTGTGTACTTTTCGATTTTCATGAAAAAAATGTTGTAGGTGTCTAGGAATAAGTAATAGAATACATTTCAATCGTTTTTAGAAATGTCTGTCTGTTTGTATGAACACGCATCGCGCACATCGTGAACCTCATAAATAAAATCATAAATGATACCTTCAAGAATAACTTAGTCTTTGTTTCATTAAAATCGGTTCACTCCATCAAAAATTATTGTAATTTTCAGGACGACGCGGCATAAGTACGAGAGAAAAGTAGATAAGTAAATGGACTTAATACATTAAGATGACTTTATTAATCACTATTTTTTAGATAAGGTCCCACGCGGACGATGTCACGAGCACAGCTAGTAATATAATAATAATAATTTTATAAATAGTTTTTTGTATTTCCTTTGTAAACAGAGACCATCCATCGTTTAGCTTGAATAAACAATGTGTCGTGTCTCGCACTTAATTCTATTACAACTACAATATTTCTCGCGCAGTCTATATGTAGTGTCAAGTTTTTATTGAACTGTTCTATATTGTTATCTGATTGATTATTGTATTTAAGAATTTAATCATTTTCCGCCTACGCATGTTCTTATAGAACAAACAGCAGACGGGGTCAGAATAGTGATATTTGGTGCTTTGTACCTAAGCTATACAATGAAGGAACGTACTGTACGTTTAGTCGCTGTCATAACATCGCGGGAAATTAGAAACTACGTTAGTAATTTTATCCGAGGGCTCGACATCAAATAACGGCGGGGTTTGGATCTATCGGCTGAAGCCGGACCTCACATTACTTGAACAGTCGTTGGTATTAGTAAAATAAATTGTATTGAATAGAATGTATAATAAGTATAGATCGATTGTCACTTTGGGATGGAAATGACGCCTCTCTCTGTAAAACGAATGTAACTGTGTATGTTAAGCCAGTAATGATAAGCCAGATCGAGTTTCTTGGTGGTTCTTCGCGACGACTGGATTGTTTTTCGAATCGGTGGTAATTTTGACGTTCATAAATCCATGATAAATTGAATAAAGAATTATTGATTTTGATTTTGGACCACTTTTGAATAATTAAGCAACAGTGACGAGCGATACGCGACACGACGGGACAACGGCGCCTCGATGTCCACCGGCGAGCTAATTTAATTAAAAGGGCTCGGTTTGTTTAGGCGGGGGCTATAAACGCAGCGCAATACAAATCGTACTGTTCTGTTTACCCACCGCAACGTGCACATTCGTGTTTTTGATACTCGACAAGTTTAGCACGGGCGCGACCCTGCAGTACCTCTCAAGGGTTCCAAAGTCTGAAGCAATCTCAAGTTCTGGGTATTAGCTTCAACATATATATTGTTGCTTTCTTTTGTTTTATTTGTAATACAGTACAAAATATAATTGAGAATGACATACAATGAAGTAAGTCACAAGACTCGTGCATATTAAAAGCTATTAAATTGTAAAACGCGTGATTAATATAGAATTTTGACATGTACAGGCAACGTGAAAATGCAGCTTACACTTTATCACAAGTCTAGTTGTGATATTGTACCATCTCGAGTACCGGCAGAAACATACGAAGAGCAACAAGCGGTCAACATCGTATACAGCGGTACGTGAAGATATGGTGTTAAAACAAGAATAGTGACCAGCGAGCGCGATGGGCACTGTCGCCGACATCAACCTATTTATAGGATAACGCGTGGCGACATTAGCGCCGCGACGGCACACAAACATACTAACACACGACAACAATGTGCGCTAAAAATACTACGCTAATAGTTTAGAGAGCGCGCGGTGCCGTGACGCGACGTTCTCGGCTAATGCCAAGGATGGACCTGACGCCGGAACTGCATCGATACGTACCTCGTTGCCACGTGTGCTCGCTTTGCATGTACTATATACGAGGATATGTCTCAAACGTATTAACGAGAAACGTTGACAGCAGTCACGGTGGTGATTTAAAAGATTCATCACATATTGTTTATCAATTAATGTAGAGTAGAGTGGAGTGACGTTGCGGGTAGTTCAGCGGTTGCGGAGTCTGCGTGTCCGGTGTTAACCAAAATGGCGTTGAGTACAAACCAAACGGTTATTGTTGTGTCGGTATATGTTTGTATAGGAAGTTAGCGGTGGCTCCGAAATGTTTCGAGCAAGCCGTATATTTGCCGCGAGTCTGTTTCATGACAATACTTATTAATAGTGTAGATTGGACTTTGTTTGATGCATTGCATGTCTCTGGGTTTACAGTATATTGTGTGTTGGTTGGGTATCGCACTTAAATCTACGCGTAAATATATATCAAAAGTGTATCAAAGTATGGTAAATATAACGCATTTCACAAACCTGAACTTGAGAAGGAATTCTTGGTGGTGGTGCAGCGGTAAGTTCCTGATAGTGTGGTATGAAGTGACCGTTGATGTCTTTTGCAGGCGCAGTGCGGCCGCACTGTACACTATATACCATTACACGTGCGATTCAAGCCTAAAACTGTACTGATACAATTGGTAGAGATCTTTGTACACTTCGTAGGTAAACTAATAGTAGGAGAAACGACATCTTCAAGTGAATTCCTAGTAGGTAAAAGTCATACGTTCGGTGTATACTTCATTTACGGAGATAATATTTCAAAAATGTCTTAAATTACGAAAGTAAAATTTGCAAATTGTTGGCAAATTTGGGAGATATTTGTGATAGGCCCGGCAAGAGCGATGTAGAACAATGGACTGTTCAAGCCAAATATTCCGACAAAGCTGATTTAGATCTTAATACTGAGATGTGCATGTGCGGTATGGTATGTGTAGGAAATTTCATTTATATTCACTACATACAATACAAATGAAGTGTCTGTATGTAATATCAAAATAACATTTTTTTACTGATTTGGTATGAAAGTATACATGCGACTGATAACAAAAATGCAATTTTTAAAATTTTGTCGCTCTGTCTGTCTGTTTGTTCCGGGTAATCTCCGAAACGGCTAAACCGATTATGACGAAAATTTCATTGGCAGATAGCTAAAATTACAGCGGGCTACTTAGGCTACTCTAAATTAGACTAGCTGTGAACCGTGGCTTTGTCCGCAATGCTATCTCCAAAACGGTTGGACCAATTTTCACGGGACTTCACCAACACATAGCGGATATTATAACAAGTAATTTAGTCTATTTTAATTTTAGACTAGCTGTTAACAGTGGCTTCGCCCGCAGTGCTATCTCCAAAACCCTTCGACTGATTTTTACGAAACTTTCACCTACAGACAGCGGACATCATAACAAGTAATTTAGTCTATTTTAATTTAGACTAGCTGTTAACCATGGCCTCGTCCGCAGTGCCATCTCCAAAATGGTTTGACCGATTTTTATAGGTATTTTACTGGCAGATAGCTGACCTTATAGAAAGTAATTTAGGTTATTCCTTTTTAGACTAGATGTTATCCGCGATTTTATCCGCATGAAATTTAGTAAAAATATGTTATTCATTGTAAACATGTGCATAAGACGTGCGTTGTACTGGACTCCAAGAATAAAAATCATTATTATTATTATTTTTTCGAACTGACTACGCTATTGACCTACCAAGGTCTTAACAGCTTCACCGGACTACTTTTTATAATAACATCTTTAAGTTATTGTTTCATTAGTTCCTTATATAGTGTAAGTGAGCACTGAGATAGTTATATAGTGGGTCAAGGTTCCAAATATGTTGCTGATTATATACCTCATCTGACACGCTGTTAGTATTTATATATCTAATGTATACGTTACATGTTACTGTAAGTGGCGTATGTCTCTTACATACAATTGGTTTTAAAGAGCATTTCTATAATTATACATGGGCTCACAATTTTATATTTCTTTAATACCATTTAAAAAAACGCGTGCGGTTCTGCGGGTACAGCTATCTGTTATTATTAGCGGCCTATAATTATTTCACATAAATTTACACATTTCACAAAAATAGGTGTTCCTGAGAAGAGGTGCGAGATTGTTCACCATGCTACCTTATAATATACGCATTAGCGATTTTAGATCCTAAGTATTAGACGGTAGCCTCTCTCTGATGCAAGGCGCAGTGCTCTGTTCCCGAATACACACTGAGTAGACGAGATCTCAATATGTCTATGGGCACATGTTACTTCGGAAATGTCGACAATGAAGGTAGCGCGAACTTGCACATATTCGGCCCAAATGTGTAAGCAATTATTTGGACTATTCGGAACTACTGTTTAGATGGGTTTTTTAGTCCAGATTTTTAGCTACTAATTTTAAAAATATCTCTGAAATTGCACATAGTTAGATATACCAAGGTTTCTGATACCTGCTAGTTAAAATTTTAAAGAATTCTGAAACCTAAGTCCTAAGAAAAATTGTCTTTTTTCTTTTCTTTAAACGTGTATGTTAGAGGTATTGAAACGGACGAAGTGCATTTCTTTTCAATCAGAGGGCCTCTTCAATAAACTTTATGTATATTGTATAAAGTTATGTATTATATATGCATAAGTTATGTGACTTTCATTTTCAAATACAAGTTCGGTTTGGTTTTGCTCCACAATCGATTGATATTAAAGTATATGGGAGATATCTTAGTAGTTTATTGAAAATAAGCCCGTGCTCCTTATAATACAAGTGAAAGGCCAAAGTCAGAGAAATATACCTATATAGTAGTATCAGAGAACACGTTACTGTACTACGTTAATATCAAATGTTCTATACATCGCAATCGTGGCTGAGCGGTTAAGGCGTCTGACTAGAAATCAGATTCCCTCTGGGAGCGTAGGTTTGAATCCTACCGAATGCGATCAAAGATATTTATTTTCATATTTTTTATTTTATATAAATGTAATACTATTATCGTAGAGTTTGAAACTGCCTCTAACAGTTTTCAGTAGAGTCATCGTTCATTTTTCTCACAGAAGGTATGTAATTATAGCCTGAGATTTAATTGCTATATGTATAGTTTTACCTTTAATAATATATTTCATTTATAGTTGGATTTAACTCTCACGACTTTGCAGAAAGTGCACAACTAAGATAAACAGTTAATGCTGAGTCATAAGTACCAATATAATTGGCCCTTAACTTTAACTCTCAATGATTAAATATACAGGATAAAAGTTTAGACAGTAATCATCTGTACAGGAGTTCGTAATTATCCCGGAGAAGTGATAAATTAATTAAATTGTCAGCTAGTTAAGCGTCATATTAAACTGCGCTGAACGGTGTATGTTATTACGTACGATTCACTTAAAACTTTCAACAAATTGAGGTTTTAAGGTATGTCAAGTTTTAGCTCCGAGTGTAAATTTAGTTGCTGGAATGTTAAGTATAGTATCATTCGTTGATGCGTATGATGATAATGTAGAAATAGTTCAAATATCTCCACCAAATCACAAGACTATAAAAGCTGGCACATATATAGTGGAATCTCTGATAATTCTAATAGCATCCTGAAAATATTATAGCACAGATCAAACAATTTGTTCTTTCAGTACTCGGTGGAAGTAGTAACAAATGTGTGTGTACCTGTTCTGTTTTTGGATTACATTTTACTTAAAGATCTTAGGATTACTCAAAACGCGTTGGTTAATCTGATGTTCGAAATGAAATCAGATGGTTTATCAGACTGTTCCTAATTCCTATTAATGTTTTGCACATGTCATGTTTCAATCAATGACTAGTAGTACTAAATACCGAATTTAGCAATAAAACATTAGTTACTGAGGATGTGTAAACCGTGATTTATATATTGGCACCATAGTACATGTTAACATTCACCAATATACCACCATAGTTGGTGAATAACTGTTATTCTCAGTTCGATACCATACAAACACACTGTACAGAATGTTGGTTTGTTTACATAACACTAACAAGTTGTAATTACAATTTATCTTTAAATATTCTCTAATGATGTGTAAAGAATTTGAAAAAGAAACTTTAAGCAGTACAATGAGTAAACATATGACACATTCATTAAGCTGTAATGAATATTTTATCACAACCATTACATTTGCTTGTAATAATGAGCATCATAATTACATTGTTAATTTAAAAAAATTACATTAATGATGTGGAATCATTTAATTACGAGTTACTCGGGTCATTTGGTTGGCTGGTTGCCGCAGCTGCGGCCCCGATGGCGACATTATGTTATTTCATAATATATGTCAGTCAAATAATCATTCGTTAATACAGAGTGTTTTCCCTGCATCCCGCCTCACTCCGCCGCGCCTGTACTGCTCGCTGCACCACGGGGTCGCGTCACACGAAACGAGCAGTACCCTCAGGATTGATAATTATGATTATCTGATTAGTGAGTCGGTTGATAATAGCGTTAACAGCTGCACAGCGCTGGACTTTCACCGATAGGTTGAAGTTAAGAAGCGTACATCCATCGCACAGCTAATTCCTCTTTCATAATCTGATAACGATAACTCTATTCCTCAAATAAATAAATTTCAACGCAATCTGGTTTTGACTCGTAAATTTATTTGTAATTGGAATGACAAGTATGATAAGGAACTATACGATTCCAAATACTTCTACCGTTAACTGACCTGTCTTTACCACACTATAAAACCTAATTAGATCCTTCCTGTAGCATATACTAGAGTTGTGAAATGGGTTACCCAGAACAGTTCCTCCGGTAGGCGTGGCTATGAAATGAGACTCTTCAATAAGGAACTTGAAATAAGACGATGTAGCAATAGCATCTGTTACACATAATATTATAGTTCTCCAAACGAGGATGATTATTAGTCATCAAGCGGGCCATCTGCTTGTTTGCTATGCTTTGACATCAAAAATCATTCGATACACCTACCAAGCTATATAATACAATACGGAGAACATGAAATGAAGAACAGGAAGAAGGAATTTGCCTTCCTAACTCAAGCGCAATAATTATTGTTATTTTTTATATATGTCTCTTGAATTCATCAGAGTAAGCTGTAAGAGTCTGTGACTCTGTTCAAACAGTTACGTCGGCAACAATGGTATAATCCAAACAACGTCAAATAACGTATTCAGTATTTCAATGTAACAGCCATGAAGAGTCGGAGCTCCGGCGCGTGTCCTGCGTGGAGATAACGCCGGGAGCTGGTGTTTACCGATAACATATTTATAAATAGCAATTATCAGCGACAGGGTGTGAAATGAAGCGGGGTGCATCTGTGTCGACTAACAGAAACTTTTACACATATTATTTGACTCTAACTACGACAGTAATTAACAGGTAATGGCTCTGACAGCGTAAGACTACAAGACTGCTCGACATGACATTTTTTACGTATTTCCTGACCCACCTACTCTTTTGGTTTCCACAGAATCAACATTTTGATAATTTTAACAAAACTCCTTTCGAATCCTGTTTAGTTTATATACGATGACACCAGTGGGTTTAGTCCTGACAATGTTAACTGAATTATAGGGGCTGAGCTCTGCAACGGCACGCTAGTGCCGTGACGTCACCGGGTGGGCCGCTCCCGGCGCGGCGCTGCGCGGTGCCAAACCCGCGGTCAACGACTCCCGAAATAGATGCACGACGCGCGCACCTATAGGACATTAAGAACCGGTCCCGCGCGGCGACACTCTCCGCACTTGATAAAAATTCAATTGGAAAGTATCGGCCACCCTTCTCCCCCCGCACCGTGCCCATTTACTCACTGCGGCCTTCACCAGGGCTCGTCTGTACGGCGTTCGACCCTGACCCCTATGCGCGCCTGCTATGCCATGAGTCCCCGCGTGGAAGTCCAAGCTAACGCTGTACATTTCGTATGATTATTGAAAATGTATCATGAGGGGAATCATCTGAGATACTCGGAGGGTGGACAGTATAACTGTTTCGATCGAAAACGCTGGGTGCGTAGCGTTCGTGCGAGGTGCGAGACACGCGAGACAGCTCGAATTAGAAATCGTGCTGGTCGCGATTTCTAACGTAATTCAGAAAGGGGCCGAGCGTTGCTGCCGGAAGCCATAATGTCTAATTAAATATCGCAGAAAGGAGGTTGCATCTAAATGACCAGAAAACGAGTCGCGCCCGCTCTCCTCGCGGCTGACACACTTCTTTATATTCGGCAAGCCTAAACTTTCCACGAGCACATGAATAATGCATCGCATCTCCATCGACGTTAACGTGTGCTCGGCGCTCGTTTACCTTCCCTTGGAGCTTCTCGATTCCATAGCAACTCCCCATCTCTCTAAAGATGTCGAAGTATTTCTACGTGCTAGATTTGGTAGTCGTTAGCTAGTACCGGCATGTGTGACGTGCAACACACGGTAGATAATTGCGAGTATCTATAAACTATGAGAACATTAAAGAGGTGGTCCAGGCTGTAGGCCAGAGATTAATAGCAATATCTCGCGTACTGTCACGTGGTTGTTAGCTACACGGCGTTTGCGTTGTGACCGCAAACATAGCGTAGTAAAGCGCAGAGTACTACAGTGCTGCGCGCTCGACTGACCAGCGAGCAACGGGCAACACAATCGGCGCAAACATGAATTTTAATTAGTAATATTTACGAGGAGACGCGCTCGTAGAGTGCACTAGCGTTGCGCTGGTTACCTCTTTATTACTCACGTTAAGAGTTTTTCTTTAAAAAATATATATTAGACTGAAAGACGCAATTGCAATAGTAGAGCATTTTCGTGTACATAATTGCGTGCCGAACCGGGAAATATCGTCGAACGGCCATTTCTTTAGTTGTACCTACCGTTATTTTTTGGCTTGAGGGTAGGACGTGACGTGTTCCTCCACGGACTGCGGGTGATCCATCAGCGAACAACAGGTGGTGTCGTGACGGTACCGGACAGTGGGTGACGACCCTGGACGGTGTACAACACAGGTGACGTAACGGTAGCGCGGTGAGGCGCGCGGCGAGCACGCGGTCGAGTCGACACGCGGCACGCGAAACAGCGGGAACGATCCTTCCTCCGTAGAACGTGGAGCGCGGACGACATCTTTACCTGACAGTATTAGAAAATAACTAGACGACTCTAATGCTGCCCGGTAAGATGCGAACCGACACTCCGTGATGCGAGTAGTGACGAGGAGCGACGAGACCCGGTGAGGCACGCAGAGACAGATCGAGCGACACGTGCGACCGACGGCGGCGCTGCGGGCGGACTGAGCGGCGGCGGGCACGCGCTCGGCGGCGGAGGCGGCGCCGGCGGCCGCCCGCCCCACGCCCCCCGCCCTCCGCTCTACACCCTTCTTATCGCTCCACAGGTTTCATCAAAACAATCACTTCTCCTCCCGTTGGAGTCTACTAATTTCTCTCAGCCGAGAACTATCGTAAGCCCAACTCTTCAGGTATTAGAAAAAACATTGATGGCTATGCGTGGAGTGTCTCCGCTATCGTTTCATTATCTTTCTTCTTCATTTTCATTTCATTTCTTTCCCAATATATAGCAATTTGTCAGATCATCCACAATCCACAACCGCTTCGAATTGACTTCTTTGCATTCGTTAGAATGTCTTGTGATTAAAATTTATGTGATAGGCAATCGATGCCAAGAACAGAGTAGAAGAAATATCTCAACAGAAAAAGAAAGTCTTGTCGGCAAATTTTGAAATATCAGATGTCAATTAGCGTTGTTTTAATTCTAATATATTCGATCAATTACAAAAGCATTTTTTCGTGTAGGTACAAGGGGCTGTAGTTTCATTATTATAGAAGTCACAGAAAAATATAGAGCAAAACATATTATCCATGAAAAAAGTAATGGTCTTGGTCGCTACCAATTTATAAAGAAGTAAATATGAACATCACGTAAATACAAATCTATAGGCATTCAGTGTGAAATAATTTATCTTAAATAAAGTAATTCAACAATAATCTAAACAATTTCACGTAATTGTAATACATATTATGAATTAGTTATATAAATTGAATTAAAACAATAATTAGATTAGTCGAGTAAGTATCTTTCGAGTTATAATTTCACTAAAGTATAGAGAGATGTTACGTTTTAAAAATGGAATAAAGTGAATGGGGCCATGTCTAAAAACGAAATTAAATTATAAAATAATTAAATAGAGATGTTGTCTACAAGTTGTTGTATTGATGGTTGAATGTATGAAATAGTGTAGTGTAAAATTTAAAGTCTCATATACATCTCCCCCACTATTCTAACACACACACTGTCAAAAGAATAATTTGTGGATTGTACAAATTAGTGTGGGATTCGAACCCAGAATACAGAACGAGGCAGCAGCGGCGAGAGTTGCGAAAATTACTGCGCCATCCGAGAGGTCAAACTTGCATTTGAGGAAAAACGCTGATCGAATAGTTCCATGCAATGGAATATTGATTACAATAACAGTTACTCTGAACTCCTATATGTATAAATGAATTATACGGAATTTATATACGTTAAGTAATTCTACGCTAATTACTTAACTATCCATCGAAGGCTAGGAAGGCCGAACACTTGATAAATATAGAATAATAAATGAGTAGAGTGATCGTTATTGCCCAGCAGTGGGACATTAATATGGTGGCTTTATTCACATTATCAGTATAACTAAATGTTTATGGTGATGAAAAGTAAAGAGACGAAAGAGGAATACTTGAGATATATTCTCGTTTTGCCCTCACAAAGGCACAAAATTATAAATAGAGATACAAAACATTTTCAAAATGTTAAATTCGTAATCACTGCCCTCACTTCACTACTTCCCCTATTTGATGTTAGGAACTTGTCTTCGTATAACATTTGTTTTATGTGTTAAATAAAGTCATATTCATTCTGGCAAATTTTGAGTTAAGTGAAAGGTATCTTTCCAAAGAATTGCAAAATTAGTTGAATATGTGTTGCAAATACACCAATACAGACAACATACGCCTAGAATAAAATAATTCGTGGGGTGACGTCATACTGATAATGAAAATTTGAAGTCGGTCCGGACTCCGGAGTACGAGTTAGAATCGTTCAGTGCTAGTAAATGTATACGTTTTATGATAGTAATAGGTCCATAGTCTATGAATCTTCACAATCTACAATGATCTCTGTAAACTATGAATTCATACGTTCCCGTATACATCAATGTTATGAGGTATGTATTGGGCCGCACCGCGCCCCCGCCGTCACACGCCGTCGTGAGCACCTGGAATGACTATTTAATGCAAATTCTCGGCCTTACGAATAGTTCAGTTACCTCGATTCATTTTTATTACGTTTTTGTCGATTTATACATTTCCTTTTTACTGATAACGTGCAGCCAACTGCCTTACCACATCATTATATTTCTAAATCGCCAACCAAATAATGAAACCGACCGTAAGCGCACATGGAAGTTATAATAACAGACAGTTCTGAATACTGCGTTTTTTGAAATGAATTTGTCAAATGAGGGAATTTCTTGAGTATTCTAATGTATCTAATACTATCAAAATATAGTTCGCGTCTACATCTCTGGCAGTTAATATAACAGCGCAGTAAAGCCGCGGCCGCATGGTGTAGCAGCACGGGACGATAACGTGAGGAAATTTCCAAACGCCAACCGGTGAAACCAGATCATATGGGGAAAAAACTTTGCACGAACAGGAAACTTGTTTCAGACTGTTCTTTTTACAGTATATAGCGCAAGTGAACTTAATTATATAACTATTGAAATAAAACAATAAGCAAGTATTAGTGCGTTGTGGCCGGCGCGGCGGCGTGGCTTGGTGTGGCGCGGTACGTCACCGGTGTGTTTGCAAAGTAAACTATAGCACCGTGTGCCAGTTCCCAATATGACACATATCCCCGTGTTTGGTCAAGTGCAAGAGAATCCAACCTCACCTCCCCCAAACACCGCGCCGCCGCACCATCCGTATCTCTACCAAACTATCCCATCAAAAGCTATATATAGAAATTATATGAATAACTAGCTGTGCCCGCGACTCCGTCCGCGTGGAACCTAATGTCAAAAAACAGCGACTAATATGATCATCTGAATATGTACTTATTTACTTAAGTCATGTCGCTATTAAAATTACAATAACTTGATAGAGTGAACCGATTTTAATTATACCAAGACTAAATGTTCCTCGAGGATATGCTTTATGATTTTCTTAGTGAGGTTTTATCGTGAACGCGGTACTTTAGCAGTGATGCGTGTTCTAACCAACAGACAGATAGACAGCCACACAGACATTTCTAAAACTGTTTGAAATTTATTTTATTACTTATTTCTATACACCTGCAACAATTTTTTTGACAAAAATTTAAACAGTATAGATCCGTTACTCGTGAGATTTACATTCTCATTATATGTATAGATTTTTCTTTTCATCATTGTTATTCTTTTCATAACTGCAGCTACTGAAAAGCTGGTTATCAATTATCAGATAATCACCTTATTTTTAGGATACATTTCAGTTCTTTTGAGTGTCAGTTAACTTTAATCTAAGGTTAGTTAAATTCAACATCATTTCTTTGATGAAATGATTGAAATAAAAGTCAAGCAAATTAGGATGCTTCTTCTTACGTTCTTACTCTCTCATGTATTTGTTTTTTTTTGTTTTGATATAGACATATCATCCTAAAACATATTGTAAGCTCATTTCACTCCCTTTTCTAGATGTTGTTTACTTAGAAAAACATTATATAAACTAGATAGTCTACTGAGCGCTTGTAATTACTGTACCATTCAGTGTGAACACCGATGTGAGTTGAAATTGAAACCTATTCGATAACGCTTCGTGAGGTTTTGTTTTTCTCTTTTTTATTTAAAAACGATTTTTCAATATTAAAAGCATTGGTTCACAAGAAACGGCAAAGATCTTTCGATTGTTTAACTCTGGATATCCAACTCTCGTTTAACGCCATCCGTGTATTAGAACAATGTATTACAAAAGTGTTTTATTCGGTGATTAAATTGAATGAAGCTAATATAATAAATAGCATATTGAGCGTGAGGAGACTGCGTACGCAGCACCGGCAGGAGATTGATCACTCAACTCATAGATATAAAACATATTAACATTCCTAACTAATCATTACTGCAACAGCTAATACTTCAATACAATGGACGACAAATTATTTAAAACATAATTTTACTACTGCTGCTTAACCGCCTGCAGTTATTATTATTGACAACGATAACGGTCGGTTGGTATTATCACAGCGTTGAAACAAGAAAACATTATGCAACAATCAAAAGGGATGAAAAGAGAGCACAGTACACAGCTCACATTAAAGTTGCGATACGAGTTTATTGGTTTCCAAATCGTAGCATTATTATAAATTATAATAAGATACATAGTAACAGATTACATAACAACAGAATAATTACCAGCCGTGTATAATTACAAATTAATTAATTGCGATCGGTGTAAAATGACACCACCGTGTAATTCAATATTGATGTATAGACGTTGTTGAGATATCTAATCAATATGAAAAAAATATATACTTTAGAATATTTTGTACAAGTTATTGTCAAGAAGATAGGTTGGTGCTGAGAGCTAGCGATTGTGAGTGCGACATACGACACGCGAGAAGCGCGAGGCGATACAGCGCTATCGCCGCAGGACGTTCTTGAGATATCGGCCGTTTCCAGAAACGTTCGGGTCAGGGGGCACCACTTATCGTCACCACCGACCATACATACCGATTTCAACCCTAACTGTAAATACATAGAGATGTTATCGAGTCGGGTACCGGCGAGGACACTTTGAGAGGTCGCCGTGTTATCTCGTCAAGACCTCGGTACTTTCCGATTATATTGATTAAGTATATTCGATGCTCTATTTCTGTGCTCAAACGTTTGATAACTGAGATCAGTTTGTAACCAACAACATGTATGCATTATATTTAATTTCATGACATAATATGCTGCCATCAGAATTCGTTCTCATTCAAAGCTATTTTTTTATTGTTGGATGACGAAATAATGGCACTGTATCTGATGGTAAACGCAGTGCAATGTCATGCCGGTCTGCACGCTGAATATACACTTGCTAGATCGACGCTTAAGCGTACCACTGTGACCAGTGTTAGATCTCATCCTATTTGAATCGGACGCAATTGCAAATCACTAAGACTAATAACAGTTTTATAGGTTTTATAACAAAGTCCTAAAGCACGTTATCGATTTGCCGGATAGTGAGTTCAAGCACCATGTTAAGCGGGTTTTAATGTCTAAAGGCTATTATAGGGTGCATCACTATGTAAACGATAGTGGCATCTGGAAATAACGGCAATCTTTGTGTATCCACCGAAAACGAATGTAACTATGTGTTTGTAAAAATATGTATCATGACAAGATAAACCAGATCAAGTCTCTTGTTGGTTTTTTTCGATGACTGGGTTGTTTGTCCGAACCGATAGTAGTTTTGACTACGTTAGCGATTTCTCAGAGCCTAAACAGAATAAAGTATTTTTAATTTGATTTCCTGTCACCCTAACTTTCGACTTGGACTAACAAAAAAAAAACATAAATATGCCTTTAATTAATGGTCTGTATACATCTTCATAATGTCTGTGAAAGGTGTCTAATATTGGAGTACCACAATATAGATCGACTAGCCGTAATCCGCGACTATGTTCATATGAAAACTCTTCTGATATTCTTCAGAAACTGCTTGTCATATTTGTATTGTCTTCTATCTCTTCAATACTGAAAATTAACGGTAAACACGAAAACACAAACATTAATATCTATACATAAAGATTAAAACAGTTAGTTGCATTCCTAAAATCAGTATATGAGTCGATGTGATCTCATTGACCTCGATATCTTTGTCGTTAAATTATCATGTGAAAAACATCTCCATAATATTAACTAGTGTTTAATTTAAGTTTGAAACGATGTTTTAAGAAGCACACACATAGCGTCGTATATACACGTAGGTATACACGTCGGTTGCGTCTTATGTCCGGCTGTAGATTCTCGGTTCATGGGTGGTAACTTGCCAACTGAGCATTGTTACAGCTTCACAAATATGCTTTAAGTTTCTTATTTTTCATTAAAAGCTAGGTATAATTTTAAGATTAATTTTTATATATTATAGGAAGCAAACAATCAGGCGGGTCACTTGATGTTAAGTGATCACCAGGTGAGTCGCAAGTGCGTTGCTAGCCTTTTAAAGAAGTTTACGCTTGTTTCTTGAAGGTACAAAGTTTCGTAATGGTTTGAAAACACCGACGCTGGGAGTTGATTCCACAGCGTCGAACTACGAGGCAGAAATGACTTTGAGAACCTCACCATATAAGTCACTCATCGTATTTAAGATTCAAATTAATTATAACTGCTCAATACTTATCAATTCCGCGTTTTGTCATCACCAGGTGAGTCGCAAGTGCGTTGCTGGCCTTTTAAAGAAGTTTACGCTTGTTTCTTGAAGGTACAAAGTTTCGTAATGGTTTGAAAACACCGACGCTGGGAGTTGATTCCACAGCGTCGAACTACGAGGCAGAAATGACTTTGAGAACCTCACCATATAAGTCACTCATCGTATTTAAGATTCAAATTAATTATAACTGCTCAATACTTATCAATTCCGCGTTTTGTCATCACCAGGTGAGTCGCAAGTGCGTTGCTGGCCTTTTAAAGAAGTTTACGCTTGTTTCTTGAAGGTACAAAGTTTCGTAATGGTTTGAAAACACCGACGCTGGGAGTTGATTCCACAGCGTCGAACTACGAGGCAGAAATGACTTTGAGAACCTCACCATATAAGTCACTCATCGTATTTAAGATTCAAATTAATTATAACTGCTCAATACTTATCAATTCCGCGTTTTGTCATCACCAGGTGAGTCGCAAGTGCGTTGCTGGCCTTTTAAAGAAGTTTACGCTTGTTTCTTGAAGGTACAAAGTTTCGTAATGGTTTGAAAACACCGACGCTGGGAGTTGATTCCACAGCGTCGAACTACGAGGCAGAAATGACTTTGAGAACCTCACCATATAAGTCACTCATCGTATTTAAGATTCAAATTAATTATAACTGCTCAATACTTATCAATTCCGCGTTTTTGTCTCCTTATATTTAGGTAAATATATTACTACCTGTGCCCGCGACTTTGTCCGCGTGGAACCTAATTTATCAAAACAGTGATTAATAAAATCATCTGAATGTATTAAGTCTATTTATTTCTCTACTTTTCTCTTGTACATAAGTCGCGTAGTCATTACAAATACTATATGACTTTTGATAGAGCAAATCGATTTTAATGAAACGAAGACTAAATGTTACTCAGAGATATGCTTTATGATTTTCACGGTGAGGTTTTATCGTGAACGTAGTACTTTAGCAGCAGCAGCAGCAGCAAAAAAACAGACAGATATTTCTAAAAATGATTGAAATGTATTTTATTACTTATTCCAAGACACCTGCAACAATTTTTTTTACAAAAATCTATAAAGTACAGACACGTTAGAGTTACTTTCTTACTACATGTATAGATAAAAGCAGGACATCATTAACAAATTGCATTGATCGGCAGCACCAGCGCAACGACCAGCAGGGTTCACAAAGTATTTAATGAGCAAACAACAAATACGACGCCTTAAGGGGCACCGATAAGCTTCGTTATCAGTTGTTTGTGGAGGGAACGTGGTTGCGGAGTGTGTCCAGTAGACACAGTGCAAGCCCGCGCCGGCGCAGTACCGCTGTGAGGGTCACACTGCGAACGAATTTATTTCATGTTGACAGACATCAGCCTCTGTCATTTATTGATCTACACATATTTTGTTATATTTTAATGGTTATTCTGTAATGACGTGAAACATCCATAGCGGTGGATCAGACCCACAGCCACGCGTCACCAGTTCGCCACGCTATATGATTTTGAATTTTTATATTAGGTACTAGCTGACCCGTGCAACTTCGTCTGCACCAAATCGGTTATTACCGGTTTCAATTGTATTTTTAAATGCAAATAATCTTAAAAAACCTAAAAGCCGATTGCAGCGACATCTAGCACTTCCAATTGTGAATCCACACTATCCAGGGACTCACTCAAACATATACCCAGTTGATATGTGAGAAATCTTTTAAAATAAGCCTAGAATCTGTTCGCAGCATTACCTAAAGTAGTGTCATCAAAGTGAAGATCAAAACTAACTTACATATATTGCCGATAAATGTCTTCCCAGTACCCTTTGTAACTTCATAACGTAACGTACTGTAAAAATTGAACTTTATCTACATTAAATTTCCATTTTGTTTTAGTTGTTTGTTTTATAAGAATTTGTAAAGTATACGTGAAATCTGCATTCAATTTTAATTTTGTCACATTTATTTTACTTTTGACATATAAACCACCTTTTTTACTGAGAAACTGAACTTGGGATAATATACTTTTCTAACAGTGAAAGAATTTTTGAAATCGGATCAGTAATATGTACCAAGCATTCCTCGAAAACAAAACTTTACCTCTCATTACAATATTAGTATAAATACAAAATAGTATGGTAACTGCAAACACTTCAACTGATTTATTTTAATCGTAGAATCACAAACCTAAAATCCAACTACTTCAAGACTCAACAATATTTAGAAAACTAATTTAATCAAATATCGAAACAACACACGTACTGATAGAACTGTAATTGAGATTCATCTTCTACAATGCAATGTAACTATTATCTAGGTTTGTGTTTTACGAAAAAATCTTGTCACCTTTGTTTAGTAAACATTTTTCATACAATAAAATAAGTGTAACAACATATAAGTGACAGTTGCGTTTACACATATTTGTTTCATATGTGGTTGATAATTACGCACAGAAATGTCATATAGCCGTAGCTCAGTTAAAACGTACTGGACATTATGTGGTTCGACGGAGCCGACGGTTCGGAAGCCAGCGATATTTTTTTTGGTATTATTTTTTAAAGTAGTTAAGGGAAATATAGCTTAAATTTTTAGCTAATCTGTCTGCTATACATAGCACAAAGAAAATTTACCAAAATCCGTTAAGAATTTCATTAACTACAAATTTTTGATTTTCGTCCCTTATCCTGGAGAATCCCTTGCGTTTTATGAGATTAAAAGTCCACTGGATGTAAAATTGTAATAAATGTAATATTAGTTATCACTGTGCCAAATTTCGACAAAATTGGTTCAGTATTTTCAGAGTGATACGTGTTCAAAGGGACAGACAAACAGGCAGATCCTGGAGAATCCCTTGCGTTTTATGAGATAAAAAGTATCCTAGATGTAATCTCGTAGTATTAGTTATCACTGTGCCAAGTTTCATCAAAATCGGTTCAGTACTCTCAGAGTGATGCGTGTTCACAGGGACAGACAGACAGACAGACAGACAGACAGACAGACAGAAAGACAGACAGACAAAAATTTTAAAAGGGTTATTTTTGGCTTCTATATCGATAACAAAGTCTACCCCAATCAAAATTAAAAAAAAAAATTTAATGTACAGATTTGGCCTTGTTACAGTTTTATTATAGTATAGATTTACCTATGAAAATCACCCATGCAATCGACGCATCTTTGCCAACGCAGTGGCAGTTTATTGATGCTCTTCTTAAAGAAATCAGCTGGACGGGAGGCAACAAATTCTTCAAAGGCATTTTGTACTGCCTCTCGGGTATTGATTTTTTTCCCGCGAAGGAGTTATCCAAATTCTGGAAAAAGTAGTAGTCTGTAGGCACAAGGTCTGTAGAGTAGGGCGGATGACGAAGAACTTCCAACCCCAGTTCTTGCAACTTGGAGACCGTCTGCCCTCGGGCTCTCTCCGCCGCCTCCTTCTGCGAGATGACCTCCACGCAGAAGGAGGCCATTGCTCGCCACGCCTGTTCGCTGCCGAGCATGGCCGACACCACACTCGGCAGCGACAAATTCCTCCCTACCGCCGCCGCCAGAATGTGGCGCTGACCCTCCCACGCAGCACACTCAGACAGGAGTGTGCTGCGCGGTGTCTTCGATGGCGCCGCACTCGTGACAGGCGGCGGTCGGCACCCTGCGAGCGATCCGGTGCAGGTACCACCCGAAACAACCATGTCCGGTGAGTACCTGCACCAGTCGGAACATCAAGGAGCCCCACTTTCTCTCGAGAACTCTTGCCTCCAGCTCCCAGGGCAGCGTGAAGGCCGCCGCCGAGGACACCATGCGGTACGCCCAGATCTCAGTGCCACTACGAAGCGCATGCACGTTGGTGGCACCGAGGGCGTCAGCCCACACCGGTGCCCCGTAGGCGGCCATCGCCCGCACGACCCCCATGAAGAGTCGGCGGCACCCGGCATCTGGCCCCCTTATATTAGGGAGAAACCGGCCGAGTGCCGCCGCCGCCCCAGCAATTCGCGGTCCGAGCCCAGCGAAATGGGGCTCGAACCGCCAGCGCCCGTCCAGGGTGAGGCCCAAGTATTTCATTTGGGTCCCCACCCTGATCCGGTCCGACCCCCAGACACCGGTCGAACAGTTTCCGAAGCCACCCCCTAGATGGGCCAGTGACAGGCCGAGCACCCTACCTGGGACCCCGTCAGGGCTGGGCGCTCTCCACCGATTGAGGAGGCGTTCAACAGCCCTCCCCATCTCCTCCTCTGTTATTTGGGGAGGGCCGTCGAACACCTCCACGACCTCCGCCCGAGGCGGAGGCATGGGAGGAGCTGGTAGCAGCGGAGGGTCGGGGAATAATTCCCCCACGACCCTCGCCACGACCTCCGGCCCGAGGGTCTCCGTCACCGGGGGTGCCCAGGATCGCAGCTTCTTCCGTACGATCCGGTACGGGCGTCTCCAAGGATTTCTCTCCAGCGTTTGCAGCAGCTCCTCCCACGCCGCTTCTTTCGCCCGGTTGATGGCAGCCTGCAGGACCTTCCTACACTCCCTGTAGCTGCCATACAGCCGGGCCTCCGCCTCAAGGTCACAGTGTCGCCATTGGCGGCTGCGCCCGAACAGCCGCCGGGCCGCGGAGCAGGCCGCACGGAGATCGGCAATCTCCGGCGACTACCAACACCGCCCGTTTGATTGGGCGGTGTACACTCCGTGGCATCGACGCGTCGCAAACCTCCGTGAGAGCATCACGAAGGCGGGCTGCGGACACGTCGATATCTTGCCCTGTGGGGGAGGGCATGGCCCACGCCTGGACAATGGCCGCCTCCTTCACTAATTCCCGGTTGAGGCAGTTCACCGCCCAGCAGGGGAACTTCGCGCCCCTCTGGGGGTGGGTAGCAATTCTGGCTTGAGAGGTGGAGACCTCGAACCTCATGTATCGATGGTCCGATAGGGTCTCCACCTCTTCAAGTACCCTCCACCCCCGGACACGGCGTGCGACAGACGGGTTGGCGAAGGAGACGTCTACCACAGACCCCCCGTTCCATCGCACGCACGTGTGGACGTTCCCCTGGTTGAGGAAGGACAGCCCTAATTCGGCTGCCGACTCCTCAACGGCCATGACCCTCAGGTCCATGGCTACCGTTCCCCAGATCCTCGACTTAGTGCTTAGGTCGCCCATATGGACCAGGGGGAGCGGCGACAACCGCCTGACAGCTCCCTGTAGGGAGCTGAGGAACACCTCGAACTCCCACAGGGGCTTGTTAGGGGAGAAGTACGCCCCCACAATGGAGTACTCTCCCCAGACGGCTGTCACGAACCCGACACCCCTTTCTCTTATTGCCAGGGACGAACCCGAGCCGGCTACGATCGCCACGGAGCCGCTCCGATCCCCAGCCCACAGTGTCTGGGAAGGAACGTAGTAAGGCTCCGTGGCGACCGCAAGTCCGATGCCCCACTCCACCACTGACTGCACAAACAGGTCCTGTGCAGCGGCGGAGTGGTTCAAGTTCGCATGGAGGAATTTGAAATGAGCGTGGTCCATTAGTGGTCCATTTCAACTTCCTCTTGCCTGCCGGCAACCATCTTGGGACCTGCTTCCGCTGTTGGCGTGGCCTTAACCTTGATCTTGGGGGGCCTGCAACTGCGGCTCCCCATTTGATGCCCCGAGGGCTTCCCCGCTTCAACACATATAGCGCATCGCGCCGTTTCGGCCTTACATTGAGAGGCTTTGTGCCCTTCGACACCGCAACGATAACACGCCGCACCCCTGTTGGACGAGGAGGGGCACATGGGGCGGGTGTGCCCCAAGCCCATGCATTTGAAGCAGCGCATGGGCTTTTCGTCCAGCAGCTGCACGCGCACTACGCTCCACCCAACCAGAAGCTTGCCGGATTGCACAAGCTCCTTGGCAGCCTCCGCGGGGAGCGTCATGTACACGGCGCCTAGGCCCCCCAGTTTCTGTTGATCTCTCCGGCCTTAATCTCGCCCTCCTTGCACTTGGTCTTCGCCGCCACGACCGCCACGACCTCTTCTCGGGAAACCGAAGCGTCGAGACCGACGATCCGGACGTCCGCCTTCTTGGTCGGAATGGCGACCGTGGCAATATCGGCCAAGGCCACCTCGAGCTTCCGGGCCAGCTGAGCGGTTTTATTTTTATTTTGGGTGCCCGGGAGCTCCACAATTCTTGCCCCGGTCGCCGTCTTCCTCACCCGCACCTCATCTATACCCATATCCCCCAGGGGCACTGCTTCGCGCGCCTTTTGGAGGACCTCCTTATAACTAACCCCCCTGCTGGCTGCGGCATCCTGCAGGGTAAGTATGACCGCAGCCGATTGGGGGGCGGAGGGCAGTTTCTGCCCAGCTGGCTTTGGCAGGGTCTTGGGAGCCGATGTGGTTGCGGCATTTGGCGCCGGCGCCACTGTTGGGGCCCTTGCCGCCTTCTTTTTGCGGCCGACTACCGTAGTCCACTCTGCCCCCGCTGTCGCTGCCGCTGGGACCGGTAGCTTAGCCCTGTTCATGCCCAGTGGGGTCCTCACAGGAGCCGTAGGGACCCCTCACAGCCGGCGCCGGCACAGCTTTTGTCGCATTAGCCGCTCCACCCTTTTTTATTCTTAGCGCCCGCCAAGGCAGGGTGCACCGACGCCTCAGGTGGGAGCCATCTCTCCAGGCTCTCCAGGCGTGCATTCAGCATATTGCTAAATGACGTCTGGAGAACCTTCTGCATCCTGGCGACTGCTTCCTCGAGTGCCTGCTCCCAGTTCTGGGCAGGGGCATCAACGACTATCGGCGCAGAAGGGAAAGGAGGAGGCATTACCCTCCTTTCCTCCACCATCTTCTTCCAGGCCAATAACTCCGCTTTTAAGTCATCCACCTGGCGACGGAGGTTTTTCGTCTCTCTCTTTAGCTTGAGAGCCTTTTCCGCCTCCGTCCGCCCGACCAACGACTCAACAACCTCCTGGAGGGCCCTAGCCGCGCCCTTTATCTGTTCAATACAAGGGCCCTGCAGGTTCTTCGATTTCTTAACTACCTCGAAGATTATTGCGATCTTACCCCCCGTTAGGGCCTTTAAGGACTCAGCGTCGAGGGCGTCGACATCAATATGTCTACCAAGCATACATACCTCAACAATTCTTATATATATTTCGTATCGGATAATTTTAAACTCTTTCAGTTTGATAAAGGAAAAAAATAAAACCCTTCCACTTTCATGTGTAAGCGTGTGTGCGTACACGTGTGTGGAGGTGACATGTGAAGTGTTGTCGCAGTGATGTAAGATTTTGTGTCACTGTATCGCGCGAGCAGTGAACTCAAGGGCTCCACGCCGAGGGATTGGACCTAGGCTTGAGCCGCTGCCGAGGGAGACCAAATATTGTGTTCGAGAGCGAGACTGACCCCCAGACTACAGCGGCGTGATCTGTGGTTGCGCAGGCGTGGGCGTGAACACGCTCTGTTTGGAGAGACTGGCTGGTACTGATCGTTCACTGCCGTTATTTCATCGGGAGGGTCGGTAAAAATATGTCGCGGACGTCTTTTATAATGTGCAGCGTTCGGTACGGGTTCGTATTTTGCGGCGGATGCCACTAAGGAACTGGGATGATTCACGGCTTTTTCAAAATAACTAATCGTAAGTGATTTTACGTACGCCCAGATAGAAGGCATCTCTAGGTCCCTATGAAGATCGACTCTCCGGACGTACTACGGGGCACCGGTCACTTTACGTAAATCGCGGTTTTGAAGAACCTGCAACTTATGAAAATTATCTTTCGACATATGCGCAAAAACAGGACAACTATATGTCATAATAGGACGGATACATGTATT
Organism: Antheraea yamamai; assembly: GCA_036509395.1. NCBI lineage: Eukaryota > Metazoa > Arthropoda > Insecta > Lepidoptera > Saturniidae > Antheraea > Antheraea yamamai. The sequence goes on from AP028433.1 coordinate 182,022, forward strand.
ATACAAAGTGAGATTGTCTCTGAGCGACATCTTACTCTTATAACAAAGCAAATGATGGAGGCGACCCAAGACCATAGCGGCTTTGTTTCGCACTCTATCTATATGTGACTCGAATTTTAAATGTTTATCTAACGTAACTCCGAGATACCGGCCCAAGGTATATCGGTTTCGTATAGCCTGATGGGCTTCATGAACATTATTAGCGCGTCGCTTTGGATCGAAGAGTAGCGCGGCACTCTTATCATGATTAACTTCTATGTACCATCGACGAAACCATTCACCGAGTGTGCAAACGGCCTTTTCGATGCGCTTCCTAAGAAAATCCGACCGCCAGCCGGAAGCGTAGATAACTGTATCGTCAGCATAACAAACCTACCTCGACCCCTTTAGACCGAGGTAGGTCACTGATGAACAGATTGAAGAGAGAGGGCGCGAGAATGAAGCCCTGGGGTACACCTGAGCGTATCGGGTAGGGCTGGGACATTTCACCATCCACTCTAAAGCGGAAAGTCCTATCGTTGAGATAATCCCAGATTTTATGAACTAACCTATCGGATACGTGAGACTGAAATAGTTTATGGACGATCCCTTCGTGCTAGACCTTATCGAAGGCCTTGGCGACATCGAAAAAGACTGCTATTGTGCGTTTCGGTTTAGGTTTTTCCGGTTACGGGTTGCGATCGGAATCATCGTTAAATCTAGCGAGAATGTACTCCGTGAGGCGGTGTGCCTGGTTCGTGCAAGAGTGTTCGGCGCGAAATCCGTACTGCTCAGGTGGCAACAGATTTAGTTCTGATGGTGCGGCTACAGATGCGGCGGGTACAGTTACGGACGCGGTGGGTACGACTTTACCGAGCTCCATATTAGAACAAGATAGGAGTGACGGTGGAGGAGTGACGGTGGGAGTTCTATTTTCGGGTCTTTCCGAAGACTGAGGCAAATCTAACAAGTCAAAAGAATTCGCGGTAGAGATACAGGGCGTATACTCTAATTCGATAGACAGATTTTCTAAGAGGTGCGGGGCGTGGGTTACAACAGTTTCTACTATTTTTTCAAGCCAGTTAAAGCGATCTAACATCGATTGCCTAGCCATTCCGTGGTTTGAGGGGAGGGGGATGGAGGACTGACTAACCTCCCTGTCTGAAGGACACAGGGGCAAGCCAAACTGAAGTTATGGGACTATCCCGAGTCCGGACCAAGACAGCTGTGGGCGAAAAACAGTGCTACGCTGTAAAAGAACCTATCTTGCCTAGGGGAGGCCCTAACAAGCGTTTTATGTTCGCACTGACAAGTGCGGTTTAATAAAAGCTCTAACTAGTAGCGATGGGTCACTGGGCTACAACGTAGCTCGAATACAATAACGACGGAGATGAAATACTCTGAAAAGAGCGACCAACGATTGAAATTTTCGATTAAAACGTCGACACGGAGCTCTGGATATATGATGAAGTACGCCGGCTGCACACGCCGAACACGATGTGATGCACTCGATGACCGCTGCGCAACGACATGTTGTATTCGCTATATAGGATGCGCACTGAAAAATGCGGTTTTATAAAAATACAATCGAAAACAGCACTCGGGACTCACAGTAACAGTACGTATTACACGGCAACACAATGTATCACTATACTCGTGAATATCGAATATTACTCCGAGCGCGTCAACACGTCCAACCCCGGCCGTGTCTGGATCGAAACTCAGTTTTGACATATAAACCACCTTTTCGACTGAGATATTGAACTTGGGATATTACCGTAGATATTAGATATCTAAATATTACCTGGGTATATTACCTTTCTAACAGTGAAAAAAAAATTAAAATCGGATCAGTAGTACCAAGGATTCCCTGAAAACAAAACTTTACCGCTGTTTATAATATTAGTATAAATATAACGTAGTATGGTATCTGCCATAGAGTAACGAAGCGGTTTCATAATTCTATGGTATCTGCAAACACCTCAACTTATTAACAAATTATCTTAATCGTAGATTCACAAACCTGAACTACTACTTCAAGACAACAATATTCAAACTAATTAACTAAACTAATTTTATCAAATATCGAACCAACACATGTCAGAGTATAAAGGTAGAGCCTGTAGAGCAGAGAGCACGGATGGCATCGTCGTCCATTTGTATGTATTTTCACAACACGACTGGCACTATGAAATGAAACGATGACTTCTTCGATTCTTTTTCTTTAATGCTTTTACAATAATCTCAGAGACAATAATTATCACTTAGCGACAATAACGATAGATCTCAGGAACTCCAAACAATAATGAATAATGAATCTTGCACAACCTCTTACAAGCACTTATAAAGGAATCGCCTACCTTCACCTACCGACAACCCAAGTGAAGGAAGTCTTAGTTTAACGAAGTACTTAATCTATGTATGATGTTGTACATAGTTACACTTTATGTTCGCTAATAATTCTAATTATAAATAAATAACGATTTTAACACCATACATTGAATAATTACGTTATCATTAATTATCATAAAATAATTCACCGTTGTAACAACCGAAGTACTTTACAAATCCTTATTTGCTATAAAACTCATTTTAGATCGACAATTATTCTAGTAATTACAAAGTAATACTAATAACATAATGCAATGCCAATATGTTTTAATTACATTGTTATTCATTTTAAATAGCAACTTTACTATTCTATCTCGACTGCACATAGACTGTATTTCCGGTTTTTATAAATAACAAAAGGTTCCAAATGTTACTTAAATCTAGAATAATTCTATTACAATTTCACAAGTCCGATTTTAATTATCGTGACACTAATTTAGGTCTGCTTTAAATCAAGAATCAAATCAAGTTAGAAATGTTATCGTACGGCGCCACTATTTCTTAAGATGGTGTCACGCGTCAAGTGTGGCGTGACACCGGTTTATTTAGCGACTTCTATCAGAGCTTATGCGAATAAACATGTGGAATTCTTAGAAGTTATGAACAGTTTAATCTAATCTAAATTACTCAATAATTTAGAAGAAATCACATTAACAATAATTAAATAGAAGAGCATTAAGATTAGCTTGCCAGTATTGATTAACATAGAAAATAATAGATGGCGCTGTTAACAAACACCTGTGATAATTCGAATCTTCGGAATGCTCCGACTGCTGGATGCTCCCACTATGACACACACATACTGACAGAACTCTAATTGAGATTCATCTTCTACAATTCAATGTAACTATTATCTAGTACAGTATATATATATACATATATATAATAAATACTTTTTGTTAGATTTTATACTTCTTATTCAACTGATTGATAATTACGCATAGAAACGTCATGTTGCCGTAGCTTAGTTGTAATATACTGATATTATTATACGGGCCGACGAAGACGTCGGTTTGGGACCCAACGGTCATTTTTTTGTTATTTCTTTTTTTTTTAAGAAGCACAGGGAGATAAAAACAGGCGTGAGGGGTCTATGGACCCCCGGTCAAAACGAAGTTCCTTTCCATTTATGGTAGACGTTTCGTATGTAGTCATTATCATTTGGTATATAGTTACTTTATATTATAAAATTTCAAGTTGGTAGAATTACATTTTGAATTTTAACGATAAATATATTTATTATGTATAAAATTAATAATGATAAATTACACACTGAATGATCTGGGAGATCTTGAGACGGTTTGCTATTGAAATGGTAATTTTATACATGTATATATTATATAAACTCTCTTTTTCTCTGTCACGAGACCTAACATTCTACACATGCACAATACGTAAAAATAAAATTAAATAATCATCAGTGTCACTTATTTTATCATTATTATCTTTAATCCGTACTAAAATATTTTCACACGCCGCTGAATATTTTTTATCAATTTTGTTGGTTTTGCGCAGAGATTCTTTTGACTTGGCAATATAAAAGGAGAGAGGGGTGATTGTATTTTGCTACAATTCACTACTTACTTCCCAGACGTGTTGCATAAGCATAATATAAAAATCGCCAAGATTTGTCAGTCATACTCCATTATATTGAAGAAAAATTATAAAAATAAAAAAGATGTGAGCATCACGTCGACGCACCAACTGTCACTCACTAGTAACTATTCGTCTAAGAGCTAGCAACGTTTTCGAAAGAGAATTTTAAAAGGCTAGTTTTTTAATATATCTTTATGTTCTTCCGAAGAGCGTGCGGGCTACCTGGCTATTTACCTGGCTTATTAGTGCATACCGCACCTTTACAGGCAAAAATATTGATTTTTAAATAATTTTAAAATATTTTGTTTTCACTAACTTTGAAACTCTACTAAAACATTAAATTATTATTGCCAGACATATTTGTTATTAGTAATAATGTGTCCAATGCTATTTTTTGTAAATAAAATAAGTATGTTCAAACCATGTTAAGATAGCTGTAATTTTAATATGATTTTATTTAGACATAAAAGAGGGCAAATTTAATATAACAGACATTGATTTGGTTGTTTACTCAATAGTCAGACCGATTTATTGCTATAAAAATCCTAAAATTATTTAAAAATCAATATCTATACCTGTAAACGTGTGATTCGCATTAATAAACAGAACGTTTACCGGCATTCAGGTATCCTGAACCTTGTTTGGAAGAGCATAAAGAAAGATATATTAAAGAACCAGCTTTTTTAAAATTTTTGTTCTTTCAACGTTGCTGACTCTTGTAATAAGGTGTCGCAAAAAAGTCGTGTTACACTTTTTCGGTCTACCTCCCATCCGCTCAAAGCATGTAACGCGCAATAAGGTACTTCGTTTCAGTATAGCTTAAATTTTTAGCTAAGCTCTCAGCTATATATAGCACAAAGAAAAATTACCAAAATCCATTAAGAATTTCATTAACTACAAATTTTTGTCTTTCGTCCGTCGTCCTGGAGAACCCCTTGCGTTTTATGAGACAAAAAGTATCCTAAATGTAGCTTTGTAATATTAGTTATCACGATGTGCAATATTATTTATCACTGTGTCAAGTTTCGTCAAAATTGATTCAGTACTTTCAGAGTGATACGTGTTCATTGGGACAGACAGACAAAAATTATAATAGGATTATTTTTGGCTTCTATATCAATAATAAAGTCTACCCCGATTATAATTTTCAAAAAATCTTTAATGTACAGATTTGGCCTTGTTACAGTTTTATTATATGTATATAGATAAGATAAGAAGATATAGATAGATAAGATAAGATACTCATTGGATCATATATGAGGGTGGTTTCGAGGACTGCCCGACCGTTGACTGGTGGTTGGGCAGTTCTCGAAACCCTGGAAGCAAGGGCGGCTATGCCTTCTGCCAAAGGCGGGCTGTCCGTTGGACTGTGCGTCCGCGTATCGGCCCCTGATGCTATCGGATGACTCTGGAAAGCTCCTGTAGAGAGTTGTTACTTCCCGGGTCGTCCAGCACCTGGAGGAAGTTGGGCCAAACGTGGCGGATGTGCAGTTCGCCTCTGGGTACCTTCTTCAACAGTGGACGCCTTGACCCTCTTTAAGTCGCTGTCTATGGAGGCGACCTCCCACGGGTAGAGACTTCCGGCGGTGTCCTTGGTCCGGCGAGTTAAGCGGTGGGGGATTCCACAGGGTTCGGCCTTGAGCCCACTCCTGTGAAACATGGGCTACGACTGGGTGCTTCGTGGTGTACTCCCGTTCGGAGCGCGCATAATTTGTTATGCGGATGACACCCTAGTTGTAGCCCGGGCGAAGTTGACAGGAGGTGGCCACGGCAAAGGGCCACCACCTGGAGCCCAGATAATGGTGGAGAGCACCCGAATTAGGGTGGGGACCTAGATGAAGCATCTAGACCTCACCTTGGACGGACGTAGGCAGTTTGAGCCCCATTTTGAGGGGCTCAGACCGCGAGTTGTGGTGGCGGCGGCGACACTCGGTCGGCAGCTCCCCAACATAGAGGGGGCGAGTGCTGGGTGCCGCCGACTATACATGGGGGTCGTGCGGGCGATATCTGTCTATGAGTCCCCGCTTTGGGCCGACGCACTCGGTGCTGTTAATATGCGGGCGTTGCGCGCTGTGCAGCGCATAGTGGCACTGAGGGCTGTCAGGGGGTACCGTACAGTGGCCTCCGCGGCGGCTTTTGCGCTCACCGGCTCCCTACCCTGGGAGTTTGAAGCGGGAGTTCTTGCGCCGTGTACGAGTTCACGGCGGCAAGAAAAAGTGTCGGGAAGCCTCCGGTTCCCAGGGAAACTGAAGAAAGAAGGCGGGTGGGGAGGGAGGCCGCGTTGACGCGATAGAGGAAGGACCTGGCGGACGTGCGGAACGGACGATACACGATAGACGCCGTCCATCCGGTCCTGCCGGAGTGGTGCAAGAGGGAGTGGGGCTCCCTGACATTATGAATGGTGCAGGTGACGGTAGGGGGAACGGGGATTTGTTGCTGTCAAGTGTGGTTTCGGCCATGCTCAGCAGCGAACTGGTGTGGATTGCGATGGCCTCCTTCTGCGAGGAGATCATCTCGTAGAAGGAGGCGGCAGAGATGGCCCGTGAAGAGGTTCCTTTGAGCGGCCCTCTCCGTCAATGGAGGACAGGAGGTAGGAGGTGGCAATTTGCCTCCTGGCCCCTCTTCTCATTGCACAGGTTCAGCGGACGAGGAGATGCAGCTGGTGTGTACCCAGTCTGTTTCCTTGTTAGGACGGAACCCGGCGGCCACCTTCCGCCGGGCGGACTTTTGGGGCGACTATCCAAGAGAAATAGCGTAGATCGATCCCTTGCCGCCCCAACAATACGGTTGGACGGTACACCGTGGTGTTTTATTCCGTAATGGATTTCCCCACGTTAATTTAAAAAAAAGATGAGATAAGATGAATGTCAAAAGATATTCCTTACTCCATCATACACGCAGCTGTCACAGAGGGCCTGTCTCGCGGGTATGCAGTATGCGAAATGTAAGACTTATCGAATGTGTACAAAACAAGTTTTCAGTATTAGATAAAGTAATAAAATATATCAGATGTTACTCGAGAATTGATTTAAAGTTGTTAAGTGGCTGTTGAGATAAAATCGGAACCACTTCACTGTGTGTGAATCCTATTCGATCATCGGTTAGCGATTTTGATATACTTTTTATCGGCTATCAATGACATTAACGTAATACATACTACACAGAGCGCTCTCAAAACAAGCACGCTACCTCGTTTCGAGTACCTAATTCCTTAGTTACTTCTGATTTAGAGATAATTTCTTATATCACGTACTTCCTAAACTTATTATAGCTTGTATGTATTATCAACAATCAAATTATCACATTTATTTAGTGAATCTGTATTTAAATACGAATCACAGTTAACGCAGTGCGATCAAAATTTGCACTCCTGAATTACGTTTTTAGTTTTTTTTTTGGTAAACAATCTTCTAGATTATTACTGCCATTGTCGAGTAGGTAATATTATTACAAGTGTCTTGTGATCATTTCAATGTTCCAACAAGATTCCAACGAGGCTCCTTTGTAAAAACTTTCCAGAGAGTTTTTGTGGCATCTCAGAATTCATACTCCATATGTAACATCCACTTCACTTGTACACAACAGCCGAACTATATTACGTAAAAAACACCAATATTAGAAAATATAGAGTCAAATAACACAGGGTTATATATATAATGCACTAACATGACAAACTAAGATCTCGCCAAAAACTCAACGTTAGTAGTTATTAATTAATTCAATTAGTCATTGATTTTAATTAATATTTTAATTAGTACAATTTTCTTTGATTGATATATTTTTGCCAATAACTGTAATTATTTATGTACAAAATTGAATATAGTTTGTAAGAAGATACAATGAGTCCAGGCTTTTTAGGTCGGTTAAAAGATTATTGTCGCGTAGTCGTGTCGTGTTGTGTAGTAAGAGTGTATCGCTTGCAAGGCACTAGCCTATGCCTTATAGTTTACTTTCTGGGTTTATTCCGAGTTAACATTCTCTAAATTCAGAGTTATCATATCATATCATCATCATCATCAGCCTGTAAGACATCCACTGCAGGGCCATAGTCCTCTTCCCGAAGGAAGGTAAAGCCCACGACGTACTGGCGAATTCAAACTTTGAGAAATCTACAGTTCTATGTTTTCCCACATACAGTGGTACTACTAGAACATTATTTTCTCAGGTTCGAGCTTACTCACGATGTTCCTTCACCGTCAGCCGATAGCGTTATCAATTTACATTAGTAAATGTACGCCAATTCCGAAACATTCGTTGATACGTGCCGGGGCTCGAACCTGCGCATATTGGATTGATATTCCGCCGGTAAAAACACTAGAACACCACAACCTCGAGTCATCATTTTAAAATATTAAGTAAACTTAGTGAATTTCATAATTTCATTTTGTAACTCTAACTGTTTGCTCATTGTCAGACTAAGCATGCAGTCTACATCTCTAATTGCGATGACACTTACCGTTACAAATTGTGCGTGTCTTATTTTAATAATGATCAGTGTACATTGTGTTGGTGTTCAATAAATAAATAAAAATAAAAAATAATATGTTAGTAGGAAATGATTCGCTACTTAAATTACAAATCCAATTCTGAAAATGTCATCACTACTAAGAACCTATATTGTATATGAGTGCTATATATAGTTATTAATAATCATATTACAAATTAGCTATTGCCCACCGATTCGTTTTTGTTGAAGCATTTATATTACTTTTAGGAAGCTATGTATTTTATCATGTTTGAACTACCAATTTAACTTACGTCTGTTAAATTTTATCGATCCATCAGGAAAAGATTATTTTACACACAAATGTTTTTGTAGAATTGATTGTATCTCACTCATGCCTATTTATAAGGATAGTTGAATCCCATGGTTGATTACACGCTCGTCAGTTTCGATCGATACTATGTCGTACAGCATCGGTGTTTTCGGTGTTTACAGCGGTAGACGGAAGAACGTCACGAAATTTGTCTTTGAGATTAACACAATCGGGGTGGGATTCTACAACCAGCTATAAACAGTATAAATAGTCGACTTGCATGGTCCCTCATTACTAAAAGCAGTCAAAAGGCGATGGACACTTTGCTGAGGCGTCAAACTATACTTAACATTTTCACGAGTTAAAGCTATGGTAACGTAGACACGCGATACATAAAATGGCACAAAAATGTAAAAACAAGTGACAATTCGATGAAACAAACTACACCTTGAAGCTAAATATTTATATTCTGGATTGTCGTAATTAATTATTAATGATTGTTAATGTAAGTGGCCATTTCCGGAAACTTTTAGTGCGACCTATGTTTTCACAGCACATGAGGATTCTTGGACGGCAGTTTGCAATCACGTTACGCTTTTATACTATCTACGCGTCGAGTCTCGGGTTGTTGAGTTCTTTCTGTTTTTTAAACCACTCAGCCAAGAAGGATAAGTGTAGGGAAGTTTCTGATGTTAGTTTTAAGTTTGATTTTAAACACTTCGTTGACTATTGGGAATGCCATCACTGTCTTAAGGCATATTCGGAGATAATTGGATAGACACAACAAATATCTATTTGATAATGTCAAAATAAAGAAGCATAAGAAATATGCTGCATAAGATATAGTTTTTATCTCTGTAAATAATATTCAAACTTGATATTTATTTTTGAACAGTTCATCGAATGGCAGATTTAATTCGTTTTTTTTCCCCAATATAGAAACATATAAACATTCCTAATAATAAATGAGTTGATTGGAGCATTCGTTATTTGATGTAGAGCAGCGAGAAACGAAATTTACGTGAATTTGCATAAACCAATATAAATGTTTTATCGGTTATGTTTTTATATGCAAACTAAACTGAACCGTCAGGTGAGGCGGCGACACGACGGATCCTCGCGCAATCGAATTAATAGTGGATTGGGTAATATAGATTTCGTGAAGTTTTATGGTAGTGTCCCGCGGTTCTTGAATATCACCATCGACCAGTCTGGTTTTTGAGTACACAGGCGCGGAGTTAGAAGACGGCGCGGGTTCACGGAGCCCTCAAGCTTATGCACTGTGACCTCTGTAACATGCATCAAGGAATGAATCTAATATTAACCTTGTAATTTAACGTATTTTATCTGATATTTTGAGCAAATTATAGTGGCTAAGACTTAGTCAATATTTGCATACACGTATTATTAAAATTAATTGCATTTGCTTAATAATGACTGATGTATTCTGGTGTTAGAATATTTTATACTCTATTAAGAGGTCATGTAAGTGTGCATGTAAGTAGGTAATTTAAAATTATAATATTTAATCGAAGGAGGGCAAGCGATAGGGTCAGCCGGGGCCGGGTGACCATTGTAATACGCCACATAACTGCCACATTATATCAGCTCAGTCTACTGACTCCCTCACAGCCATCAGCGTAGTTGCGATATCTCTTCCAAACAAGTTATTTACGAAACAATACTTCAACAAGATACGCCGACTATGAAATTGGATTTCGATGTCAGATTTTCAATATTCTTGTTTTAGTGTCAACGTTCGAATCAGAACTCGATATGTAAATAAACTTTGAATATATTAACCAAGCGAATATCTATGAGGTATTTCTATAACAGACTATTTATGCGGTGGCTACTCATATAAACATAAAAAAATAGTAAAAATATACACGGTATGTGTGTTTGTATACATACATATATATGAGACCATAAAATCCATCACTGTTCACTCGATCGCTATGCCAGGTAGTATATCTAAGTGGTTTTGACGGAGTACACTTATTTTATATGTTTTAGCGCTGACCACAATCTCAACTGATGTTAAATGACGTCGTGCTCTTAGATATGGTAAACACGCCAAACCTAGAGAGGACTGGCTCTCGAGTGTAGCTGCCGGAACACCTCAAGTCTCAACGTGTGCTTGGAGATAGATTTTCAACTTGAGGATTGTAGCTAGCGGGCGGCGGACTTAGAAAAATCCCTACCAGCATGCTCTAGTTTCATCACGATATTTTCCTCCATCAGAAGCTCCGACTCAGTGGCAAGGATTCGGACCTACGTTCATCGAAGTAGTGTCCGAACATTTTATGAGTTATAGTATTTTACTATAAATGGCCACGAGATGGCGCTTTAATAAATTAACTCCACCACTGTACGGGCGACCGAAACTTAGTAAATATTACGATTAGTATATGATACGCGTAGATATTTGCAGGCAAAGAATATATACACAAAAATATTTCGATATAGCTCATTTGTTTATAGAATCAAATAATAATTACAATAAATAATACAAATCTTGTACGAATCCGCGGGTATGGTATTATTATGTACAACTTTAGGTAAAAATATTTTTAAAAGTATAATTACAGATCATCTACTCCATATTGTTCAGAATAATAATCATACGAACATAAAAGTTATTATATTTATCCAGCAGATATCGGTGGTGCACTTTCACCTGCAATCGTCTGCTTCCAACATGAAAACAATGATTATACAACTAATGACTAGCATGTATAAATATATTATTCTTTCTAGTTGACATCATTTGATTATTATTCCCTAATGTGGTACTGTATTAAGTGTTTTTAAAGTAGAAGCATAGCGAGCCGGCGACAGCACAGTGCGATGCTATTACGATGGATATGAACACACAATGCGATGGTAGGAGTGTTCTGTCGGTTTCATTAATTTTCGTTTTTACGGTTAAGTCGGTCCGTGAAAAGATGCCATGTTACTAACGGGCACTATTGATGAATTGGGGTAACTCTTCTTAAGGCAATCCCAACTGTAACTTCACAGACTGGTAAATCTTATTCCGTCACAAAAATAGTTATTTTAAAATACGGTTTGTGACGAAGGAAGAATCTGTAAACTGTCTATCTTCAGGTTAAGGAGCTGATATGCCGATAATGTGCGTATCTCATCAGTCCGAGTGCATAGAAACAACGTGTAGTATAGTTGCGAAGTACGCGACGCTTCGCCGCCGTAGCGAGAAGCCACTTGGAACATTATATTGAAACATTTCCTCATTAATACAATACCGACATCATTATTTAGAGCAGTGTCGCGATACCGCGACCCGCGCTCTTCACCTCCGACACCCCTCTAGCTTTAGCAATATATACCACAGATGGCGCTACTTAATATACAAGAAAGGTCACTAACTGAATTGCTTTTGAAAGTATATCATTTATTACATTATGTATACATTTACACTCCGTGTTTATTATATTTACAGAAGATATCGTATCGTGCAGTATAAGATTGTGTATTGTGTTTTCAATATGTTGTTGATTTTTTTAACTTATTTAACATACACTAGTTGCCCAGTCCCAGCTTCTCACGAATTCAATGCGTTAATGTGGCGTCAAAACAGTTTGCTATCACAATTTAAATTTATTTTTGTTACTTTGATATTTACAGTTAGTTCATCGAAGTTAAAAAAACTTTGCAAATATTTTCATTAAAACAATTTTAAATTTGTGATATCATGGAATCTATTTATTGCAATGATGTGCTATAAATAGCAATTATAGTCTATATTAAACGCTGCAATTAACGAGATATATTTCTCTGTACTAGTGGGCGCCCAGTGGTCGACATTCGACCATAGTTCAATGAGTTTTTAAAGTTTGAACTTTATTAGGGTTCTTTTATAAAAGGGTATTATAACCTCTATAATCAAAGGCTTTCATCATGCCTACTCAGTTATTTGCCATTTTTATTTAATTATATAAACATTTAAAAAATCGATGTCTAAATGAAAATTGAAATTAATTATAAATTTGAAACAAAAAACAGGCGGTTACATAATATGGTAAGGCTCTTAAATACTAAGTAAACATAACTTTACGAAAATAAAGAAATTTATCGGACCCCCTCATGACACAATTTTCAATTAATTTTACACGACACCATGCGTGGTATTTCTGGGTGATATTGAATTAAATATAGTCTGTACATTATGAGGAATAGTGATATGCCCAGTATCATCATTTGGAAAAGTAATGGATACACAATAGAATCAAATTATGAATCCAAAACAAAGATGTTTATAATACTACCATTAACTTTTGAAAATGAATTCATTTTTGTTCATAATTCATCATCAACAGTACTAAATATAATTACTACAACAAGTTGAACTGCATCATTGTAACCGCGAAGATGTAAGTCATGGATTACTTTCAGGACCAAAAAAATTTTCTTATTTTGATTTTACAAAGTATTTTTTCGCTCATTTTTTATTGAATCATCATTTGAAGTTAGTACACCATAAAGAAATACTAAACATTAAAATATTGACATTGACTTTGGAAATATTGCTTTACTCTTATGCCAACATGAAGCAAAGTGACATGAAGTGAAAGTAGTCTTGTCACCTAAAAATTTTGACATTCAATAAAACCAAAGAGAATAATAATTATTTTAGTAGTTCCATAAATTTACTAAAGATAAATTATTTATCAATTAATATTAATGTATATTATGAATTTACATATTATAGGTATTATTCTAAAATTAACCTACAATTTGACCAGTTGATTTCAAAGGGCATATTGTAAGGCATGCAACGTTAGTCATGTTAAAAATATTTAAAAGGTAATTGGAACGTAGGAAGGTTGAAGGATGTTCGAAACGTCTTTTTCATTTACATGTGTGTATCTGTTGTGTATAATATGATTGTGATGCATTTTATATAAAAAAAAATAGCTTTGTGCACTTCTCTGCCGTATAAACTTTAACTATGCTAAATTTCAAGTTCATCCGTTCGCGCAATTAGCTTAAAAGGGATGCAAAGTTTTGGCTTCACGTATTAATATATAAGATATGTTATAATATCATTGTTGAATGTAGAATAAAAAAGGGTAATTGGAACGTAAGAGTAAAAAAATACATACAGTCGAGCATAGCAACCTCCTTCGCAACCTTTTTTGAAGTCCGTTATTGACGGATGTCAAAATGTCTTTTTTATTTACATGTGTGTATATGTTGTGTAAAATTGGAGCAGTAGTGTGAGTAATGCATATTTTAATTAATTTAATGTACTTATAATGCATTTTATATGAAATAAATAGCTTTGTGCACTTCTCTGCCATATAAACTTTAACTATGCTAAATTTGAAGTTCATCCGTTCGCGCAATTTGCTTAAAAAGGGATGCAAAGTTTTGGCTTCACGTATTAATATATAAGATAAAGTAAATACATTACTATTATATTTTATCGCATAAGGTTTAAGCAGATTTAGCAATGTAAGCGCCCGAAAAATATTGTTTTTCTCACGATTACAACCTTCCTGCCTTTCCTCTACTTTATATAAGCTATATATAACTTTGTATATTTATGTAATATACATCTAAAATTTCCAGAAGAATTTGTATAAAAGATATTGAAAATTATAACAAAATGATGAGTTTCAATGAAATATAAATTGAATAATAGTCATTTTACAAGTAGGTACGTATGTTAGAACACAAAAAAAATCCTACTTGAGTTTTTGTATTTATTTTTAAATTATACAAAAAAAAATCCAGGCAGACGTTAGCAACATCCCATGTAGAATGTAACGATTTTATTATATAATTCAGCTATGGTTATTGGTTGTTACTAGTGTCTGTTCACCCCCCGAACCCCGTACCTCAGGCAGGCGCGGGCGTGTTATCAACAAGGGGTGCAGGGTTCAGGGGGCGAGCTCGGTGACCCGTCCGCGGCACTTATCTCTCATGCTCGATAAGACCGCGTTGCGACGACACTCTGATTTGTAACTGCTGTAACTTATTTCTCAACGAGTTTAAGATTTCTTGATAAGTTAAATAAAAACAATTACAAATTGAACACACTGTGCACGATTGCACAACGTTATGCACAATTGTGCAGCTTTAAGGAGCTATTTCAAGTAGAATTCGATGTTTTGCATGTATGGTATATTGGACGGATAGGGATTTAGGATTCGTCTTGTATAAGTGATGTAGGTTACATAATCTTTAGTCATAGTGGCTATGGATATTAGAATAAAGAAAGAATTGAAATGAGATATTTACGTACCAATTATATTCAATTGAATGTACAACTCATTCGTTAATAACAATATATACTTTACATTTTTCTATAAACATTATTTTTGATCAGAAAACTATTTTAATCGCTAAATGAATAGGAATAGTAAAAGATAAATGTAAAGTTACTAAAAAAAATCTTCTTAAAAAATTCTAGCGTATTTAAATTCTCAAGACTTTCTCAGGATACTGTAAGGTTCAAAGATTTTCAACTTAAAGGTTAAAGATTATCGACGATATACTTTCTTCATTCATTAGACCCAAAGTTAAACCAACTTAAACAAATATCCCTAAATATGCGAACTTCTCTTTTTTCAATCAACATTATCGCTTTGCAAAAAATGTTTTTATTGAGAAGCACTAGCGGCGTCTTGTAGGGGATATTTTGTAATTGTTATGTCCTACATCAATTTCCTGTAAGATTGTTATTTCCCAAGTTATTGACTCTCAAAGTCGAAAAGGAAGTTTTTGCTATGATCGATGATACTTTGCCCCAAGTCATCAAACAGATCTGGTGACCAGCTCCAATTAAAGGGGATTAAATACACTCATCAAAAAAGTCTAAGCAACATGTACTAATTTAAATTTTAGGATGGTTCTTCACATTATAACGTTGTATTTTATTTTTAAAATAATATCTTTAGGGTTCTATGATGTAAAAATAACAGCTGTTGTCTTTATAAGTTCTTTTAATAACAGAAATGAACAATATTAGAATATACTGTAGAAACTAAGATACATAAGAAACTAAACTTTTTTCTTACAAAATGAAATTTCTAAAGAAAATGTATTTATTGTGAAAGAATAGAACAATTTAATACAAAGTATGGGCTCCTCTGCTATTTAAAACTTGTCGGCAACGATTATTCATTGAATTAATGAGACTGTTTATGTCATCTTGCGGTATTCGCTCCCAATGGAATTGTAGCAAATCCTTCAGCTGTTGGGTTGTTGTCGCTCCGTCCAAGTCATTCAAAATACGACTCGGAGCATGTCCCATGCGTGCTCGATGGGGTTGAGATCTGGCGATTGTGCAAGCCACGGCAATACCCGGATGTTCTCCGTTGCAAAGTATTCACTGGTTCGCCGAGCTGTATGTGAACGCGCATTGTCATGCATTAACCTAAAATCGGAGCCAAAGGTTTGTGCAAATGGGTAGACATAAGGTCTGAGAATATCCTCAATGTAATTTTCAGCATTCATGTTTCCATTTACAAAAACGAGCTCAGTTCGCCTGTTCTTCATAATACCCGCCCATAACATAACTGTTGAGCCGCTGTATGGATGAACTTCCTGAACGCACCTGAGCCTTTCAGTATTTCCGGGCCGACGATACACTCGCACCCTTCTTGTATCAGGCTTAAACCCGAATCGCGACTCATCGGAAAACATCGGTCCATGTTATGCGTTCTCTACACCATTCATATCGACGAGCGCGATTCCCGTGACGTATTGGTGGGCACCTGATTGGGCGTCGAGCTCGTAGGCCGTACTCATGCAGTCGATTTCGCACAGTTTGAGGACTTACATCAACACCACTTGAAATTTGTAGCCTCAAACTTATCTCTCGAGCGGTTAACATCGGCTGGCGTCTTGCAGTCAGTTGTATGTACCGGTCTTGCCGAGTGGTTGTACTCCTTTTACGGCCTGGATGCTGTTCAGCGGGTTCTCCTGTATTATTGTAGCGCTGCCAAAGATGACAAATAACACTTCTATGAATGCCAAAATGTCGAGATACCTGAGATTGATTACTTCCCGCTTCCAACATCCCTACAGCTCTTTGCATTTCATCTGCCATCAAATGACGTCGCTTCATGACGTAAAGAATATCTAACAATTCAATTTTGTCGCTAACTTTATTTAAATGGTTGGTAAAATTATAAAATCAAGACTAAACGTAGCAATTAAAACGCACTTAAATTCAAACAAATTCGCAGTCATTTGAATTTTATGAAAAAACAAAACATAATCAAATTTTTTTTTACAACCAGCCAGTATGTCATCATTAACAAAAAAGTTTACTTACCTACGCGCTTTGTTTGAGTAAATACTTAGAAATTAATTAATATAAATGGTAAAATTTGTAATATCACGCATGTTGCTTAGACTTTTTTGATGTGTGTATGTTAAAAGAGTATTATGGTCAGATAATTAAAAAATGGGAGATCAAGTTTTTAAGTTTGAATTTTTATTTTCGATGGTTATCGAAGGATTCCTCTGAAACCATAGCTCTGACAATTTTTTCATGGTCCAATCCAAAAACTAGGCATTTGAAGCTACAATTTGCATTTACTGTACGGCGATTTGCTGCCAAAATGGAGCTTGTTGAAAATAACCAAAAATTGTGTTTTTTATGTATAATATGTTTTGCAGTCAGTTTAAATTGTTATTTATTATTTCTCGCAACCTCGCTCTCGTAAAAGTGTTTTCTGTAGCATTATAGGCATCACATGCTTAACCCAAATTAAGTAAGTAAGGTTTCTTTTTCTTTTAGCTTTTGGTTTGAAATTTTGTCATAATTACTTAACCCCTATAATATATATTTTTTAATTTTAAGTTGTCTTCGTTATATTATTACTGCTTAGTCCCCACGGAAAAGCGTAATCATATGTATCCTCGCTAATACTCCGAAAATTCTCTGTCTTTTAGTAAAAATCACGTCAAAATCGGTTCAGCCGTTTCTGAGTTTACCACGGACAACAATGGTTGCTTGTATTTTATATATGTATATAATGTTGATTGAATATATAAATAAAAATGTATAATTGTATAATAATTTACGAAACACTTTTTATTAAACAACCAATATAGCTACTCAATCACAGGGATTGTTATAACTTTCAACTATAATAATATCTAAACACGTACGTTTAACATATGAAAATAATTAGTAACTGAAAAATTAGTGTAATTAACTTTCTAAAATATTATGAAGAATATAACGTTATTATGGAATTGGTAGTATATGAAACGATATGAGATCCGATATGGTGTACTGAGCCGGCTGAGTACACACTCGTGTTCAATACGCCGACAATTTCACGTTAACATTATCACGCCGTACTCACTATTCAGGCTATGACAATAGTAGTCATCATTCAGACTATACACTCTAATAGGAGGCAGTCTATTCATTATGTGGGGGGTTTCAAGCCGAATCTGTCTAAATCTCACGTGGGGGAGAGAGGGGCGCAAATATCATGTAATTTTTTTCGGGCCAAAAATAGAGTAAGAATGTGACAAAATCAGACTAATTTTAAAACATGTTTCTAGACTGAAACCTGTCACAATTCTTCTAGATATTAAAATCCATGAATAAATGTAAAGTTATTTAGTTTTGATATATCGAAATAATAATAATGAGAAAGCAAAAGGATTAAAGGATAATTGTCTTATTTTGCATAAATATAACATATTTATATTTAACGTACATATTTTGAAAGATCCCACGTGACATTAGGAGGTGGGAGGTGGGAGGGAGGGGGTTGGGGTCGAGATAAATCTCATGATATCTCACCAGGGAAAAAGGGGATTAAAAACCCTGAAAAATGCCTAACGTAATTAATGGCTGCCCCTAAGACTCTATTGTACAAGTAATGAATTACAGTAGTATTTACTGTTTTATATTGCAATGTGAAGCGATGTCACGATAAGAAAATGAATATTCGTTCCTTGTATTGCTTTCCCCTTCACACTTATTGTTCAGCATAATAATTGCACGTTGCAATAACACTGGCCAATAATAATCATGTCAATAATAATGAACGACGGATAATTGGCAGTGGAACAGCGGTGTCTCCAATAATTGCCTATGCGTTATCTAGAAATAAAGCACTGCGTTAATAGTTAGGACATAAAGACTACGTCAAATTCCTTTTGCGTTGAACAGTGTATACTATCCGCCAGCACTTTATAAACTTATGCTAAATACAGCGCGACAAGCAATATGTCGAAATACTAATAGACAGAATTATTCGTTTGAATATTAGCATTGCATAACACATGCGACGGTAAATGGCTAAGGGTCATCCATAAATTATTCATTCGAATTTCATTATTTTAAAGTCCGACCTTCGTCCATGTCACAGGTAGTCTACATGTTTTTCAATATTATTTGAAGTCAAATTAAATACTTTACAATTCATAGTAAAAAAATATAAACTCAAATAAAGAGGACCCTTTCCACACAATGTCACACTTTGTTGATAGTTTCGCTTATTCTGTAACGTGTGACGTAATTTATGAATGGACCTATCAATAATCAATAATGATAATCATCAATAATAAGAGACACAGACGGAATCCAACGTCGAGCGACTCGAATCATCGCCGACTAGGCAGTTTCCTTCAGGTTCGACGCTTTGGCGCTTCGTAGGGACGTCGTATCACTTTGCCTGCTTTACAAGGTCTACCACGGAGAATGTTCTGAAGAACTGTTCAGATGGATACCTGCTGCTGATTTCCATTATCGAACGACTTGCCACAGATTGAAAATCCATTTGTGTCATCAGGTAGTCGTCTACTACGCGGTTCCCGTGTGTTTTTTCCACGTACGTTGGCTCTGTGGAATAAGTTTTCAGCGGCAGCGTTTCCGGACCAATATTTTGCAAACTTTCAAGAAACGAGGTTACGCCTTTCGATCACTTACTAGCAGGTGACCGTATGTTCCTTTGCCACGAATAGTATTTAAAAAAATTGAATCTTGTTCTAAACTACAATTTCTGGAATACATCGTTACATGCTTAGCAACAAATCCACAATTCAATATAAACCAGACGCCAATTATTTCCTTGCTATCAATTATTTTTCTTGAAACAAATAGGAATACATGCCAAATAGATGTGTAACCCTTACTAATATTACAATTTTCACAATTAATTCTATCTAGATTTTCCTTACAAATATTTAATATATTATGTATATTTTAAACAAAATTAGATTATATTAGCGGTCAACCGCGCTTCGTCTGTCTTTCAATCTTTATAAATTACATAATACATTATCGTCATGTAGGTGTTTATGCAGCGCACGTCCAGATAGTTCTCATACGCCAGGATTCATTTAAAACCAAATTAACACTTATTGTTATAGTTTTGCCAAATTAAGGGATATTTTATTATATCATAGAAGGCAAACGAACCGGCGGATCACCAGGTGTTATGTGATCACCGCCATCCATAGACACTAGCAACACCAGGGGAGTCGCAAGTGCGATGCCGGCCTGTGTTTGCAGAGAGGAGGAGGGAGAGGCGATATAGAGAGGGGGCTGAGGGGAGGTGGGTTAAATTAAAGTGTATCGTCTTTGTTCGTGACCAGATAAAAGTTACCGTGTAACTGCAGTTTCGCAGACAAATTCATGTGGTTCTTTATTGGAAGAGAGTTTATAAATATAACAAAGAAAGATTAAAGTATTTGCGGGAAAGAAATATCCTTCTGTAGCTTAAAAGATTTCAAGTTTTTAAGAGCATGAATGTATTAGTCTGCAACTTATCTGCCGTAGTATAAACAACAACGTATGCTACGTACGTCTATGCTGACTACATGTAAAAAGTCTCATCTTTCTCAGGGTTTCAAAACTCGTAGATATATTTTAATTAGTAATTCCCTTACTAGGCCTAGATTGTATTACAGGTAGTACCGACTTCCCAACGCCACTATTAAGTATATTGTGAAGGTAACACTGTCCTGAGGTCAATTTTGCAGTGTATTCTTTCCGGGGTACACAAGTGTTCACGTTTGCGGATGAGACATTCTCAACGGGATGGGCGCAGGATAAAGAACTATGTTCTATTAAAACTTACGAATAAGTCGAACCAATTAAAATACACCACGACTACATACACAGTAAGTGTAAGAAAAGATAAATGCTACATTACTGTATGCGCCTAAGTTTTGTTTTATTACTTTCAATAAATTTACATATAATTTTTGTAAAGTGAGTGCTTAGTAACTTTAGTAGGACGAAGGGATATTAGTAAATTGGGACAGTTAAACTATGTGCTTCGATATACGCATACTTAATATTAGGTCTTTACCTATGAAATTGCCGTTTTGTATGAAAAGATTTAAACGAATTTTTTTCATGTATTTTTTATTTGTATTAATCGAAGTAATCACCCATGCAATCAATGCATCTTTGCCAACGCAGTGGCAGTTTATTGATGCCCTTCTTAAAGAAATCAGCTGGACGGGAGGCAACAAATTCTTCAAAGGCATTTTGTACTGCCTCTCGGGTATTGAATTTTTTTCCCGCCAAGGAGTTATCCAAATTCTGGAAAAAGTAGTAGTCTGTAGGCGCAAGGTCTGGTGAGTAGGGCGGATGACGGAGAACTTCCAACCTCAGTTCTTGCAACTTGGAGACCGTCTGCTGTGCAGTATGAGGTCGCGTGTTGTCGTGCAGGAGCAGCGGAGACGAGCGATTGACCAATGCTGGTTGGAGATGTGCCAGCTTCTCCATCATTGTGTTCAGTTCTTCACAGTACACATCTGCAGTAATGCTCACCCCGTTTGGTAAGAAGCTATGATGAATCACACCGGCGCTAGACCACCAAACAGTGATCATCACTTTTCTAGGGGTAAGTTTCCGTTTAGGGCATTGTTTAGGTGCTGAACCAGGATCCAACCAACTTGCTGAGTGCTTGCGGTTATCAAACAGAATCCATTTATCAACGCAGGTAACAATGCGGTTCAAAATTCCTTCATTTGTGTGTCTGTTGAGCAGTGCAAGGCACGTCTCGACACGTACTTCGCACTGGCGATCATTGAGTTCGTGGGACACCCATTTGTCAAGCTTTTTTACCTTGCCAATTTGACGCATATAGACCAATATTGTTTTGACGCTAACGTCGAAAGCTGCTGCTAATTCAGCCGTAGATTGTGTATCATCAGCTTCCACAATCGCCTTTAATTCGTCATTGTCGACCAAAGTCTTCGGACGACCGCGAGGTTCATTTTTCAGGTCGAAATTCCCAGAACGGAAGCGAGCAAACCAATAACAGGTGGTGCGTTGATTTGTAGTGTTAGCTCCGTAAACGTCGTTGATGTTGCGTGCCGCTTGTGCCGCGTTGCTGCCACGACGGTACTCATATTCCATAATTACTCGAATTTTTAACGTATCCATGATGACAAAAAAGATTGAAATGCGATGAAAATGTAACACTAATCAATAAACAAATGACTACTTTTGGAAAAAGAATTCCATGTTTTTAAAATAAATTAATTTGAAATTAGAATTCTTAGCCAAACAAAAATTATTTTGATTTGAAATGGCCAGTACTGCAGAACGGCAATTTCATAGGTAAAGACCTATTACATAATAAACTTACAGAGAAATTCTGACAGAGAAACTCGTTGAAATATTACTAGTTAAACTAATAAATAAATATTAATAATGTATTTGAACCTGAAAATATGACTAACGACATCTATACGCAAGTTAAAAATATTATATAGACATGGTGTACGCAGTTTTAGTTATCATTTAAGCAGTTACAATTACGCTCAATAGATGGCACTTTAAAATAAATTTCAGTTTAAGTAAAAATCTTATAAAGTACAAAATGTTTTTGTATTGGGATAAAGTGATTTATGATAATATTGTTTAATTGTTAAAGGCCAGAGCAAACATAAAAACACATGTTATAGTTCCAAAACCAATTACTACACATGAATACAAAAGCGGAGTTTCGAATATGGATAACAGAAATGATCTTTTTTAAATAACTTTTAATTATAAGAAACCTTAAATTACCGAATATAAAAAGAAAATAGTTAATTACGCGTAAACAGAATTTTACGTAACTTTTTCAAGTAAAAAGAAAATAATAATACTAAAAGAAATTGGTAACTTAAGCACTGAGTGATGACTTTATAAATAACCTTATTAGATTGAATGTCAAATAAAAATCAAATGTCGAGCGCAAAGTACTTTATATTTTCACCGGAGCTTTTGCTTTCATTTCTCGTCTCGAGAATTGTCCTAAGTACCTACAATATTTCGTAATTTAATGTAATTTCAGTTCGCTGAGTGTTTCAAATTGTAGGAATCTCGAAAACCTTTTGCGGCCATTCGAAACTTCCTCGGATCTGAGGGAGGTCTCTTTAGACTCATCCAAATAATTATAATAAATTGCTCATTCCAGAAATCGTTGATTTCGCGCTATTCAGAGATATTTTCGAATAGATACTGAAGTAAGTATCTCGTTAGTATCGTAGTGTCTTCAGCTGTTCGTATTAAACTAATTTTATACGAATTCATTTTGACCTTTATATAAAATATTTATATTTCTTAGAAAATGTAGGTGTTACTTTTAGAGAAAAGTACCGTGAGACTCACTGAGGAATGTCACATTTGTCAAAGTGATTTGATCTCTTACAACATAAACATTTATTATTGCTATTTAATAAAATAATTATTGACTTCATATTTATAGATAGGTATTCATATTTCAGTACCTGCTACATAGGTAACGACGATTTTGTAATATTCTTTAACGTAATATTTTATATAATGTCATTTATTGTATATAATAAATATATATATACACAATCCTATGATGCAGCTAGTTATATATATATACAACTAGCTGCGCCCACGAATACGTCCGGGTCAAATTTCGTCAAAATCCATTCAGTAGTTTTAGCGTGAATCCCGCACAAGGGACAGACAGACAAAAAAATAGAAAACCATGGAAATGTGTTCGGTCATTGAATCTAAGAGTATTTTTCTCTAAAATATTTAATGTCCAGATTTCATCCCTTACCCTTTTATTATATATATAGATTCTTCTGCCCGTGTGTATCACTGAACTCCTCATAAACGGCTGGACAGATTTTGATGAATTTTTTGTGTGTGTTCAGGTGGATTCAAGAATGGTTTAGATTCACAATTGGAGTGGGTAGGTAGTAGCGTTGCGGTGACTTTTAGGATTTTTTTATTATAATGCAGGACAACGTCCGCCGGGCCCGCTAGTTTATTAATAAAAGTAGGAGACAGTTACCCTATTCTCTAAATATATATGTCTAATTCATATTACCTAAACAAAAAAAATCCTGAATATTTTTTCAGTTTTTACCAAAAAACAAAATACTAGCCTATATTTAGTTACTTTCATCTAGATATGCGTTTGTCTGGGTCTGTAGCTGCGGATAGTTGAAGATGAAACGTGGTCTGCTAAAAATTTGAGGTATAGTAAAGTACAAGAGTTTATTGATGTTGTACTCTATCTCAACTATCAAATAGAGTTCGAGAGAGATAGAGAGAGAGAGCAGCTCTGACTGATTTTCCCTATATAACATAGACGAAATCACGATTCCATATTTCTCTGTTTCCACCTCTACAACTATAACAATTTTAATTTATTTTCAAAATTAGAATAAGAAGGAGTTTGTTTATGTCTGTATGTTTACATTTTACAAGTGACCCGTCCCAGCTTCGCACGGGTGCAATGTAGATATACGTTCAGTTTTGATCTACATGACATGTACAACGTATGTAACGTATTTAATTGAATAAGGAATAATACTGTATTGTATAAAATGTCTTGGTAAATAACACGTAATTAATTTTGTAAAAAGATAAGAATGGTTACTGTGGGTTATACTTTAGAGATAAATATATACCATCGTGGACTTTTTTATAGATTTTAAAGATATGCAATTCCGTAGTACATTAATTTGTTCTATCTCGTAAGGTTTAGCCAGCGTTTGCGACTTAACCGCACAGAATTATGTTTGTTACGATATCACGTTACAAATCTTTGAATTTTGAAGCTTTTCTGTACTATAATATGTACCCATTGTTTCATATAAACCTTCCTCTTGAATCACTCTATCTATTGCTCAAAATTGTATTAAAATCCGTTGAATAGTTTAAAAGATCTAAGGGAGGGTTTAAAAGATCAGACAGCGGAAGCGACTTCATTTTATACTATGTATAGATTTATTATATAGCATTTATTATTATATAGCATATTATATAGCATTTATTATATAGATTTATTATATAAGAGTTTATACATTTTGTATCGTATTTTTAAAGTTTAACCCGCGACACAGGATTCAGTTCCTAGTGCGGGAATCTACAGTTATTTTTATGCCATGTAATATCATTTTGTCAAATAAATACTTTTTTTTTTATTATATTCTACATATTTATTTCCTGACTATATGAAAACAAGGCAACTTTAGTACTTTTAGAAAGCTCTTAGGCGTTATAATATTAAATTTACCAAAAAAATCAAAGTATACGAACATGCCACTGATACATATTAATTGCATGATATAAAAATATTTGCTTTTATTCAATTTTTTTTACCCAGCAAGGTCTTAACAGCTTCGCCGGACGGACTACTTTTTATTCCATTATTAAGTGATAAAGCAGAGGAAAACGTTTGTTTAGTAGAAAAGATGTCCGTTTAGGGACAGATCGGTCTACTGCTACATCGGCTATAGGATTAGACTTGTCGCATTGCAGGACTAACCTATGTATGTCCAGTAATTAAGCGCGGTGTTAAAGTATATCTGTACTACTGGATTGCGACTACCATGCATATGTTGATAGGGGCATCATAGTGCCTATTTTTTGATTTCTTACGTTTGATTGTGGATTTTTTCAGAATGCACATTGCTCATCGTCTGATATAGTGACATCACTTTGTTATGTTATAGTATAAAACGGATCTTCTTCACTAATCTAGTCCTTATGGGATACTTGCAATGTTCATAGTTGTACGCAGTGATTTGCAAAAAATAACAAACGGTCTTCATTTTTTTCCTTTCTGTAAAAATTATATTACGCAAATAGTTTCATTTATTTGAGCATATTGCTGGCATGTTAATGAAGTACCGTGGTGTATAAAAGGAATTCGTCCCAGTTTCTTAGGCGGGTTTTTAAACAGGTAAAGGAAAATTACTGTTCACTGTATATTAAGACATGAATTGTAATGTATTAACAACAATTCGGCAAGGTGGTAGAGCTACGCTGAAGCTATTACAGGTTTCAGCATGAATGGGTCAACCGCCCGGGGTAGTACCACCCTCTCACGGAATTACCGACGTGAAGTAACAAGTGCTTGCATTGTTGCGTTTCGTTCGGTTAGTGAGAGCGTCGCAGGCCTGCCTCCCTTCTCCCCTCCCTCCTCCCCTTCCCTCATTCCCATTCCCCCCAAACACAGGGTGGCAACGCTCTCCTGGTGTCGCTAGTGTCTATGGACGGCGGTGATCACTTAACGTCAGGTGACCCATCTATTCGTTTGTCTCCTATGATATAAAAATAAAGAAAAAAACTCTAGATCACTTTAGATAATTATCGGTGATTTATTCCATTACTTTAATGTTTCTTTGTATTTATATCTTTATGTAGCGCTCTTCAAAATGCTTGATAAGACAATAACCGTCAGCAAAATTATAGCATTAATTCAGGAAGGTCTTTGTTAGTGTTATTTGTAGTGGAGACTACATGTGAGTCATTCGACATTCTACAGGAATCGGCAGCCATAGAATGAGAATAGTATCGTTAGTAGAATGCCTGTTTCTGAAAGAAAATCATGCATCAAACCACGGAATGACCGCTTCCAGGTGAGTTAAGCGTAGAAGTTGCATCTCTTCATCTGTTCACGTCAAGAAGAACTTAGAGGAAATAAAATATGTAGTTTATGCATGATGTAGAGGAGACTTACTTGCGAATATACACTATCCCGTGGCCTTAAATGACCGCAACAATACATGGTTACCCAATTGACCTGAAAGCTGTGCAGCATGGACGCTGGTAGACTACACTACAATTTTGAATTCTATAAAACCAAAATATCTCTAAACTAGCTGTTTTTACGCGTTTTTTATAAATATATTAAAGAAATGTAAAATTGTATGTAGTTGTGTACATTACAGAAGTGCTTTTTTAAAAACATTTGTAACTACGACACGCACGTCATCTACTGTAACATGTAACGTGTACATTAGATATGTGAATATGAATAGTATATCGAATGGGATGGGATTTATCATCAGCAACATACCTGGAACTTTAACTTACTATATACCACCCTCAGTGCTCACTAACACTATATAAGAAAGTAATAAAAATTTTACACTATACATTATCGAACATTATGTGTTGAATTTATTATTATATAGATATAACATGCTCATATTGTCGATATAATTGTGTTATTCTTATACGTTGCTATAATCACTGAGTTATGTAGCTGCAAACGCGGTAAATAAAACAAAATGGCCGCCAAATTGACCAAAAAGACAATATAATTCAAATTACATACATTTATTCTCGGAGTCCAGTACAGCGCACGTCTCACGCGCTTGTTTACAGTAAATAAAATATTTATGATCAATTTCACAGAACGCATGCACAGGTAACAGTTTATTACTACATAATGTAAAACAAAGTCCTCTGATCTGTCTGTTTATCTGTTCGCAATAAAGTCAAAATCTACAGAACGGATTTTCATGCCGGTTTCACCAGTAGGTAGAACGGTTCATGGGGAAGGTTTAGGTATAATTTGTCAAAGTTTTCTTTTTATTATTAAGACGGAACAACGTCTGCCGAGTCCGCTAGCTTAAAATAAAATAGCTCATTAGTTAGTTATCTGCCAGTGAAAGTCCTGTGAAAATCAATTCAAGCATTTCGGAAATAGTAATTCGGACGAAGCCACGGACAAATAAAATAGAATATGTCAACTGCTATAATTTCGGCTATCTGCCAGTAAAATTCCCGTTAAAATAGGTCCAGCCGTTTTGGTGATTACCCAGAACAAACAAACAAGCCGACAAAATATAATAATATGAAAATATCGATCGTATATAAAAACATTTTTTTTTTATTTGTAGCTATATCCATTCCCCAAAAAGTTATTATCTATTTTTACATACACACACTTTAGTTTTATAATGCGTAATTAGATTGCAAATAAAAAATTGGAAGCAAAACTAACGTAGAATAAACTATGTGAATAGGAACACAAAATAATCTTTGAAAATGTTTGTGATAGAAACTTATCACGTTATCATGGCAACGTATATAATACTAACGTTAACACGCAGCGAAAGCAATCAAAAGGAAAAAAATGCCCAATTTTGAAACATTCTTCATTGACGCTCCACTCCTATTGGTCTTAGTGTGTAAATGAGCTATCTAAAACCGAAAGATTTTTTTAATTCGGACTAGTAGTTCCTGAGATTAGCGTGTTCAATCAAACAAACAAACTCTTCATTTTTATATATTAGTATAGATAAAGAGGACCTAAGTTGGCCAGCACTACCAAAACGAAGGAACGTTTGGATAAATTACGCCTTATAGTATGTGTACCATTATTTATTGGGCAGCGTTTAATCCATTACACCGTATGAAGATAGTCTTCATAGATAAATGTATATTTAGTTAACCCCGATATATATCGAAGGAACGATTATTTAGGTACAACCTGGAATGATTGCTTATGAAGTCAATGACTTGTGTTCTGAAGACACGGAAAGGCATACTCAAGAGGTCAAGATTCATCGTTTGGATTAGCCATCTCGAAATCCTGAATAGAATAATCAATTCAGCTGAAAATACCAGTGAAATAGGGCGGTTAGGGCGTGTAGCTACCGAGAATTTCGTCCTCTCTGGTAGACTGGCTGAAACTTTTGTAAATATTGTAAATAGAATGTCGTTCAAACAATTCAACAAATAAATGAAATGTCGCATGTCTGTATAAATACCTTTTATGATCATTTTAATAAACAGTCTATTTTACGCTCTCCGAGTATTATTATTACGCTGTCCGTGTTAGTCTAGAATATTCTAGTAGTGAGCCGAAGCTCCTACAGGGGTATCGCACCGTAGCCTCCGCGGTGGCTTGTGTGCTCGCCTGGCTAGGCTCCCTACTCTGGGACTCCTTACTACGGGAGTTCTTGCCACCGTGTATGAGTTCATGGCGGCAAGGAAGAGAATTGGTGAGCCTCCAGCACCTAGGGAGATAGAAGCTAAAAGGCGGTTGGAGAGGGAGCGGGTATGGAGCGGTGGAGGCAGGTCCTGGCGGACGCACGTTACACAATTGATGCCGTCCGCCCGGTCTTGCCGGAATGGTGTAACAGGGAGTGGGGCTCCCTGTTGTTTCGACTGGTGCAGGTACTCACTGAACATGATTGTTTCGGGTGGTACTTGCACCGGATCGCCCCCAGGGAGCCGACCGCAGCATGCCATGAATGCGGCGCTGCCGAGGACACTATGCAGCACATTCTATCAGGATGTGCTGCGTGGGACGGACAGCGCTGCATTCTGGCGGCGGTAGTAGGGGCGAATTTATCTCTGCCGAGTGTGGTTTTGGCCATGCTCTGCAGCGTGCAGGCGTGGCAAACGATGGCCTTCTTTTGTGAGGAGGTCATCATGCAGAAGGAGGCGGCGGAGAGGGCTCGCAAAGATGATCCTCTGAGCGACCCTTGCGGCATTTTGCCCGCCTTCTTCCGCCACCGTAGTCGGACTTGAGGGCATGGCCCGGGGGAAATATTGATTATTTTTCTATATTAATTGGAATAACTAGACAGGACAAACTTTACGTCTGTAATTGAACTTTAAAAATCAATAGGACGTCATTTGTGTTCAAAACTTTAATTAAATATTGCGCTATTGAAATATTTCGAAGGAAACAAATTTGTTTTGACGGTTTATTCAGAAGTTATTTGCCTTAGGGCGAGAGGCAGAGCGGAGGGCGGTGGGCATCACGCCGCGTATTGTCGCCTCATCGTCTAAAGATCGAGCCTGCGTCCTCGTCAGCTCGAATGTCACACCATAGTGTAAAAAAATTATAATTATTCTGTTTTAATTTTTTTTGGCAACCAATCTTCTAGTATGTTGTTACTGCCATTGTCGAACAGGTCATGATATTACAAGCTTCTTGCGATCATTTCAATATTCTAAAGAGATGGCGGCCCCCTTGTTAGGACTTTCCATAGATATTTGTGGTAAGTCAGAATCATTATAACTAATTAGAATAAGTGGTGTTATTTCCTACCCACTTCACTTGTACACAATAACCAAACTATATTACGTAAAACACCACCAGTATTACAAAATATATAGTCAAATTACACATAATAGTGAATAAAATATAAAATCCACTACATATCATTGCAAGATTCCGCCAAAACCCCCAACGTTTTGAATTATAAATCTCTGTATTGATGATACATTTTAAAATATGTTATACACGGAACTGGCTAACATTAAATACGAAACCTTAGCATGAGAGTCTCAAGATATCTTGCAAAAACATAGATTAAAGGTTGAACAGCTGTATTTTTATCGATTAAAATATCTTTGGTGTTATGTGGAAACGCATAAAGAAAATTATTTTCAACACACAATAAAATGTAACCATATAATGTTGTAGTACTGAATATTCTTTTCGTCGTTACAGTACATTATGCTTGATTGTGTTTATTTCCTTTATGAAATTATTGTTTGTAGTTCTATGATAAAGGTCACGAACTAGTTTGTTTGTTTATTTGAACGCGCCAACTTGTAGCAGTACCAGGTAGATTTCAAAAATGCTTTTCCGTTTTATAACAAACCAGCGACCCGCCCCGACTTGGCAAGGGTGCAATGTACTGATATGGTATCATATGTATTTAAACAATCTAGAGCTATTTTTCGCCGTGTCTATATTTAGAGTTCATAAAGTAATATAATCCGCGTAATAATATCCACCTAACTAATATTTTTTTCGAGTCATTTTAAATATGTGATATTTACTAAGCTATTCATAGAAACAATTTTTTGTACTTTTGGGTTTGGGCTTCCAGTCTAGCGGTTCCGGGTAAAATCTATTGTACTGATTGCAAGAGGATTATAAGACCGTGATAATTTTGGATTATGTCGAGTTTAGTTTTCAGCGCCCTCTATCGGCTAATCTTCGTGCTATATTGTTAACTGTACTTATCTTAAACGTTTGTTATTTCTGTGTTACCAATAAACTCGTTTTCGATTTACATTAATTTCGCAACGTAACGAAATACTTCCATTGGATAAATCAATAATATATTTGTAAATAAACAATAAATAGCGTCGAAAAAATATATTTTTCTATAATATTTAAATGACAATAATGATTGCTGTGGGTTGTTATCATTACGAGATAATTATATGCTATTGGAATTTTCTGTTGACATTTTTCAGATATACAATTTTGTGTATACTATTTTTAGGTATTTAGGATTGCTAATGGAGATGGAACTGTGAATGCTTACACAGGCAAGGTATCATGCCGTAAGGCTTATTTGCGTGTTCGGGTCCTTACGCAACATTCGTGCTTATTAATTCATTTGTTTAAGCTTATCTAAATGCGATGACAGTAATTCCAAATTCTATGCGAGTGACACAGCGGACTTCAGCTTTTAAGCTTTTAAGACTTTATATTATCATATAATATTTTTATTTGCAGAATATTTACTAAACTTGGTTCACTATGAAATTATTTAGCTTCGTCGAGACAGAGTAATTAATTTATCGAATTACTAAGAATAGCTTTGAAATAAAATGTTGACTATGTACGTAACTCTCTTTTGAAACTAACTAAATTAAGAAATTTGTACAATAATAATTGTATTATTTATTTTTAAATAAAGATGGTGAGCAAATATTTCGTAGACGAAAAAAAAAACATCACAACTTTATTATATTAAATAAACAGAAGGAGCAGTACATAAACATAGCTTGCGGCTAGAGGTATGATGATGATGAACTTAGGAAAAAAGCCCTGTTTATAAGAAGTTTGCAGCGTTTGTAGCTAAATCCAATTTTAATCGTTCATATTGCATGTTTAATTTTATTTTAATTTTCAGTTTTTATACACCGAGAACGAAGTTTAAATTTTGTCGTTCATAAGGTTTTTTATGATCCTTAATATTTTACACGTACAAAATTACAAGTTTTTTTTATTTGGATTTAGCTTATTTTAAAATGGATTTAGCTTATTCAGCATGAACGGGTCGGCTCGTCCGGGGTACTATCACCCTCTCATAGAAAACCGACGTGAAGTAACGGTGCTTGCATTGTTGCTTGCGTTTCGTTCGGTCAGTGAGAGCGCCGGAAGCTGAACTCCCCTCTGTCCCCTTCCCCTCCCCCCAGTCCCTATGCTATCCCCCTCCCCCCAAATACAGGGTGGCAACGCACTTGCGACTCCCCTGGTGTTGCTAGTGTCCATGGACGGCGGTGATCACTTAACATCAGGTGACCCGCCTGTTCGTTTGCCTCCAATGACATAAAAAGCATAGTTTTTTTTACCTGTGTGGTGCTTCACTAAAGAAAAGATATATTATGATTGACCTGCATGATTGTAAATATTTCAGGCTCCTCGCAGCTGTTAATGCTAAATGACTTAGGCTGCTTTGTTTGAACCATTGTTATCTTTAACCAATGGTCTGACTCCATACATAATTTTGACATTTCGGTACAAAACTAACCATTGGTTAAGTTAACTACGGAACAAACAACTTAGCTTTAATTAAATATATTTTCCTAAATTGTATGTGTCTTTACGTACTAGTAACGTGTATCAAAGTAATAATTGAGTATTTTAATTAATAATTAAAATTGCGGAATTTTTATTTTTTATTTAAAAGTATTTTCTATCAAATTTACAAAAATATCTCAAAATATACCTAATTAATGAGAAAATATTTTACATTACATTAAAATCGGTTCCGCAGTTTTCATGAAACTCTATTATGGAGCTTAGCGATTTATTGCTTTTAATAATTAGAACCCCTTTGCCGCCAGTAGGTACTTTGTTTATTTTGTTGCAGTAATTAACTAATCCTACTATCTTAAAATAGCCATATCCTGTTAAGTACAACTACCCTATGATCACTAAAACAAAGATCTTTGTTTATAGGTAAGTAGGTAACTGATAAGAAAAACAGCTGAATCTAAGAAGACGACCGTACAGTATTGATTATTTAAAATTTGGTTTTCTGCCATAAAAGTCTGTCTGCAAACGATTGCCCATACGCCTTTTATGTAACAGAGTTTTGTGCAATAACTATGAAACTATCTAAGCTCGAAGATCATTCAAAAAGGTACCATCATTCTGATAAAATATGTACTCGTAAAGATTTGAAATATTTTCAAACGTTGAAAAAAATTATGAAAAAAGACCCACTATGCACAGTATGTTCGCTTCAACGTCTGAAAGTAACGACAGTGGTTTGCAGGAATCCTATAATATCTCATTACTTATAGCGAAATCTGGAAAATCGCACACCATTGGAGAACAGTTAATTTTACCCGCTGTTGAAAAAGTTTTAAAAAATGTTCTCCACAAATCCCCATTTGATGTAGTCAATAGAATTCCTTTGAGTAACAACACTGTATAAATACGAATTGTTGTAATGAGTTCTGATATTGAAAGTTTCTTGTGTAACTATCTGCAAACAACTCACTTTTCTATTCAACTAGACGAGTGAACTTTACCTAGTTATGAAGCGTTATTATTGGCATATGTTTGATTTGTTATGGAGGAAGAAACTCATGAAGAGCTACTATTCGCGAAAGCTTTGGAGACAGACACTAAAGGTGAATCAATATTTAATGTCCTGAGTGATTTTTTTAAGGAAAAATCGATTCTAATCACAAATGTTACTTCGATGGCAACAGATGGAGCTCCTGCCGTGGTCGGGCGATATCGTGGGTTTATAAGTCATCTTAAAAGAATTATACCCGGGGTAACAATTCACTGTGTCATTCGCCGACAACACTTAGTAGCAAAAAAATATGAATGATAGATTGCATAAATCGCGTCCATTTGTGATTAATGCAGTTAACAAAATAAGAAGCAATACTTTTAAATACACGTTTATTTGCACAATTGTGCGATGAATATGATGAAAATTTTCAACGATTTCTCTTAGATATAGAAGAACACTAATTGTCAAAAGGTGAATGTTTAACAAGATTTTATTCACTTTTTGAACCAGTTTTAGAGTTTCTGAAAAGTAAAGATCCTGATTTAAAAGGAATCCTGATCAATTTGAAAGCAGACATCGCGTATTTGACAGATTTGTTCAAAAAATTTAATGACATTAACTTACAATTACAAGGGGACAACCTCAGTTTAATGCAATACAAACAAAGGGTGTAATTTCAGATTTTCTTGGAAAATTAATATTTATGAAGCAAAATAGTAGTCGGCGCGAATTTTTTCAGTTATCAAACTTGTTACAGGTAGAATGCTTTGACGAGGATATTCAGGTATACACCCAACATTTAATTGCCCTGCATGATGACTTCAAAATCAGATATGAAGATATTCTGGCGATGGAAATACCACCATGGATCATAAATCCATTTGATGAAACGGAAGTGGAGAATGTGATGTTACAAGAGGAGCTACTCGAGCTTAGCACTAATGAGGAGCTGAAGAACACCCGAGAAATATCCTGAACTGTAGGGAATTGCGAGAAAGCTTTTGATAGCGTTTCCTTATCTTGTCAAAAAAAGTTTGAGTGTCGTTACAAACCTTTTAACAAACAAAAAGGAGCAGATTAAATATCACAGAACAGGGAGATTTGTGGTTATTCCTAAAAAAACTGAAGACATATATTGATAATTTGCTGTCAATCCATCAAGTACATCCTTTCCATTAAAATTATGACTATTTTGTGATTGTCTTTGTAGAAGTTACGTTACGTTATTAATGTTTAATTGTAATTATATTACATATTAGAATAAATACAACACAAAAAAAATACTATTTTATATTTTTTTATTAACTACCACTCTGAATAAAGTTTTCTAAATAAAAATAGTAAGAATTAAGGCACGCGCGTCCCCAGACACAATTAAAAATCGATTGTGGATCAGAAAAGCAAAGTTGGCCAATAAAAAAAGTGATTCCATCCAACTTCACTTTTTTGACATCCACTCACAGCACAATCAATTGATCTCTTGAATCGCGAAATTGAGACACAATCGATATTTAATTGTGTCTGGGGACGCGCGTGCCTTACGGCAGTCTAGACTTTAAGTAATTAACCAAACAATTCTCACTTATTTTTCGAAAACTATTAGATCTAATCTTCACATTTTTTGTTGAGTTTTGGGAATATGGTAGTATTGAACCTGCAAGGGGTCCAGCGGAACCGGTAAAATTTTGAAAGGGGTCTATGAGAAAAAGAAGTTTGGGAACCTCTGCTCTAAGTTAACATTCATGTACTTACTGCGCTATATTTGTTGAGTACAAATATAGTCTTTCTAAATATTTACAAAAACTGAACACTCTGAGACAACTCGTCCTACTGTTCATTTCATATATCATGGTGAACACACTTTAGTAGGTAAATTAAGTATACATATTTCTTTATTTTACGTGTAGTTAAATAATTTATATTTACATTACTTTAGCTCGTCTGAGTTGCCTCCTAATTGAATATGAAAACAATCTGATTCCTTTGATCTTTAAGCAGAAAATTAAATAATACATGGGTAGTAAAAAAAAAAATCAATTACATGGATATATACTTCAACATTATACACGTAATTACATTATTCACGGACTTCGTTATGTTATTATCTGACGTCTACAAAGTAAATAGGTTTCTTTGTAATTTTTCAGAGAACTTTATGTTTTGGGCGTTCTGTCTGGCAGTTGCGGGTGAAATCTATTGTACAGACTGTAAGAAGATTACACGATGTAGACAATTTTTGATTGTGCCAAATTAGGTTCAACGCCATCAATTAATCTTCGAAATATAAGTGTACGTGTTTTAAATGTTTAATATTTCTATGTTGAAACTTATTTGAACACTGTAAGTTGGTTTAATGTAAATATAAATACAATTCTACTAGCCAATAGGTTATAATGAGATTGATATTGACAGCCTCGCATTTTCGTGTTTGGTATTGAAACGCTTGTAATAGAGGCACGCTATGATGGCCCTTTTGAGTGATTACAATAGTGAAATATCGATTTGTTTTCGAAAAAAATGCTGATTTTTTGCATTAAGCATTGACGCAAGTTTACTGGAAGTATTAGTTATGCTGGTCAGCGATGCTATATATTTGATATGGATATGTGTTATATTATTTTGAATTTTGAAAACTATAAATGCCGAATTTTGTTGTAAATAAGTACGCAATCAATTATAATTCATTAGGGATTCTGTTAAACTGCTCTGTATATTTGTTTGTAGAAACGTGAAAAGTTTTGTTCGTAGGACCATATTGTATAATTAGATATGGTAGTAGACACTCGATCACGTCACTAGTGACAACAAAGAACAGCAATTTGTTCCTTCAAACGTAGTTATCAATTTTGTACGAAACATCATGAGCGGACAAACGTCAAAACGGCCATCATAGCGTGCCGCTATTATAAATAGTGTTAGCAGTCTCTGTACTACTATTGACTACAGCGGGGGTGTTACTGATGACCTCACACACCATTGGTCGAAAATTATCGGCCGGTCGTAACTTGACTGAATGCTATAATAGGCGAGTCTGTCTAGTTATTAGGGACGACGGCTCCATCGTCTTACGCGTTCGAGGTCGTCCGAGAGCTCCGCGCGCTCCGACCTACGCGACGATGCGCTCCTCCCGTGCCTCCCCGTCGACTTCGGCCCCGCCGCTGAGTCGACGCGAAATAAAGGCCCTTTTCAGGGCCAAACAGACTGCCAATCAACGACTCTAGCTACGCCTACTGACTCTGCCGCCTCACGAAATAAGAAGACCCCTGCAACACCTTCCGGATCCCGCACCTCCATGCCTGCTCCTCGCCCGTCGACCTCGGATGCGCGACAGAGGCCGCCCGGCGAACCGTCCTCGCTGACAGAAGCGTACGAGAGTGATATCCTCACTCTCGCCCAGCTGATTACAGCTGGGGATCTGTCGGAGGGGATGTGCCGCTGGATGGCGCTGTACTTGCGCGTCCTAGAGGCCACAAAAGAGGGCCAACCGCCTTCCGCGATCGACGCGGCGGCGCTCAGAAGTCAAAGCAATAAAAATAATGATAACCATCAAACTAATATTATGCAAGTAATAAATCAATTCTATATAACTATATCAATTCTTATTTATGTCTTATTGAAATCTATGCAATTATAATAATTCTTATTTATGTATCTTGAATATGGTGGCGCTAGTGTCAATTTGTCTCTCTAATATGGTGGCGTTAATGTCAATGTTCCGGTCGTGTAGCAGTCTCGCTTCTTGAATGTGACGTGTGGCTCCGGAGGTGGATGATAACTCTTCGGATAATATTGAAGCCCAAGGTGTGACTTGGCTAGTTTGAACAATATTCGATGGCTAGCTTCTACCAGCAAGCCAAATTTTTGGAAGAATAAAATAAGAACTTACAGCTTCACAAATTGCGAAGGCTATAATATAATTCGTATATTCGAACTAGCCAAGTCAGATCTTAGGCTATAATATTATCGGGAATGGGCAGCGCTGGTGGAGGAAGGTCGCCACCAAGTGAACTGGTGTGTGGCCCGAGTGCAACTGCTGGAGCAGAAGACTATGCGGTTCTTCCGGTGCTTCAGTGTAGGCCACAGTCACATATTGCGCCCGTAGGGGACCAATAGAGGGAACCTTTGCTTCCGGTGTGGGCAGCCCGGACACAAGGCAATGTACTGTGTAACCACCAAGCTGCACTGCACCCTGTGTGCCGCCATGGGAAAAAATGCTGAGCACTTCATGGGGGGCGATAGTTGCAAGCCGCCTCCCGTGAAAAGAAAGTCATCTCCACCGGAGACAAGACCTCAGTAGAGGTCAGCGTAGACGTTGGCTAAACGTGGGGAGGTAATTCGTTCGCCTCCTACGTTGGTCCTTAAGCCGGACCAAGGGGAGAGGGGCTGGGGGGCCTTCTCTCCATTGCACTGGTTTGGCCGCCTGGGAGATAGTCTATGTTTGCCAGGTTGTTTCTCTTTTAGCGCAGAAGGCTCAGTATCAACCTGGGTCGGCCGCCGAGGCCACATGCGGAGTGCTATGTCATCTCTTGTCCAAGACCGACTGTCATCAATTATAATTGTTATTCTTACATTATAAGTGTTCCTAATAGAACAGATTAGTTGAAAAATTATAATAAAATGATAAAAATTACTAGTTTCAGATTTTTCTCTTTATATTCACCCAACAACCTATCTGGATGCCAAATTTGAACTGTCTAGGTCATCTGGAACTGGGTGAGAATTTAGGTCTATATGTCATTCAGTGATAAAAATGACGATTTTTGGACGTTAATATTTAAACAACTGTTTGACGTGTCTTTATAAAATTATAGCACATATGTATCTCTCGATACATGGACTGAATTTGAGTTTATGTGAAATAGTTTTTGAGATATGAGGGGGTGAAAAGTGGGTCGAAATGGTTCGTGTAATATACACACGGTAGCGCGCATTCACCATTCTGTAAGATTGAACTTGGATGGACACTAGTCCGTTTAAAAAAAAAATCTCGGAACCAGGCTCAAAAGTTTCGTTTAGATGCCGAAGTAGGCCTCTGAAAATATGAGCTCTTAATATTAATACTAAGGTTGTCCGAATTGCACTTTTCGATTTCCCATAAGAATTACACAGGAAAAAATGTTTTATTTATTCTGACTTTTGTAACTAATGAACCACAAATTACTCTGCAATTTCCATCGAATATTTTTGTAGAGAATTGAACTACCTACAAAAATGTTCTGATGTCATTTTTCGAAGTATCAACTCATACAAAAGTTATTCGAGGTCAAAGTTATCCATGTCACCATCACATAATGGAGATTATTTTGAGAAGAGTTTTCGAAGTTCTTAGGAAAACGACATCAGGTCCTAATGTTCCAATATTTGTTAACCGTCCATTGTGTGTACCGTCAAACCGTATAGAGACAGACCGGGTACACATCAACTGCCGACCCTCGTTCGTCGGACCTGTGCCTTGAGGTTATAGGCCCCCCGGCCCATCCCTCTGGTCCGCCTACGGTGGCGGAAGGACGCGGAAAAATCTCCGCCTCATCCCTCCGGTCCTTAGTTGACGGAAAAGGCCGCTTAGAGGGTCATCGAGATGATATCCTCGCAGAAGGGGGCCATTGCTCTCCATGTCTCCTCGCTGCCGAGCATGGCCGAAACCACACACGGCAGCAATAAATTCATTCCTACCGCCGTAATCAGAACGCGGCGCTATCCCACCCACGCAGCACACTCGGGTAGAGTGTCACGCAGTCCAGGGAGCGGCCCACCTTTGCCAGCAGGCATGACCGCCCCTGCTTCCAGGATTTCTGAGACCGCGAGCACCCGGCCCGGAACCTCATCTGGACTGGACGCTCTCTTTCGGAGAGTCCTGAGGCCTATCTCAGGCCTACTCCAGAATCTGTTAATGCGAATATCCTTCTAGTTCTGGCTTTAGGATACATACATATCATAGAACAAACTTTTGTCATTTTGTTAAATTAATAAAGTTATTAGTATTACTATGAAGATTACTAATGTGTTATTATAAAGTTAATTATATTTATTAAAGTAGACAAGTGATGAAAGTGAGTAATGAAGCGAACAAATCTCTGGTCCGACACAGATTGAAAGCGTAACTCCGGTGTACGTCAAAATGTGTCTTTTGTTCTCGTAGCGACTGAACGTCTCAACCCGAACTAACATACTATATATTCTGTATTACATTTTCATGAATCAGGTCAGCGATTTATTACTTTCCGTCGGTTTTGTAAATACGCCATGTTTATGTATGGACAATAGGTAAACGATATGGTTAGTTTATTCGTAAAGTTGAATGGGTTTCTTTAAAAATACATATATCAAGTATCTCTCTATTTAATTCTATAGGAGCTCAAATGGAAACATGTTAAGAATATAAACTGGAAATATAACCACATTGATTTTTATCGTAGAAAATATTAAAATCATCATCAAAATCAAATCATCAGCCCACTGCAGGGTCATAAGCCTCTTTTCGAAGGAAGGTATGGGTATAATAATCACGCGAACCCACGAAGTATTGGCGATTACAAACTCCGAGAAATCCCCAGTTCTATATTTTTCCCACATACGGTAGTACTACAAAAAAGTTTCTCAGGCTCAGGTTTCCTCACAATGTTAACCTTCACTGACAGTCGACAGTGTTACTAATTAAAATTAGTAAATGTATGCAAATTCTAAAAAAAAATGTTGATACATACGGGGTACGGGATACGGGGTTCAAACCTGTGAACATCGTGTTGATTTCCACTGGTTAAACCACTAGACTACCACGACTTACTAAGTGAACTAAGCCTTACTAAGTATTAAAAATAATTGAAACAATATATGTATAGAACAACATATGCATTACAATAATCGTACAGGTTATATTTACCTTGTGTAATATATTTTATAGGTATCTACTAACTCATTTTCATACAAGCACAAAATACACAAAAGGTTTATTCCTAACAAGGTTCCACTATAAAACATACGCGACGCGCGACTAACGCAGCACATACATCCAGTCACGTACTTAATTATGTATGCATACCCGTCGTCACCTATATAAAACAAATTATATATGTAATAAGAAATTCATTGTGATAATTATAAAAACTTGTATTTTGAACTGTCCATCATCCATAACACGCGAACTGCTCCGCTAGTTTTAAGAATCGCTATTTTTGTAGTGTTTGCAAATCGGTACCATGTATTAATAGATTTATTTCACCGCTCCCTAACAGCCATGTGTACCTTAACACACTTTCATAATATTGAGCTTCGGTTTTGTTACGATGTAGTTGTTAAGCGAACACTTGTGTGTACAAACAATAAAATACATTTGCAAAGTTATAGGTTAACCAAAACTCACAATTAAATAAATTACTGCAGAACATTGGTTACACGCATCTGTGTTGCGTTTTATCTCCTTTTATATCGATAACAACGGAATTAAGTCCCTGATTACGCGTTGAAGATACGTGGAGGACGCGCTTATTAGGAGCGAACGTCGTATGCGCATTTAAAAGCGGCATGTGGCTAGACGCTTTTACCCTGCTTTAGAGCTTACCACTAACGCCTTTGTGTACAATCACATATTATTATAACTTATAAATAGAACATATAGATAATACGATAATGTCTCAACTTATACTGATTTTACTCGAAACTATGTAGCCGTAGGGAAAGGGAATTATATAAGGAAAGAATAAGATTACATATCTCATATTGAGATATAAAAAACGAATAGACTGAAATAAGAAATCTACATTCTATACGAGGTTTTTGATTATATAATAATTTGGTATCGATTTTTATAAATATTGCATTTTTCGGAAGAGCCAATATAATATGAGTCTCTCGTCCTCTCTCCGGAGAATATTTTATTTCATTCGGACATAATGTCGAAATACTGTATTTGGAGTACCGGTGAGATTGTATCTGTATAATGCCCCTAATTATGAATGTATAAACAGACGTTAAGATATAATGTGAAGTAAGAATACAAATGGTTTTACCATTAACATATGCAAAGACAATACACTTGCTACGTAAACAAAACTTAGATTAAACTTCGCCAATCAAATTTGTTCTGCATAATTAACATTACATGGGTGTTTAAGAATGTTGTTAATCTTTATATATAAAAATCAATGTTTGTATGTTTGTCAGCTATGCACGCCGAAACTACTGAACAGATTGTGATAATAATTTAGTAGCGTGTGCTGTGGATGCCCGAGATGGTTCCTGGCTCAAAAAATCTATATGTGTATATATAAATGTTTTTTTTTAATCAATAAAATTGTTTGCCTTTAAGAAAGAAAGGGTTTTTTCTTCTTATTGAAACTTTATAGACTACAATTGACATATTTGACATATTTCAATGAAACAACAGTTATCACGATTAATCAATTTTATTTGTATCAATGACATTCTTTAGGAATTTATGTAGTTCTGGAATGGATACGAGGACATAGTGCGATCCAGGGTAATGAAGCTGTTGATCTTATCGCTAAAGAACCTATGCAGGTTGGATATTTTGATCTCTATAAAACCTATGTTCAGGATTTATCCTCCCTATACAAGACTGATTCTGTCGTGAAACTCAAACTGGAATGTATTCTACCAAATTAAAGTCAAATCTTATGCTTCCATTTAGGATAACATTCCTGCTAAGCCATGGGTTTATAAGTTTCGCGACTGTTATAACTTTGCTGCGTGATGGGGCTGATGGGGCCGTATAAAATGCTCCCACCAGGAATATGCGGTGTAAATAAAGAGAGAGTAAAATCGGTTGGTGGCTTTGCCTATAAATAAATAAAATAATAAGAACCCCAAATAAAAGCGTGGATTGACCTGCAAGTCAGGACGTCGTACGGAGCAGCGGTGTCGCAGGCGAAATGTGCGGTGTCTGCGGATTGTCCTACAGCTAT
This sequence comes from Antheraea yamamai, assembly GCA_036509395.1. Classification (NCBI taxonomy): domain Eukaryota; kingdom Metazoa; phylum Arthropoda; class Insecta; order Lepidoptera; family Saturniidae; genus Antheraea; species Antheraea yamamai. The sequence continues at coordinate 224,410 of AP028433.1, forward strand.
GAGCGGGTGCAGCGGTGCCGATGATATCAGATATTATATAACTTTTAAAGAGTCACAGGAAAAAACTGAAACGTTAAAGCACATCCGCAATGGCTTGCGTTCACGGCGGTTTGAAGCGTCTAAACAAAACAACTATGCGGTGCGAAACGTCAAATATTTAAAATTGTTATTTTTCTTCTTAATTTTGTAGTTTTCTTTCTTTTTGTCACACTGACATCTATAAACTTCCTATCTAATGCGTCTCCATGCTCCGTACTTGATCAATGAGATGCAGGCCAGAAACACATCTCATTATCTAGCGCAGCTATTAAATCTATTTAATAGCTATATATAAGGGGCCACCCGCTGCGTCTACTATCCGTAGAGGTGTGCTCTCCAACAGTCCATCTTACAGAGCTCAAAATTAGGGACAACTCGATATGTGAATGTGGGTTGGATGAAGGCACTCTATAACACATTTTTTTCAATTGCCCCAATTTAGTATTGTATGATATTTAGTTTAAGTTTTTTATTAAGTTTATTTGATATTAAGTTTAAGGCGCCATGTCAAGCGGGTTTTCTTGTCAGAAGTATTACAGGATGCGTCAATCTCTGAACGAAATGGAAATGACACCTCTCTCAATGCATCCACTAAAACTATTATAACTTTAATGTATTGTAAAAATATGTACATTAAAAAGATAAACCAGATCGTGCTTGTCGCCGGTTCTTCTCGATGATTGAGTTATTTTTCCGAACTGGTAGTAGTTTTGACATTCATAAGCGCCTTCTTAGGGCCTAAATTGAATAAGGTATTTTTGATTTTGAACGAGCCTTCTGTCCCATTATTTTTATTTGTATAACAGAGTTATTTATTAATTTATTTCCATTTCTTTCATTTGTGTTACGATTAGACCTCGTGGTGCGTTGTGCCCGAATCGTGAAACGCTAAGACATGAGGGACTGCCTGTCTTTCTGTATGTTGTTTGCAGATTACCCATTTAACACATTTCATCATTAGAGAACTCGAAAGGTAACAGTGTCCTACCTCGTCCCGGGAAGCTGACAGTTTGAAACTAAAAAAATAAATGTTGCAAAAGACATCCGCAACTCAACAATAGTGCTACTGAAGTATAGTTAAGAATTATTTAGTCAACCCTATAAGTACATAAAAATGTCATCGTAATTAGCTAAGACGATAAGGAGGAAAACTATTACGAATCCACGCACACCCTATTTTTATTAAACATATAAGTATCTAATATCGTACTGGAAAAATTAAATATATCTTTAGTTAATCTTAAAGCGGATTTAATTATTTATTTTGTTTTTCTTTTATTTCAATGATGATATTCAAATAAAACGTTTTATATTTCAATGTTATAAACATTTTTATATGAAAATCTTATTGATATCTTAATTTATATATCTGTTTTATCTCCTTACAGTGCGTTTTCTTTGTTAATATAATTACTTTTATCTTCCTTCCTGTATATTTAAAAAAGTATGTATATAACATCATAACTTAGTATAAGCTTTCAAAATTTTCAGATACGAGCAATCATTTCGTTTTCCTTTACACTTAGCAGCAGTGCCTCTAGCACATAGCAGTGCCTCTAACACATATCAGTGCCTCTAGCTGAAATTTGAAGAACTAATATTATCAATACAAAAAACGGAATACTTGATTATAGTGAAAACTATCAAAGGTACGAGATATAAAGACAGTAAAACATATACGTTCACATTCGTTTGAGAAACACTATGAGGGGAATAGTCTCAAACTTCACCAAAGAGATTCCTTTAAGAAACTTGAGCTCGTCAACAGCAAAATATTTTATGAAGACTTCCTTACCACGAAAAACTTCGACAAAATAGCAGCGGTGCAGTGCGCGAACCACTTTGCACAAACAGGCAACTTCCTCTTTACTGGACTTACGGAATAATTGAGAGAATGCTTGTTCCCTCAGAGGAAATACCAGCCTCAGTAGAAATTCGCAGTACACTTAAAAATAACTCTAAGCAAACCGTGTAACGAGTATCAAATATTAACAATAAATAAAACCGACTTTAAAAGAATACACCACAATGTTCTTCACCATATTTTATTTTACTTTGGTGAAAATATGATGTGAATATTAGAACTGAATCCTTTTTTTTGGAAATGGGAAATCTAACACATTACTGATTTTTTATGTCTCGGTAGATATAACCAGAAAGAAAGCTGTGTAACTTGCGAGCGAATGCCTAAAAAGTGTTGTTTGGTTATTATTAAATAAGTATATAAAGATATCCTTTATAATTTTTACATAACCGCCAATAACGTGAAGTTAAGTTATGTTACATTTGGGAGTTATTAAGAGGAGTCGTAGCGAGCCACCTCCAGGACTGCAGTGGGTGGTGATTAGCCACATCCTTCTCGAGATAACTCTGTCTAAACCCTACAAACCTACAAATTTAAGTTGGAGATAAACACCTTTAGTGTCGCTCATAAGCAACGGTTCTAGTACCGAGTTCAGATACAGATTCAGTTAGAGTCCAAAGAAGCGGCAGGCGAGACTAGTTTATTTGTACTCATCTCGGCATGCGTACTACGAATTAGGTGAAAAAGCAATTTGTCTCATGATTATTTTGGGGGTTTCAATATTTTCTGCAATAGATCGTATATAAGGCATTAATAATAGGGCTTAAAATACGTCATTGCTTTACCTTTTAATAGTGCGAAATCTATTTACTAATATTTTAACGTTTAAATATAAGTAAAGTTCATACATTTTTCTGTCTGCTTTAAAGCTTCTGGCAGAAGTTGTAATCGTTGGAAAGTATCTGGCGACACTGGATTTAGAGTGATATTTTACAAGACATATATAAAAATCAGCCATTTAAATGTAAGTAAAGTAGCTCTTATAAAATAGTCGCATTACTCACCTGATTCCTATACATTTGCCACAGACTCAAACTCTGTAAGTGCACAAGCGTTCTAAGTACATGAGACACTACTCAAAACTTAAGGTTTCTCATGTATTTCAAAATAAGTTGTGTCTGGTCGCTCTAGCATCTTGGAGTAATGCTAGTTTAATAGAAAACTGGCATTGTGTTAATGTTTTCGGTTCCAAAATGAGGGTTCAATTTACAAATACATGTATGATCAGCTTAACTCGTTTGGTTATTTAGCTTGATTCGTGATATTGCATGCGAGGCGACGCGACGGTATAAACAGAGGTACCTCTGCGCTAATTATCATTTCGTCTATGTGTCCTTAGCGCGCTAAACTTACACATACAACCGTAAATTACGTACAGATTATAAAGATATATAAAATATCTGAAAATCATAGAAAATATTTTACATTCGTAAGACAGGATGAGTTTCTCGCTAGATGTCTCTGTCTCTACTTGTACCTTCTATACGTGAGTGTGTCAACTAGTTCTTACGAGCTTCTACGGTTTTAGAGTGGACAATGAATTTCCTATTTTAAAAAGTTTTAATTTTGATAAAGTTCGTATCAAACCATAATAGGATCATATAAATCAAATGTACTATATATAGGAATAGTATATTGTAGCGGTTGACGTCACGCGAGGGGCGCGCGTCGCCGATGGAGACAGCTTGAGTACCCGCTGTGTACAAGAGGATTGAACAATCCATCACTTCTGACCAAACCGAATGATGTGATTGCCCGATACTGTACAGTAAAACGAACAGTAATACAACTTTGTGTCGTGGCACCCTGTGGAATAGAAAATGACAATTAATTTTAACAAAACTATTCTTAATTAGCTGTACCCGCAGCTCTGCACGCGTTTTTTTATTCGTATTAAAGAATTATAAAATTGTGAGACTATGTACAATTATAGAAATACTCTTTAAAAGGAATTGTAAGTACGACACGCTTGCCATTTACAGTAGCATATAACGTGTACATTAGATATATAAATAGTAACAGCGTGCCAAATGAGGTTTGTCACCAGCAACATATTTGGAACCTTAACCCACAATATAACTACCTCGGTGCTCACTTACACTATATAAGGAACTAATGAAACAATAACTTATTATTATTATTATAAAGATTTACATTTACATTACACTTAATATACATTGGCATTATAATTAAGATTTTATGACTATACAAAAAATAAACGTTTGTCTATTCCGCAAGAAATTGTATTATGGAACTCTTTACGTAATAGGTTTATAATCTAAGATCTTATTAGGAAGACCTCTATATCATTAAAGTTATTAATGATTATAATGTCGAATTGTAAAGAATAAGCTATTAATTATTTCTCTTATTAAAAATAAAGAATGAGTTGAAATCTTGCTAAATTTTATGCAGACAAAGTCGCGGGTAATAGCTAGTCTAAAATAGAATAACCTCAATTACTTTTTATAAAGTTCGCTATCTACCAGTGAGAGTCCCGTGAAAATCGGTCTAACCATATTGAAGATAGTACTGCGAGCAAAGCCATGGTTAACAGTTAGTCTAAATTAAAATAGACTAAATTACTTGCTATGATGTCCGCTATCTGCTAGTGAAAGTTCCGTGAAAATTGGTCCAACCGTTTTGGAGATAGCATTGCGGAAAAAGCCGCGGTTAATAGCTAGTCTAATTTAGAGTAGCCTAAGTAACCTGCTGTAATTTCAGCTATCTGCCAGTGAAACTTCCGTCAAAATCGGTCTAGCCGTTTCGGAGATTACCCGGAATAAACAGACAGTCAGACTGCCAAATTTTTAAAATTGCATTTTTGTTATCAGTATCGTGTACACTTTCGTACCCAATCAGTAAAAAAAAATATTTTGATATTACATACAGACCTCATTTTTATTATATGTATAGAGATAATAGAGTATAAATAGATATCACACTTCAACCACTGAGATTTTTTTACCCCCAGGGTTGCAGCGTTATAATGTAAAACCTGGTTTAAAAACAGCCAATTATATTAAACAACTAGCTGTATCCGCAGCTCCGCACGCGTTTTTAAATTGTATTAAAGAAATATAGAATTGTGAGACCATGTACAATTATAGAAATGCTCTTTAAAACAATTGTAAGTACGACACGCACGCCACTTACAGTAATATCTAACGTATACATTACATATATAAATACTAACAGTGTATCAAATGAGGTTTCTCATCAGCAACATATTTTGAACCGTAACCCACCTTATTACTACCTCAATGATCACTTACACTACATAAGGAACTAATGAAACAATGACTTAAAGATGTTATTATAATGATATAATATGCCCATATTGTCAATAAGTAATACGTTTATAGTCTAATATCTTATTAGAAAGACCCCTTCTATCTTCAATATTACTATTAATAATTATAATGTTGAATTGTAAACAATGAATGAGTCCTCAAATTTTGCATAAATATAAATAAAGATATAAAACTTTATCTCTGTCTAAGCACTTTTTAATATTCGACAATTTAAATAATGCTCATTGAACTCGATACAATATTCTTCATCGATACAATCAGTAAAAAAAAATTATTTTGATATTACATACAGACACTTCATTTTTATTATATGTATAGAATATATAGATAGATATAGAAGATGTATAGATTCTGTTACTACTTCTTTTGATTCTTAACTAGTTGATGCCCGCAATGTTGTCCTTGTGAACATGGTTTTATTATTTCCTGAAACGTCTACGTATTTTAATTCTTTAATTGAAACTATCTATTTCATTTATACTTGACCCTTACAATACACAATACACTTTACAATACAATACATTTTACCAATTTTAAATTACTTCTATCAAATTTGTATCATGATTGTTATACTATTTTGAATATTTTTCTAATCGCGTGTAAAAAATCTTATTAATCGGTTCAATGTTTTCTTAATTCTTGGATTCACTTATTATATACTTTTATTTACATAATAATTAACAACTTTGAAATCGGTGTTATTGCCCGGAGCCGTACTGATTGAAACCATGTACTGCTAGGTATGGAAAAATAAATTAATTGTCGGTAACATTTAATAATAAATCGTTGCAAAGTTTTCGCATCGTAATAAAAATACCGGTTATGAAAATAAATAATTTTTCACGAGTATATGAGGTGTGTTCAGAAAATAACGGAAATTTTAAAATTTCGTGGGTTTGGGGAGTCCAATTGTCAAAAAAAAATCAGCTGTATTCATTGCTTACTTTGTCTTTAGCAGCCGCTAAGGTTAGACGTGTTTTTATAAGTTTGGCCATTTTCGTTTGTTAAAAGAATTTTGAAATCTTGCGCAAAAAATGAAATAAAGTGTAACAAAGTGTGTGAAATGTTAACAAAGGCCTATGGTTAGTCTGTTATGAGTAAAACAAGAGTTTACGAGTGGTATAAGCGTTTCCAAGGTGGCTGTGAAGATATTGAAAATGACGAGCGCCCCGGACGCCCCAGCACATCAACAACCGATGAAAACGTGGAAAATGTGAAAGCAATGGTTATGAATGATCGCCGAATCTCAATCAGAGAAGTCGCTGATGATGTTGGCATATCGATTGGCTCAAACCATGAAATTTTTTGGAATGTTTTGGGTATGAAACGCGTGGCAGTAAAATTTGCTGCTTCACTTCGTTGCTTGTTCGTGAATTCTTGGCCAAAAACAATACTGTAACGATGCCCCAGCCTCCATATTCACAAGACACGGATCCGCATGACTTTTCCTATTTCCAAAAATAAAGAGAACCGTAAAGGGGCGTCGTTTTACAAGCACATATGACATTAAAAGCGCATCGCTGAAAAAACTAAAGGCTATCCCAAAATTCGAGCTTGAGAAGTGTTTCGACGATTGGAAGAAGCGCTGGCATAAGTGCATAATATCGAATGGGGACTATTTAGAAGGCGATAATATCAGTGTAGACGAATGAATAAATATTTTTTTCAAAAAACGAAAATTCCCGTTATTTTTTTAACACACCTCCTATATACCTATATAGTCACTGTGTCACTGAAATGTGTACTGTGATCTTATTGTATTAAAGGCAATGGAGTCCAGAGGGCGCGGGTGTTGTCTCTGCCTAACACAATATTGACTGGCACATATTTAGCAAAGCTGAGTGGTTATAAACTCGCCGACGAATTCACACAATATGTATATTATTACTTTTATACATATAATACATAATTTATTCATTTTCATAGTTTCTCTACGGTCTTCGTAACCCCAGTTCTATTATAAACTTTAAAGGTCATTTTACGTTCCAAGGTATTAACTTTTAAATAAGAGGCTAGTTATACTCGTTGTTTCGTATGCATTCATCATACAGTAATTTTTTATAAACATTATCATCATATTATTTAAACTGGTTTAAAATTGGTTTAGACGTCAAAAATCTATATAAGAACAACTTTGACATTTTTATTTTCTTTATGACATAAATGTTCTTATTGTGGATTAAAATTAAACATAGATTTTAAATAGTATAATAAATTTAATAAAATGAAATCATTATAATAAAACTAGCTGGCCCGGCAGACGTTGTCCCGCCCTAATTATAAAAAAATCCTGGATAAATTATATCCCAAAACGTTTCACGTGAATCATTGTATCCACTGGTGAAAACCGCATAAAGATCCGTTCAGTAGTTTTTGAGTTTATCGCGAACAGACAGACAGACAGACGCGGTAGGGGACTTTGTTTTATACTATGTAATGATATAATAAGTAGTGGTCATTATGATAAATGATGTAAACTTTATTCTTCACATACTAATATATGGATATTATTATCTGTATTTCTTTTTGATTTTCTTTTCAAAATGGTAAAAACTGTACTGAGTATTGCACAAAAATCGTATTCGCGAAGAGCGTGAACTATGAAGAGTATACACTTCTAAATCAAGGCTTGGACTTGTCTTTGGACTGAAAAAAAACTAACCATTTTCAATATTCGTATTGATAACACTAAAGTTTGTCAATAACAACCAAAAAAATAATAAACAGGAAAAAAGATATCAAATTAAAAATATTTCTTGAAACCAGTACATCAAAATTTTCAAGCAGTGCGACGAGCTAATACCAAAACAACATTTTTTTTTTGTGGAGGGCATTTTAATATATAACATAAGTCATTAATAATTATTTATTTATGTAATCATATGTGAATAGAATTCGTTAAATATTTTTTTACTAAGCTCCAAAACATAAATCTTTAAAATCGTATCATTATGTTTGATTAATTTGAAATTATGAAATAATAAATTACTATGGTGTTATCTAATGGTTTCGGTTTCATTTAGCCTTTTTATATTTTTATAACGCGGTAGGCTATATCTATACTATAATAAAACTGTAGCAAGGTCAAATCTGTACATTAAATATTTTTTGAAAATTTTTATCGGGGTAAACTTTGTTATCGGTATAGAATCCAAAAATAATCTTTTTACAATTTTTGTCTGTCTGTCTGTCTGTCTGTCTGTCCCTGTGAACACGCATCACTCTGAAAGTACTGAACCGATTTTGACGAAACTTGGCACAGTGATAACTAATATTACGAGATTACATCTAGGATACTTTTTATCTCATAAAACGCAAAAGATTCTCCAGGATCTGCTTGTTTGTCTGTCCCTTTGAACACGTACTACTCTGAAAGTACTGAACCAATTTTGACGAAATTTGGCACAGTGATAACTAATATTACAAGGTTACATCTAGAATACTTTTTATCTCATAAAACGCAAGGGATTCTCCAGGATAACGGACGAAAGTCAAAAATTTGTAGTTAATGAAATTTTTGACGGATTTTGGTAAATTTTCATTGTGCTATATATAGCAGACAGATTAGCTAAAAAGATAAGCTATATTTCCCTAAGCTACTTTAAAAAAAATACCAAAAAAAATATCGCCGGGATTCGAACCGTCGGCTCCGGCGGACCTTATAATGTCCAGTACGTTATAACCGAGCTACGGCTATATGACATTTCTATGCGTAATTATCGACCACATATGAAAAAAATATGTGTAAACGAAACTGTCACTTATATGTTGTTACATTTATTTTATGGTATAAAAAAATGTTTGCTAAACAAAGGTGACAAGATTTTTTCCTAAAACATAAACCTAGATAATAGTTACATTGCATTGTAGAAGATGAATCTCAACTAGAGTTCTATTAGTACGTGTGTTGTTTCGATATTTGATAAAATTAGTTTTCTAAATGTTGTTGAATCTTGAAGTAGTTGGGTTCAGGTTTGTGAATTAAGATTAAAATAAATCAGTTGAGGTGTATGCAGTTATTTTTTTTTTTTCGAACTGACCACGCTATTGACCTAGCAAAGTCTTAACAGCTTCACCGGACTACTGTTTGCAGTTACTATGTTGTATTTATACTAATATTATAATGAGTGGTAAAGTTTTGTTTTCGAGGAATGCTTGGTACCTACTACTGGTCCGATTTCAAAAATTCTTTCACTGTTAGAAAGGTATATTATCCCAAGTTCAGTATCTCAGTAAAAAAGGTGGTTTGTATGTCAAAAGTAAAATAAATGTGACCAAATTAAAATTGAATGCAGATTTCACGTATACTTTACAAATTCTTATAAAACAAAATGGAAATTTAATGTAGATAAAGTTCAACTTTTACAGTATGTTACGTGATGAAGTTACAAGGGGTACTGGGAAGACATTTATCGGCAATATATGTAAGTTAGTTTTGATCTTCACTTTGATGACACTACTTTAGGTAATGCTGCGAACAGATTCTAGGCTTATTTTAAAAGATTTCTCACATACCAACTGGGTATATGTTTGAGTGAGTCCCTGGATAGTTTGGATTCACGATGGGAAGTGCTGGATAACGCCCAATAGGGTTTTAGGTTTTTTAAGATTATTTGCGTTTAAAAATACAATTGAAACCGGTAATAACCGATTTGGTGCAGACGAAGTTGCACGGGTCTGCTAGTATGATATAAAATTGAAATGTTAAAAATATTTGCAGTTTTCGTCCTCTGTAATAATGTTGTTTTATTTCTGATGAGTGACGACACGGAGAATTATATTTATTATACTACATTGGTAGGTAGAGCAAAACCTAATAAAGAACTAGCGCAAAAGTGTAGTTGTTAACCTAACCATGAACGATAAGATGATACGATGCCTAGATCAGCTGCAGCAAAAAGACGAAAACAACAAATTATCTAAGATATTTTATATGAATCATCAGAAAGTATAGAAATTAAGAATCCTCAAGGATCACACATTGATACTATATCAGTAGCTAAAAGTGTGGACCATATTGAAGTTGATTCTGCTTCTTTAAATATAACATCAGCTGAAAAAGTCAGCGTTGAAACACAGACTGAAATCAAGAATCATACTGTTGCTGTGAAAGTAAATTGACATTTTAAGTATCATAGTATATCAGTTCAAATTTCAATGTAAACTTTCTTCAGTTGGATTTCATGAAGCATGCTCGCCAATTAAAATTAGTATAAGTACAGCAACAGCTCCAGTAAAGTTATTACGTCAATTATCTATATAAAATTTACTCGAAAGTCGCGAAAGTATATCTTCTAGTAGTTTTGCACATTCTAATTTTCACACATTGTTACTAAATTAAATTATCTGTTATAAATAATTTTTTTTCCATTATATTATGGATATTTTTAATTAAATCACGCTTAGAATCCGATGATATCATACTACCGTGAATCTGCTTTAACGCTATTTTTATTTTAAAAAACGTGATTTTTTGTCCTAATGAATTTTGATTGCTTATTATATTAATGGAATCAAATTTTTTAATAGTTTCTTTTTTGCATAGTTGATCGATATAGTTCACTATAGTATAGTACTATCAATATAGTTAAATATACATTTAATAATATGAATTGTAAAACAATTAACAATAAATAGCTACTTGTGAAATTAAATATAAAATCATTAAGGATGAATAAGTTCTGAGCAGTCGAATAAGTTGTAAAACGAGTGCGCTTTCAGTTGCCATTGAGTTTAACAGTTAATTTTGTATTTGAGTGACGGTCCCTTTTATTGCCGTCATAAAATACATTTATACATAGAAAATATTGCTACTTACTTTATGGAATACGTCAATCCAAAAGTAAGCCGGTGAAAGTGAATTAATTTACGTATTGAATTTCGACTTTTGACTACAAGAAAATGTGTTGTACTTGATTGATGTAGGCGTTGGCTTGCAAAGAGGTAATTTATTTGCTAAGAATATGATCTTTATTTTGACGGCCTCCATAAAAAATTGAGGAAGTGTTGCCTCATCTTAGAATAGGGAATTGTTTGCTAAGTTTTGTTACTGATTATTTATAAATATCAATTCGATAAATATTATGACATGTTATATACGAATGTATAGCATTTTCTGTTCTGCTAATGTATGATTGTGAGTTTATAGTATTCAAAATGTCTTCCATGATCAGACGTACACGTTTGTATAAATTGCAAATGTGATGTGTTCTTTGCTGTCCTCCAAAACTGTTTACTATTACATAAATTGCTACTTTCGTCAATTATTTATAACACTGTTAGGAAAATTATATTGCTGTATTAACATACTTAATAATAACTCCTTGACTTAGTCGAATATAAATCGAATTTATTTTCCACAGCAATGTTCAATAGTTAGTCTTCATTCACAGACTTTGAATATGATCAAACGTTTCGAATTCCTAGAGGAATACACGTATAACATTATCAGGACTGGTAATAAAATATTCTAAAAGAATTCAGGTAAACTTATTTAATAAAATATCAGGTCTATACTATTCATTGGCACCCTTGAAACATCTCAATTGTTTATAAACGTACAGCCCTGGTGTCGCTAAGGATGGACCTTAATTAGTGGTATTTGTTCACTTCCCCTCCTTCGTCCCTTTGCCTGACCCCTACAACCCTTTATCAATAGCTGAGCACGTGCCAGTATCCGATAAGATTTGCGTACTGTCACACGGGAGCGACACGACTGATACAATTCCTCTGAGACGGTTCAACTCGACTTTCATTACATTCAATATGAGGTGAACATGATATAATACGAGTACAGACCTTGTTCATGTATAATAAATTCGTATTTTTTGTATATATAGCGTGAAGAGAGTTATTGCTTCTTATGTATTCATGCAAATAGGTAGACATTATATTTTCTGTCTGAAAATGGATAAGAGATATCTAATAATATTCCGATACGAAAGTTGAACTATTTAGGGAAGAGAAAGCCATATTTGCACTTAGTAAACTAAGTAACATAGAAATATCTTTTGCATTGAAGATGTAAATAGTTATAAGGAGTATAAGACACTTAAAATATTATTTGTACAAGATGCGTAAAACCTTAAAATGCTACGTACCGAATGGGCGGATAAATTCAAGTCCAAAATTATATCAGAGTCAGAATTATTTAAATCAGGTAACAAAAGGAGCTGGCATATTTACGTCATATTTTAAAAATGGCTGTTGTGCTCCCGAAGTCTACTATAATAAGTAAAATAACAAAACCTACGACTTATAAAACGAAGTTAAATTTGTTATATGACGTCAAAAATTAAGTGTCAACAAGCACAGTTAAACTTTCTCTGAAAAGGACACAGTATAACAGTGGCACTGTTCCTACTAAAGTGAGATCACGTAAGAAGAGAGAAATGTTATAGTAGAATGTGAAAAGTGACAATTAATCTGTTAAACAGGATCCTGTCAAATTATATAGGATATAAATCTATATATATAAAAGGAGAAGCTGACTTAATGACTGACATATCAACGCAGGGCCTAAACTATAAAGGTTATAAACTTGAAATTTTACACAGGGGTTCCTTTTATAATGCCCCTACACTAAGAAAGGATTTTTGAAAATTCACCCTCTGAATAGGTAAAACGGGGGTGCAAAATTAGTATGAAACTTTGTCGTTCTTGAAGTTATTCGAATGAAATTCGGCATGAAAGTTCTTCATTGAAAGTCATAAATCAGGTGATTTTTTTTTCAAAATCATCTCTTAATGTGGTAAAAGGGGGGCGTAAAGTTAGTATGAAAGTTCTCTGATTTTCAAAGTTATTTCAATAAAATGTTGTATTTGGGTTATAAGTTCCTAATAATAATTATTGCCGATATCCTTTTTTGTGAAATCCCTAAGGGGGTGATAGAGGGGTGCAAATTTAGTAGATATAAAAGTTTTTCGTATTTACCGATATTGTTTCAATTATATTTTGTATTTAGTTTATTAGTTCCTAATAATGATTATTGGCGATATCCTAATCAGAGTTTAAGGTACCGTATTCGAAACTGTCGAAAATCTTCTATCTAGCGGGCTCACGGATGTGCCGCGGCGGTGCAGAGGAATATTCTTTTTAGATGCCCCGGGTGGAATTGGTAAAACTTACCTCATCAATTTACTTTTAGCACAGATTAGAAGTAATCGTGACATTGCAATAGCTGTCGCATCTTCCTGAATAGCCGCTACTTTATTGGAAGGGGGTAGAACTGCGCACTAAGTTTTGAAATTGCCGCATAACTGTCCATTGTGGACAGTCCGATGTGTAATATTTCAAAACAAAGTAATCTAGCCAAAGATTTATGTAAAACAAAAATATTTATATGGGATGACAGCACTATGGTGCATAAGATGTGTTTTGAAACATTAAATAGAACTCTACAAGACTTAAGGAACAATAGTTCATTAAAGGGCGGTATGAAATATGAGAGTGCATTTGAGAATGGTATACTCGTATATCCACAAATAGACGGGTTGATAGCTATACCTGAAAAACTGTGCATTGTAGTTACTACCGTCGGAGACTTGATAGAAAATATTTGACCTGATGTGTCTCAGATTAAGGATAAGCTTTTGGAATGGATCCCTGAAACAGCAATTATGACACCCACAAAAGAACAAGCTATAGTGATCAATTATATTTTACTAAAATAGTTTGAAAGTCAAGAAATGGTATATAGTTCAATAGACACAGTAATTAACACAGATGAAGCTGTTTATTATCCCGTCGAATTTCTTAACACTATTAATTCTGCTGGTCTCCCGTATCATAACCTTAGATTGCGTGTAGGCACACCCGTGATGTTACTTAGAAATTTAAATCCACCTAAATTGTGTAATGGCACCAGACTGCAAGTGAAGGCTTTACATAATAATTAGAAATAATATTAACAGGATCTGCCTAAGGTGAATCAATTTATATTCCACGCAATCCGCTAATCCCCAATGATTTCCCTTTCCAATTCAAAAGAGTACAGTTTCCTTTAAAGGTTTGTTTTGCCATGACCATAAATAAATCCATAAATCTCAAGGCCAAACTCTTTAATTTGCAGGTGATTACTTAAAGCAGCTCTGTTTCTCACACGGCCAGTTTTATGTTGCGTATTCACGTGTGAGTTCGCCTTCCAGTCCGGATATACTAGCACCAACAATGTCTAAGATGACCAAAAATGTTGTGTATAAAGAAATATTTTAGAAAATCTTCCGTAATTTTTTTTATACACAACATGTACCTATAATTATTTATATCTCCTACTTTCATAAATAATATAATAAAATATGTACATAACGATTATAATTTAATTATAAAAGAACGATTTTAAAATAAATAAAATACTTTTATAAATATTATAAAATACCTACCTACCCTAAATGACTACCTCATAAAATTATTAGATATGTCTACAGACTATCTATTGTAGGCTAATATAACTACCTCAATATCGCAAACGAAGTTGCGGGCAAAAGCTAGTTTAAATATATAGTAATATAGTGTAAATATGTATATAATAGTAGTATAAATTTCTTTTACGTCACTCTTAATTACTATTCTGAAACTTATTATAACATTCCATTTTATTTATCAGTATTGTTTACCTCTAAATCATTTTGAGAGAATCAATTAAAATGGACTAACCTTAGTAAAATTAATTAAAATGTACGAAGCTGATTTTATATTATCTGGCAATACTGAGCGTAGAGCCCGCACGTTGCGTGGAACTTTTGATTAGTCCTCGACTTAGTTACGCGGCTATTTCATAAGCGGAGCTTACGTTCGTTAAATGCTACCAGATGTAAGTTATTCCCTGAGGGTGGTTTAGTGATAATATTTATGTTAACCTTTATATTTACAACTGGCTGTAGCCGCAGCTCCACACGCGTTTTTTAAAATTGGTTCAAAGAAATATAAAATTGTGAGACCATGTACAATTAATGAAATGCTTTGTAAAAATAGTTGTAAGTACGACACGCACGCCACTTACAGTAACATGTAACGTATACATTAGATATATAAATACTAACAGTGTGGCAAATGTGGTTTATAATCAGCAACATATCTGGAACCTTAACCCTCCATATTACTACCTCAATGCTCACTTAGACTGGAAAGGAACTAATGAAACAATGAATTAAAGATGTTATTATGATGATATACTATGCCCATATTGTCAATAAGTAATACATTTAAGATATAATATATTTTTAGAAAGACCCCTTCTATCTTCAAAATTACTACTAATGCTTATAATGTTGAATTGTATACAACGAATGGGCTGACGTCTTGAAATCATGCATAAATATAAATCAAGATATAAAACTTTTTATCTGTCTAAGCAGTTTTTAATATTTGACAATTTAAATAGTGCTCATTGAACTCGATACAATATTCTTATATGTTACTATGGTTTCTGAGCTATGTAGTCGAAAGCGCAGTCAATAAAACAATATGGCCGCCAAAATGACCAAAAAGACAATATAATTCAAATTACATACATTGATACAGATATATGAATTTCAATTATATTTATTCTTAAAGTCCAGTACAACGCACATGTTTAGAATTAACAACATATTTTTGTTAAATTTCATGCGGACGAAGTCGCGGGTAGCAGCTAGTCTAAAATAGAATAACCCAAATTACTTCCTATAATGACAGTTATCTGCCGGCGAAAGTCCCATAAAATTGGTCGAATCGTTTTGCAGATAGCACTGCGGGCGAAGCCATAGTTAACAGCTAGTATAAATTAAAATTATCTAAATTACTTTTTATAAGGTTAGCTATCTGCCAGTGAAAGTTTCGTGAAGATCAGTCGAATCATATTGGAGATAGCACTGTGGGCGAAGCCACGGTTAACAGCTAGTCTAAATTAAAATAGACTAAATTACTTCTTATAATGTCCTCTATCTGCCAGTGGAAGTCCCGTGGAAATTGGTCCAACCGTTTTGAAGATAGCATTGCAGACGAAGCCGCGGTTAACAGTTAGTCTAATTTAAAGTAGCCTAAGTAACCAGTTGTGATTTTTTCTATCTGCCAGTGAAATTCTCGTCAAAATCGGTTAAGCCGTTTCGGAGATTACCTGGAACAAACAGACGGACAGACAGACAGACCGACAAAAATTTTAAAAATTGCATTTTTGTAATCAGTTGCGTGTATACTTTCGCACCCGATCAGTAAAAAAGTGTTATTTTGATATTACATACAGATACTTCATTTTTATTATATGTATAGAAGACAGATTTAGCGTGTGATATAAATTAAGATGATACACTAACCACATGGAAATTAAGTCCTAAGTGTAGTTAAGATATCATACCCACAATATCATATCATATCATTGGTTGGTGCTAATCAGGCTGGTTTGGTAAAACCAAACCATAAGGCTATGGTTTTATCAAGACATTCTTTTTCACTCAAAGATTAGGTTATTTCTAGGATTAAAGATTATGTCAATTGAAGTGGATATTATTAATCGTACATTTGAAAATTTCATAACAGCTATTTATTTATTTAATACTTATGTGTATTATTCACATGAATTTATCATTACCTGAATTCCTTGACATCTTATATTGGTTGTAGATATAGCGTAATCATCTTTCTGATATGTTTACATTAGACATAAAACATTACGTTGAATGATAATGTTCATATTATTAAATTACATATTTCTCAACTTTAACTAACATTTTTCATTAGTAAACTGATGTATAAAGTATATGTTGAAATGAAAGTGCTTAAATGAACAACTATACAGCCTTTAACAACAGTTACCCATATATAAATACTTACACAAAGTCGAATTATAAAGACATGAATTATCCTCGAGGGTTTGGTAACGAAAGGTCGTTCGATCCCTATTTGCATAGTCACCCCGTTACGTTGTCGTCGCAAACTGGACAGACACGAGATATATGTATACATACGGCTTGGGACGTGGAGGAGTATGCCCAAATTAAGTACGTGTGCCGGAACGAGTTATATGCGGTGAAGGTTATCTATCATCTTTAATTAGGATTTGTATTGGATGAGAACAATTGTTATTACTCTTTTTAAGGCTGTTATTATTATGCGTATAACTTTTATGTTTTTTCTTTGTTTTGTAACTTATTATTGATAATTCATCCTGTTATTATTTGTTTTTGAAGATTGTTGTGAAAAGCAAGCTATGTGTAGATCATTTAGTGTAATTTAATAAATGTAAGAAATTATATTGTATTAGATAAAGTTTTTATGTAAAATAATATTGACGCAGTCTTGATCGAAAGCGGCAAAAAGTGTAGGATTCGCGCCACGTGACGTATACCAGCTATAGAGCCTGGAACGAAGGAATGCGGAAACATATGAGCATGTGATCCTCTTAAGTTTGTTATTATTATGCGTACAACTTGTACGTTTTTCCTCTGGCCTCAAGTGTATTAATGATAATTTATCCTGTAATTTTTTTTAAATCATCAGTCTGACTGCATGCGCCTTATCAAACCAGGACTATGACAGTATGTCACATTACATATATAGAGGTGTTATTTGTTTCGGTTACAAAGATTTTTTATAGTAATGGTATCAATTCCTTATGCTGTCTTTTTCATTCAAATTTGAGCACTAATAAATTATCTTTTATTTTGAACATTTGAAAAGACTGTACTGAAACAATGTAGTTATCATGGTATCTTGTAATAATATTGAGATTTTTAAATACAAATTCATATCATTTATCTTTCATTTCTTGACAGAAAACTCATAGTAGCAGGAAATACAACTCGAGCTACAATATTTCAACCCATGCAAATGCGCTTATAGACTGAAGAGGTGAAATGCTATCAAATATTCGATTAATTAAATAAAAATAAGCATACAGGATAAAGTTTTCAATAATAACTTCATAAACAGAATCATAAAATTTGGTTTACTATGAACATTATTCCAACAAATGTAGGCTTAAACCGGTGCCGTTGCCTTGATGACTCTATAGCTCGTGTAAAAAGTTACTCCTATGTCGAAACACATACTCAAACTCCTAAATGTAAACTAATGCACTGAAATTTTATTACATTCACACATCTATATCACTATTAAGCAGCTCCAAGACATTGTTTGTTTGAAGTAACAGTAAGGAAAGATTTTTGACATTTTGTAGTCTATTTATTGAAAAAAGTGAAAAGCGATTTAACATCACGCTACGTTCTATAGGAGCAGAACAATTACCCTACAAAATGTAGGTGATAAGGCTTATGGAAGAAGACACGATGCGGAAAGTCGGCTGGGACTGGGTTGGTTATCTGGCGAGAACTGAACATTACTGAGGAAAGCCCAACTGTGAATATCTATGTGTGCGAGGTAACATTCAATGCACTATAGTTGCGTCGTCGGTTCTTTATATAAGAATCTTATTCTACGCGGATTTTTGTAGTCCGGTGAAGCTGTTAAGGCCTTGCTAGGCCAATAGCGTAGTCAGTTCGAGGAAAAAAAACGGGTATTTTGTATTAACTACTGTGTTACTGTGTTGTTTGTTTTAACTGCGTGTAATATTGGCACTAGCATTTGCCCGCCGCTTCGCTGGAGTTAATATAGATTTATCTATCATTCGAAGACATTCGGTAGTTAAGGCGTAAAAGAGTAACAAACAAACTGACGTTCGCATTTTTAATATTAGTTGGATTTACACGACAACCATCTTTGCATATTGGTATTGTTAAACGTGTGTTTATAGCACAAGATCCGGTATAAGAAATATATACCCTCATCTGTTATTTATTAGTGATAAGAAATAAATGATAGATAATATTCATATTGACATATTGCAAATAGGTAGCCTAGTTAAACTGCGCCCGGATAGAATTAAATAATTAAATTTTTAATTAAATATATTTAATCTACTTGTCTCATTGGTTATTTAATTTTTTTTATACTAGTTAAAAGAATATACCCAACAGAATTGAAAACGTAAAGGTTGCCTACTTTCACAACTCCGCAACTATGGAGTTGCCAGGTATAAACTGGTGAGTGAATGTTATTTATATACCCTGATCAGTTATTTAGAAAAAAAAATTGGATCCGTTAACGACACGAATATTTCTTGAAAGTCCGTTCGTTTGGAAAATATTGTGAATGGCTTTTCCCTTGTTATAAAATGCGGCTGTATAATCACAGCTCTTAAATGCGTGGACAGCTGGTAAACACTCTCACTACTCGCATTTAAAATTTACGTACAAAATCTAGGAAACCATGACTAGATCAACTTTTTAATAAGGCAACCTAATACAGTTAAATTAAGAATAAAGTAAGCTTTTATTTGATACTAGCTGACTCGTGCAACTTCGTCTGCACCAAATCGGTTATTACCGGTTTCAATTGTATTTTTAAACGCAAATAATCTTAAAAAACCTAAAACCCTATTGCAGCGTTATCCAGCATTTCCAATCGTGAATCCAAACTATCCAGGGACTCATTCAAACATATACCCAGTTGGTATGTGAGAAATCTTTTAAAATAAGCCACAATCTGTTCGCAGCATTACCTAAAGTAGTGTCATCAAAGTGAAGATCAAAACTAACTTACATAAATTGCCGATAAATGTCTTCCCAGTACCCCTTGTAACTTCATCACGTAACATACTGTAAAAGTTGAACTTTATCTACATTAAATTTCCATTTTGTTTTAGTTGTTTGTTTTATAAGAATTTGTAAGGTATACGTGAAATCTGCATTCAATTTTAATTTGGTCACATTTATTTTACTTTTGACATACAAACCACCTTTTTTACTGAGATACTGAACTTGGGATAATATACCTTTCTAACAGTGAAAGAATTTTTGAAATCGGACCAGTAGTAGGTACCAATCATTCCTCGAAAACAAAACTTTACCACTCATTATAATATTAGTATAAATACAACATAGTAACTGCAAACAGTAGTCCGGTGAAGCTGTTAAGACCTTGCTAGGTCAATAGCGTGGTCAGTTCGAGAAAAAAAAAATAACTGCATACACCTCAACTGATTTATTTTAATCTTAGATTCACAAACCTTTTTTTTTTTTTTTTTTTTTTAACGTGGGGAAATCCCTTATGGATACCCACCCTCCCGGGGGAGAGAGTGGGTTATGTCCGACTCGCACGGACTAAAACCCCACGGTGTACCGACAGACCGTTGTGTGGGGGCGGCAAGGGATCGTTCCAGCTAATCAACCTTGTAGAGCCGCCCCCACGGTCCGCCCGGCGGAAGGTGACCGCCGGGCTCCTACCTATAGAGGGACAGACCGGGTACACACCGGCTGTCCCCCCTCGTCCGCCGGACCTGTGCAATGAGGAGATGGGCCCCCCGGCCCACCCCCTCAGGTCCGGCTACGGTGGCGGGAGGAGTTGGGCGAATCGCCGCCTCCTCCCGCCTGTCCTCCTTTGGCGGAGAGGGCCACTTTGAGGATCTGCCTCGCGGGCCCTCTCCGCCTCCTCCTTCTGCGAGATGACGTCCTCGCAGAAGGAGGACATCGCTCGCCACGCCGGTTCGCTGCCGAGTATGGCCGAGACCACGCTCGGCAGCGACAAGTCAGGTCCCACCGCCGCCGCCAGAATGCGGCGCTGCTCCCCCCACGCAGCACACTCAGACAGAGTGTGCTGCGCGGTATCTTCGTCAGCGCCGCACTCATGACAGGCGGCGGTCGGCTCCCTGCATGCGATCCGGTGCAGGTACCACCCGAAACAACCGTGTCCGGTGAGTACCTGCACCAGTCGGAACGTCAGGGAGCCCCACTCCCTCTCCAACCACGCCCGCAGGACCGGGCGGACGGCGTCGACAGTGAACCGTCCGAACCGCTCGTCCGCCAGGTCCTGCATCCATCTTTCGACGGCGTCTCCTCGGAGACGCCGTCTCTCCGCCTCTATTTCCCTGGGAGCCGGAGGCTCCCTCCTTCGTTTTCTCGCCGCCGTGAATTGGTACACGGCGGCGAGAACTCCTGCCTCCAGCTCCCAGGGCAGGGAGCCGGCGAGCACAAAGGCCGCCGCCGAGGACACCGTGCGGTACGCCCGGATCGCCCTCAGTGCCACCGTGCGCTGCGCATTACGCAGCGCGCGCACGTTAGCGGCACCGAGGGCGTCGGCCCACACCGGTGCCCCGTAGGCGGCCATCGCCCGCACGACTCCCATGTAGAGTCGGCAGCACCCGGCACCCGGCCCCCCTATATTGGGGAGCAACCGGCCGAGTGCCGCCGCCGCCCCAGCAATTCGCGGTCCGAGCCCCGCGAAATGGGGCTCGAACCGCCAGCGCCCGTCCAGGGTGAGGCCCAGATATTTCATCTGGGTCCCCACCCTGATCCGGGCGCCCTCCACCACAATGTGGGCCCCAGGTGGTGGCCCCCGCCGAGGCCCATGAAAGAGTAGGGCCTCGGTCTTCTCGAGGGCCACCCTGAGGCCCAACCTCCTGATGCGCCTGACCACGAGGGTTGTGGCCATCGTGGCCAGGCGCTCCACCTCCCTCCACTCCCCCCCCCCCGGGCTACGACTAGGGTGTTGTCCGCGTAACATATGAGGCGTGCCCCATATGGGAGCACGCCGCGGAGCACCCAGTCGTAGCCCATGTTCCACAGGAGCGGCCCCAATGCCGACCCCTGTGGAACCCCTCGCCGTGTGGCCCGCCTGACCATCCGGCCGTCGCCGTCGACATAGGCGACCTCCGTGCCCTCCAGGTACGCCTCCAACACCCGCCGCAGGTACGGGGGCACTCCGAAATACCGGAGCGCCTCCCGTATGACGCCATGCGTAAGAGTGTTGAAGGCGTTGGCGATGTCGAGTGACACCGCCAAAACCCTCTCCCCCTGGGAGGTCGCCTCTGCCAACAGCGACTTCAGGAGCCACAGGGCGTCCACTGTCGAACGCCCTGTCCGGAAGCCATACTGCGCGTCCGCCAGGTTCGGCCCCACGCCCTCTAGGTGCTGGACGACCCGGGAGGAGATGATCCTCTCCAGCACCTTCCCGGCGTCGTCCAGCAGGACGAGGGGCCGATACGCGGACGCGCAGTCCAGGGCTTCGGGAACTGCCCGACCGAAAGACACCGGTCGAACAGCTCCCGAAGCCACCCCCCCAATTGGCCCAGTGTACGGGCGCCCCCAAGGATCCCCCTCCAGCGTCTGGAGAAGCTCCTCCCATGCTGCTTGTTTTGCCCGGCTGATGGCAGCCTGCAGGGTCTTCCTGCACTCCCTATAGCTGCCATACAGCCGGACCTCCGCCTCCGGGTCCCTATGCCGGCGCCGGCGACTGCGCCCGAACAGCCGCCGGGCCGCGGAGCAGGCCGCTCGGAGAGCGGCGATCTCCGGCGACCACCAATACACCGCCCGTTTGTCTGGGCGGTGTACGCTCCGCGGCATCGACGCGTCGCAAACCTCCGTGAGGGCTGCACGGAGGTGGGCTGCGGACGCGTCGACATCAGCCCCTGTGGGGGGGGGCATGGCCCAGGCCTGGACGATGGCCGCCTCTTCCGCTAATTCACGGTTGAGGCGGCTCATCGCCCAACAGGGGAACTTCGCGCCCCTCCGGGGGCGGGTGCCACTTCCGGCTTGGGAGGTGGAGACCTCGAACCTGATGTATCGGTGGTCCGATAAGGTCTCCACCTCCTCCAGCACCCTCCACCCCCGGACACGGCGTGCGACGGACGGGGTGGCGAACGAGATGTCCACCACTGACGTCCCGTTCCACCGCACGCACGTGGGGACGCTCCCCTGGTTGAGGAGGGACAGCCCCAACTCGGCTGCCCACTCCTCAACGGCCATGCCCCTCAGGTCCGTGACTGCCGCTCCCCAGGTCCTCGACTTAGCATTCAGGTCCCCCATGAGGACCACGGGGAGCGGCGACAGCCGTCTGACAGCTCCCTGCAAGGAGCCGAGATACGCCTCGAACTCCCTCAGGGGCTTGTTAGGGGAGAAGTACGCCCCCACAATGGCGTACTCTCCCCAGACGGCCGTCACGAACCCGGCCCCACTTTCTCTGACCGCCAGGGACGAACCTCGTCTCGCCACGATCGCCACGGAGCCGTTCCGATCCCCAGCCCACTGCGGCTGACATGGAACGAAGTAAGGCTCCGTGGCGATCGCAAGCCCGATACCCCACTCCGCCACTGACTGCACAAGTAAGTCCTGTGCAGCGGCGGAGTGGTTGAGATTCGCCTGGAGGAAGCTGTATATGGACCGATCCATTATTGGTCCATATCAACTTCCTCCCACCTGGCGGCCACCACCTTGGGGATTGTGCCCACTATGGGGAGGTCCCTACCCTTGGTGGTGGGGAGCCTGCAAGTTCGGCTCCCCATCACATGCCCCGAGGGCCTCCCCGCGTCCGCGCATACGGCGCAACGGGCCACCTCCGCCTTGCATTGGGCCGTTTTGTGGCCCGCCGCGCCGCAACGGTAACACCCGTCCCCCCTGTTGGACGAGGAGGGGCACACGGGGCGGGTGTGCCCCAAGCCCATGCATTTGAAGCAACGCATGGGCTTCTCATCCAACAGGTGGACGCGGACGACGCTCCATCCGACCAGGAGCTTGCTGGCCTCGACAAACTCCCTGGCCGCCGCCGCGGGGAGCGAAATGTGGACCGCCCCAAGGCCCCCCCAATTTTTCTTTATTTCGCCCACCTTCAGGTCGGCCGCCTTGCAGCCGGCCTTTGCCGCCACTACCGTCTCAATCTCGAGGGGGGACACCGAATCGTCCAGCCCGACGATTCGGATGTCCGCCCTCTTGGTCGGCACGACGACGGTGGCGACGTCGGCCAGCGCCACTTTTAATTCCCGGGCCAGTTCGGCGGCCTTCTCTTTGCTCTGCCCCGGGAGCTCAATTTTCCGGGCTCCCGTGGCCGTCTGCCGGACCCGGACCTCCCCGACGCCCATGTCCGGCAGGGCCACGGCTTCCCGCGCCTTGGTCAAAATCTCCTTATAGCCGATCCTCCTGTCGGCTGCGGCATCCTGCAGCGTCACTATCACCGCAGCCGATTGGGGGACGGAAGGCAGTTTCTGCCCCGCCGGTTTAGGTAGGGCAACTGGGGCCGTCGGGGCTTTGGGCACCGCCGGGGCCTTGGCGGCCTTCTTCTTCCGGGCTACGACGGCCCAGCTGGAGCCGGGAGCCGCAGCCGCAGGAGCCGGTAGCTCGGCCCAATTCAGCCCCAGAGGGGCGATCGGGGCCTGGGGCACCGGTGCCGGCCTCTGGGAGACCGCCGGTCTTGCAGGTGGAGCCCCCTGCTCCACCCTTCTTCTTATCGGCCGCCAAGGGAGGGCGGACTGGCACCTCCGGAGGGAGGCGGCTCTCCAGGCCCTCCAGGCGTGCGTTCAACATATTGCCGAACGACACCTGGAGAGACCGCTCGAGGCGCGAGACGGCCCCAGCGAGCACCTCCTCCCACTGGTGCTCCGACGGCGCCATAGCAGGTGCTGGAGGCGGAGGCATCTTTTTCTTGGCGCTCGCCTCCTGCTTCCACGCTAGAACCTCCGCCTTAAGGTCTTCGACCTGGCGGCGGAGGTTCTTGGTCTCCCGCTGGAGCTTTCGCACTTCGACTGTCTCCGTGCGGTCCGCCAGGGCCTCTACAACCTCCTTGAGGGTCCTTGCAGCCCCCTTAAGTACCTTTATGCAAGGCCCCTGCAGGTTTCGCGACTTTTTGACCGTGTCAATGATGTCCGTCACTTTAACTCCGGCCAGAGCCCGCAACGTGAAGACGTCAAGGTCCTCCACGTCGGTAGGCTCCGCCTCGGAGCTCCCCACTGACCCCGCCTTGGAGCCAGCCTTTGAGCCGGCCTTGAATCCGGCAGCCGGGGCAACGATCGAGTCCGTTGCCGAGGCCTCCGACTCCGCCCCGCTTAAGCTTCCGGCCAAGGCCCGGTCAAACGACCCGTCAGCCTCTCCCATTATACCACGACAGCCCACGTTGCGGCTGACCCGCCTCGCAGTCCCCCTGTGAGAGGTACTAACTTTGGGAGCCACCCGTCCCTCCGTTTCCGTGTCGGAATCCATCGCTGCACTTACGCGCTTTTTTGTGATTTTTTTGGCACTCATGGCTTGCCGGAGACCCAGGGCCACCGGCAAACCAAGAGGCAAAAAAGTCCGAGTCCGTACAACGTGCCAAGTAAGTCGATATGCAAGAAAACAAGTCCAGAAAACGAAGCCAAGTCAAACAACAAAGTAATCCACCAAAGTCCAAAAAGCAAGCAAAGTCAGGAATGAAAACTAGTTCGAAATCCGTAAACAAGCCAAGTCAAAATATATAAACATAAACCACCACAGAAAACCATTCCTAAAGCTCCTGAACTGACCTCAACATATGGAACCCAACTACTTCAAGACTCAACAACATTTAGAAAACTAATTTTATCAAATATCGAAACAACACACGTACTGATAGAACTCTAGTTGAGATTCATCTTCTACAATGCAATGTAACTATTATCTAGGTTTATGTTTTAGGAAAAATCTTGCCACCTTTGTTTAGCAAACATTTTTTTATACAATAAAATAAATGTAACAACATATAAGTGACAGTTTCGTTTACACATACTTTTTCATATGAGGTTGATAATTACGCATAGAAATGTCATATAGCCGTAGCTCAGTTATAACGTACTGGACGTTTATGGTCCGCCGGAGCCGACGGTTCGAATCCCAGCGATCTTTTTTTTTGGTATTTTTTTTAAAGTAGCTTAGGGAAATATAGCTTATCTTTTTAGCTAATCTGTCTGCTATATATAGCACAATGAAAATTTACCAAAATCCGTCAAAAATTTCATTAACTACAAATTTTTGACTTTCGTCCGTTATCCTGGAGAATCCCTTGCGTTTTATGAGATAAAAAGTATTCTAGATGTAACCTTGTAATATTAGTTATCACTGTGCCAAATTTCGTCAAAATTGGTTCAGTACTTTCAGAGTGGTACGTGTTCAAAGGGACAGACAAACAGGCAGATCCTGGAGAATCCCTTGCGTTTTATGAGATAAAAAGTATCCTAGATGTAATCTCGTAATATTAGTTATCACTGTGCCAAGTTTCGTCAAAATCGGTTCAGTACTTTCAGAGTGATGCGTGTTCACAGGGACAGACAGACAGACAGACAGACAGACAGACAGACAAAAATTGTAAAAAGATTATTTTTGGCATCTATATCGATAACAAAGACTACCCCGATAAAAATTTTCAAAAAATATTTAATGTACAGATTTGACCTTGCTACAGTTTTATTATAGTATATATAGATTTTTTCGACTAAATAACAGATAAGGGTATATAAATAACATTCACTCACCTGTTTATACCTAGCAACCCCATAGTTGCGCAGTTGAGAAAATAGGCAACCTTTACGTTTTCAATTCTGTTGGGTATATTCTTTTAACTAGTATAAAAAAATTAAATAACCAATGAGCGAAGTAGATGAAATAAATTTAAATAAAAATGTAATTATTTAATTCTATCCGGGCGCAGTTTAACTAGGCTACCTATTTGCAATATGTCAATGTGAATATTATATATCATTTATTTCTTAGCACTAATAAATAACAGATGAGGGTATATATTTCTTATATGGGATCTTAGACTATTATATGTATATTTTATAGGTATCATTTACTTAATTGTACTTCTAAGTAAGATACAAAAAGCTCTAACTACGACAATAAACGGAGAGTATATGTAGCAAGCACAAGTCCAGTAGCAACATTAAATAGCAATTAAACTATTAAATTCGGCTAATAGGAACTAGGTAGAGAGACGGAACCAAGTATGAGTGGTGTGCAGCAGGTTCTGTAATTTGCTACTTCGTATTCAGAGCTGTTCGCTGTCGGCGACTACTAAATCTAGTGAAACAGAAAGCGTTTAGGAACTTCTGACAGACTGTCAGACTACTTCAAGAATAACTTCCATAAGAGTTGTTCGCATTTGTAATAAATTCATTTCGTAAAACCGTGAATACTTACGATGAAATACACCGCGAGCCGCGTCGCTGCGCTTACGGAAGCCGACAAATATTTTTTTCGACAAAATGGGTTACTTATGTCCGGTCTCTGAGGTACTCGGTTAAATTACCAATAGCTATTGACTCGACAAATTATCCATAAGATAAACTGTCAATGCGTTTCTAAATACACAATGCATTGTTTAATAACTATGAAACCAATAACTAGTTCTTTGACGTTCACTAGATGGCTCTTTTTACAAAGTGGTGTCTAAAATTGATTTTATCATTCTACGTCATTAATTGTTGTTTTACTATTAATTGATTTTTTTTTCTATGTTCGATATGAGGCCTAATTTAATTTTTGTTATAAAAAATGGGTATGATAATTTCTTACGTAGCTGTCTCTCAAAGACTGTGTGAACAATATCATTCTCAAATATCAAACATTTTAAAAGATTGGTTTGTTGTTGCGTGAATGGTGTTATTATGGTGCATACTAGTATAATTTTTGGTAATTCAGTTAGATTTTATATTCAGCAATCCTGTTAAAATCATTACACTGGTCAACAGTGGATTTCTTGCCCTTGATGTAAGGGTGGTTCCGAGTACCTCTATGCCAACAATTTACGAAACTATTGATGGTTTCAGACGATTGGCTCTGGGTTTTTTTTAAATTTTCATATTTTATTTAATCACTTTTTAAAGACCATCAGTAATCTGCCATTATGTGATGGTCCCATCTACCCTGATACCTTTCTTCCATCACTTTTAGATCCTGGTGGAAGCGCTCTCCCTGTTCCTTACTATAATTTCCCAGATTCTCAGGAAATCTATCCAGATGACTGTGCAGAAAGTGTTACTTGCTCCAAAAAATTTAAAGTTTTCCAGCACCTTTCGCACAATTTCTTTGTAATTTGGTGCTTTATAGTTTCCTGGAAATTTTTCTACCACTAACACAAAACTTTTCCAAGTATCAATTTCAAAATTAGTCATAACTTTTATAAAGTTTGAATATTTCATCAATTTATGTGTTTGGGCCATCAAATGCTCCAGCATTCAACTTTTCCATACTCAGCTTAGAAAATGTCTTACAAATGTCTTTAAGACTCTTCTTCCTTGTTCAATGCTTTGAATAATTGTTTTATCATAGCTAACTTGATATGTAGTGGTGGAAGTATGATCTTTTCTCTACTTAACAATGACTCATTTATTGTATGCGCTTTTCCAACAATTAATGATTCTCTAGAGTGCCATGTATCTTGTTCCTAGTGAACTTGCTTGGCTTTGCTATCCCACATACAAATTAAGCAAGCGTATTTTGTGTATACACCTTGCTAACTAAGTAAAAATTTCACGATTTTCATAACAACAGAAACTGGCCATTGATGTTCATTGTAATTAATACTTTGTAAAATCAATATACTAAATATTGGTATTCTTCTTTGAGTTTCGTTGCATGGGCAATTAGTATTAATGCAAATCGATTTCCATTGTGCAGTAAAACACATTTTAAACTCTTTTTGCAGATATCAATGAAGAGCCGCCAATGAGTAGATTTATATTTCTTTAAACCAATCTTTAGAAGTAACTGTCAGATATTATTACAGTACAACAATCGTTCATTTTCACTAAAATGTGATAATATCTCACTTTCTCATGCTCTCTATGCAATTTAAACCTAATTTTAACAAAATAACAAGCTCTCCATAATAATTTATGTTGTAAACAGTCAACTTGAAGTGTAAATTATTAAAAATATAAAAAAGCCATAATCATCAAAACCAGAGCCAATTCAGTAATTTCATGAATATGTTCGAAAATTGTAGACTTGAAAACATAGAAATCCGCAGAGATATCCAGGGCAACAAAAAAAATATTTTTGTACAGCTGTGTTATTTGTATGTATTTTATAAAATATATATACGTCAATGGGGCACGGAAGGCTTGTTAAAATTATTGACAGTAGCTAAAGAAGTTATATCGACATAAATAAACATATAATGATTTCGAAGTACACAGACATTAGAAATCATCTACAGAGTTTCTATATGGAACTATGATGTATTCTTGAATCCTCAGTCATATTCTCGATCATAATAAACAATAATTTAAACAACAATACACCGTATGTACTGAAAGCAGTAAACGTCTCGATACAAAAAACAAAAAGGTTTCAGGTCAGTTTTGGCACGCGAAACGTCAAACAAAACTTATCGAATAGATAAACGCCCAGAATTGGCCAGTTAAGTTTAACTGACCTTTATCGTATGATTGTGTGCAATCTGACAAGTTATCGAACCAAAAACGCTATTGAACAGATAAACCTCAGTTAAAAGTACTTCAGAAACCGGGCATTAGTAACTTACTTTATATAAGTTAATTTATACAAAAGCTAGATTACAGCAAAAACTTTAAGTTACCTTTCAAGTACAATTTTTTTTTGCAATAATATGTTTCCCCTTAATTACGTTGGTGTGTATATATGTATTGTATTTTTTTTTATATATCGAAGATGATATACTGTTATTATTGCAATGAACAGGTAGACTGAATACGCTATTTATTTCAATTTTCGTTTTACTATTCTGATGATTTGAAAAGTTTTTCTATTGCTCTATTTATGCCGTTTGGTTTGGTGTTTCTTTTATCTTAGTATTCACAAGTTGTATTGAAACAATATTTCTAGTCGAAAATATCGTTTACGTGTAATTGTTAATATTTAAACAAATTCATTACGTTGCACAATTTCAGTCTGTTGCAAAGTTGATGAAACAAAAGATTCACGCATACGAGCTGAACTAATGAACACGGGTCGAGGCGCAGCGTCGCGTCCTGCGAGAGTGAGTGCAAGTGATGCCGCAAAGTCCCGCAGGCTGGCGGCGTCTGACTCCACCAATTTACTCTGTCTAGTTGCACTTAGTTCTTATAGGTTGAGACTAGAAGCGAGCCGCTTTATATTTGTTATCTCAACTGATTTTAGATAAACGCCAGACAGAGATTTTAACCTGCGGTATTCGCTCGCAGTTTGAATACTGTTATATCTATGAATTAAAATGAGACTGCATGTATAATCAAATATTTTACTCCCTCGACTACAATTATTTAAAGGCAAAAACATTAAACTATACGAAAAATAATAAAAAAACAATAGGTAAAAACATCAATATATAAAAAGCCAAGACGCACAGTCTCGAATAAAAGTAGCGCTCGAAACCGGACGCAAAAACTCCCCAATATATATATATATATATATATGGTTATAGTTATGCGATAAACTTATGATTTTGCAAATTCAACCTTACCTGAATGATATAAAATTGTTTCTACAACGACGCAAGCGACGCGAGAGTATTTGAAATTACTGCATAATCCAAAATTATGCACTCATTTTTATGTGTCGTCTGTGAGACGTTACGTGTGCATCTTGGGTTTTTGTATATTATATTAATGGGTAAATATAACAGATTTGGGCAGAAGATTCACGTGGCCACTTTCTCTTTGTTTTTAAGTTGATTTGGACTCTTCCACCTCAACTCCGAGTTGATTGTTTAAGTTCGTTGTTTTGGTGGAGTAACCATGACGTATGATAATAATGTTTTTTTAAACCATTATAATAGCATTTTCTTATGTAATGTATCTATAACAGTTGAGAGTTTAGAGTGGCGAACATGTTTATGTTGGAAGTCGCGTTGTTCAGTTCAAAATTTTTTAGAAATTTGTTTAACAAAATCACAACTTTTGATGTTAGCAGCGAGTGCTGTGGTAGGGGGCTGCGGGGTATCTAATTAAATTATCTTTTGTTCGGTTATAACTTGTACTTGGAAACAACTTCCCAAAAATATTGTCTCATTTAACGTTTTGTCTTGTGTATTCCGAGGTACCAGTGCGCAATTAAAACGATTCTCTTTCAACAATAAACATCTTCATGTCGAACCACCGTTAATAAACCGTAATTAATTCGAATAATAAGTACATGACATCAGGTTGTAATCACTGCTTATTAGCGATTTCAAACACCTAGAAACTAATAGTTTTGTATTTTTACCTATAAAATATGTTGCTGTAGTAATATGTCTTAAAGTATTTACGTTTCTATTGAATTATTTTCTTTCACCGTCAGCCTTTTAGTAATATTTGTATTAAAATCAGTAAATATACAAAAGTTTAGATAATGTAACACGACTATACATTTTTATGTATAACTAGCTGACCCGTGCAACTTCGTCTCCACCAAATAGGTTATTACCTTTTCCAATTTTATTTCCAATCGCCAAAAATCTTTAAAAACCTAAAACCCGATGGTAGCGAAACTTATCGGGTCCAATTGTGACTCGAAACTATACTATATATATATTGGCAAGAAATGTCTTCCCGATATCCACCGGGTTGCTCCTTTGACCCTCACCTCCACGCCCCATTTACTATATAATATATATTTCCCTAAATAAAAAATAATCTAATATACCTTTCTATCAGTGAAATAATTTTCAAAATCGGATCAGTAGTATCAGAGATTACCCCGAACATCCAAACTCACAAATTTCTACTTTTTAGTATTGGAGTTTCATGAATATGAATTCTACAATTGTCAAATTAGTCATGGGAGAGTCACTTTATAGATAATATTAAATTTTTGTTACATAATTTAATTCTTCCAGATTATACCACTGAGATACACAAAGACAAACACAACACTACAGACATCAGGCCTTAAATAAATATATATTTACATAATAATTACTGTCAGTTATTGTGTTACGTTGAATTTTAATTTTATTAAAACACATAAAATTAGAGTATTGACAAAAGGAGAAAATACATACCTTTGTGCCTTTGTTAATATCAGACGGACGTAGTAGTATATTGTTAGGTAAAATATCATACAACGAAATACTAAATTGGGGTAATCGAAAAAATGTGTTCTAGAGTGCCTTCATCCGACCCCCATACACATATTGATTTGTTGCTAATTCTGAACTTTGCAAGATGCACTGGAGAGCGCTCAGTCTACAGATAATACACCCAGGCAAATTTACAACAGTCACGAAATTTATAAACCCATGGCTTATCAGGAAAGTTATCCTAAATGGAAGCATAAGATTTGCCTTTAATTTGGTAGAATACATTCCAGTTTGAGTTCCATGACGATAACAAATCAGTGTTGTTTGGGGAGGATAAATCTTGAACATAGGTTTTATAATGATCGAAATATCCAGTCTGGATAGCTTCTTTAGCGATAAGATCAACAGCTTCATTACCCTGGATCACACTATGTCCTCGTCCATTCCAGAACTACATAAATTCCTAAAAAATTACTTTGATACAAATGGAATTAATTAATTGTGATAACTGATGTTTCATTGAAATATGTCAAACATGAAATTATTATTGCCAGACATTTTTGTTATTAACAATAATGTGCTCGAAGCTATTTTTTTTAAATATAAAAAGTATGTTAAGATTGCTGTAATTTTAGTATTATTTTATTTAGACATAAAATAGTGTAAATTAAAAATAATATATATAGACTAATTTAGCTATAGCGATAGCTTAGCGCAACACTGGCTGTATAATAAAGATAGCGATAATTGTGAAAGCGCCTGTTATAGACGCATGTATTCAAGATGACGTCAGTCTCAAGTCATATGACTAAGGTTATCATTGTTTTTCAATGTTTACGGTGAAATCTCAATATCATAATGGTTAATAAAATGAAATATGTTTTTTGCAATGGAAAAAATAAAATGGTTTGAAATGAATTATTTTATTTATAAAGAATATCATTGGGCACATTATTGTCAATAACAAAACTGTCTGGCAGTGATATATTAAAAAAATACCGAAAAAAATGTTTCTTAAAATTATTTATAAATCAAAATTTTGACCTGTAAAGATGTGATGCGCATGAAAAAACACAACGTTAACCGGCTACCAGGTATCCTGATTCCTGTTTGGAAGGGCATAATATATCTTCATATTAAAGAACCAGCTTTTCTAAAATTCTCGTTCTTCCAACGTTGCTGGCTCTTGTACTAAGGTGTCGCAAAAAAATCTAGTTATATTAACTACAATTTTTTGTGTTTCGTTATCCTGGAGAACCCCTTGCGTTTTATGGGACAAAAGTACCCTAAATGTAACCTTGTAATATTAGTTATTACTGTGTCACGTTTTGTTAAAATCGGTTCAGTACTTTCAGCGTGATGCGTGTTCACAGGAACAGAAAGGCAGACAAAAATTGTGAAAGCATTATTTTTGGCTTCTATATCGATAACAAAGTACCCCCATCAAAATTTTCAAAAAATATTTAATGTACAGATTTGGCTTTGTTACAGTTTTATTATAGTATAGATATAGATAGATAGAAGAAGATAGATATGAGAAAAAATGATATTTTATAAAAAAAAAGTGCCTATCTTTAAATACAATAAGAAAAAAACTCTTAGAATATGTAATTAACACATTTACATTATTTTTAGAAATGTTTGTCTGTTTGATTGTGCACGTCTCACTGCTAAAGTACTACGTTTATGGTAAAACGTCACCAAGAAGATTAAAAAATATATGCTCGAGTAACATATACTCTTTGTTTCATTACAATCGGTTGACTTTATCAAAAACTAGATACAAGAGAAGAATGGGTAAGTAAATGCATTTTAGTCATATCCAAAAACCAGGGTATTTTATAGTACATCTATATAACCAAAATAATAGAAGGTTGCCGATGTGCATGTATCACCCTAAAACTAGTGGGTAGATATTGATCTTTTTTTTTCAGTTTTATTTTTTATAAATATCATTATTACGTAATAATTTATCTCTATTAAAGTTTTTAGAAACTGCTATTTTTATAAGCACTATGCGCTCAGCGATGTGTATTTTCTTGCAATGGAGAAGCGGGGCAAGTCTCAGCTATCGCAAATAAAAACACAAAAAAAAATTCAAATGACTTATTTCTATTAACCACAAACTTAAGTAAATATGTGTCGGTTATACAATTTAATGAACAAATCAAATATTCAAATTTGATTCATATATTAGATATTTATATTTCTATAAACGCTGTTTATCAATTCCAGATAACCCTCAATCATCCCCTCCCTACACCCTCAGCCCACACTTGAAGGCAGCTAATCGCATATCAATAACGAAATTGATTTCACTTATGTACAGACAACAATTGTATAATTTAATTGGGCGACATGATCTGCATCGATACGGAGCTGAGTAAGTTCAGGGGTCGTCGACCGTCGTCCAGCTGATACGAAACAGTCGTGCGGTCGGTAGTTAGTCCCACGCACTTGTTAATGGGCAGGGCGAACGTTGCGGCCGGCGCTACCAGTTCGTGCTCTCCAGACGAGCTACACTTCTCTCGGATCGTTTTGGACGCTTCGAAAATATATACGCAGAATCCATATTTAGGTACAAATACGTATTATATTTGTCGCCGCTGGCAGACCGTAAAAGTTGGGGGTAGCGCAGTAGTTTTAAAGATACGGTCGGTAGTTATTCCCACGCACTTGTTAATGGGAAGAGCGAATGTTGCTGTCGGCGCTACCTGTTCGTGCTCTCTACATGTGCTACACTCGTCATCACACTTTTTGAACGCCATAAATATATATGCACAGAATACATTATTAATTAGGTATATAAGTAGATCAGTGTTTACGGAAACTTTGTCAACCCGACATTTGGTTCTTAACCAACAGGACCAAGACGACGCGACGTAACGACAACAAGAACGATTCAGAAAACGAACAGACAAGAAGACAATTAATTATTTGGGACACCTGGCTAATTTAATTATGTAGGATCGACAGTCACATATCATACAAACACAGCGAGTGCATGAAAGCCCGAGCTATTTTTACTATGGCGCCATCTTTGAACAACTAAATCTTCTAAAAACTAAATCTTGTGTGATTAAATGTAATGCAGAACTTCGTTTTGTCTCAAACAAACTATATTATATCATATGTATAATGTCGAGACATCGATAAATAAATACCTAATTTAGATTCCCATAATAATATTATAACGTTGGTTTCTATTTAACTCTTTGTTGTATTATGCCCAAGTACGAACTTAACACTACATTCAGAGCTGCCAAAAAGGTTGACGAGGGCTGTGCTTAGTGAAATCTTAGATTTAACTTCGGTGTTTCTTTACATCTAAACTATATATCTTAAATAGGATACTGGTCGATGTGTACTATTATTATAAAGTTTAAGTGATGGCTTGTCTTTTCTTATGTTTATTTGTACGGGATAATCTCTGGAACTACTACACAGCCAGCTATAACTGCAAGTAACAAAACAAGATATAATTTTTACCAGCGGAGTGAAACGCTGAGCAAAAACAAACGTTTTGTACGCTTTGTACGTAACGTTTTGTACGCTATATACTACAAGGTTAGCGTAGGTGTGAGTGTGATGGAGCGTCTATGATTGGTATAACATTAAACACGTGTGGTATACGCTGCAACTACTATTATATATTTTCAATACACAGCAATAAGCTATGCAGTGCGGTTTTTAGTTCTGCAGTTTTTAGATGATTGTTATTCGTGACTTTAAATAATATACTACTGCGATATAACCTCTCATCATAAAAATATCTATTTACATTGAAGTTCTACACTATTTCTTTCTGTTTAATCACCATAGTATTAAGGTGAAAATCATAATAACGAATGCTCGAAACAAAACTCATACAAGAACGAATTATCCAGAGCTTCAAGATTTTTTTCGAAATTAATGTTTCATTTTCCATATCTATACATATAATAAAAATTAAGCGTTTGTATGTAATATTAAAAAAAAAATTTTTACTGATTGGGTATGAAAGTATACACGATTTTGATACCAAAAATGTTATTTTTAAAATTTTTGTCGGTTTATTCCGGGTAATCTCCGAAACGGCTGGACAGATTTTGACGGGAATTTACCTAACAGATAGCTGAAATTATAGCGGGTTACTTAAACTACTCTAAATTAGACTAACCGTTAACCGCGGCTTCGTCCGCAATGCTATCTCCAAAACGGTTGGACCGATTTTCACGGGACTTTCACTGGAAGATAGCGGACATTATAAAAAGTAATTCTGTCTATTTTAATTTAGACTAGCTGTTAACCGTGGCTTTGCCTGCATTGCTCTCTCCAAAACGGTTCAACTGATTATTACGGAATTTTCACCGGCAGATAGCAGACATTATAAAAAATAATTTAGTCTATTTTAGTTTAGACTAGCTATTAACCGTGGCTTCTCCCGCAGTGCTATCTACAAAACGGTTCGACTGATTTTTAAGAGACTTTCACTGGCAGATAGCGGACATTATAAAAAATAATTTAGTCTCTTTTTATTTAGACTAGCTGCTTGTATACTCACAAAATGTATATTAAATGTAATGTAAATGTAAATCTTTATAATAATATTTAAGTTATTGTTTCATTACTTACTTATACAGTGTAAGTGAGCACTGAGGTAGTTATATTGTGGGTTAAGGTTCCAAATATGTTGCTGATGACAAACCTCATTTGGCACGCTGTTAGTATTTATATATCTAATGTACACGTTACATGTTACTTTTAGGGGCGTGCGCATCGTACTTACAATTGTCTTTAAAGATTTCTATAGTTGTACATAGTCTCACAATTTTATAATTCTTTAATATGATTTAAAAAATCATACCCGGTTTCTGAGATACTCGGTTACACTACCAATAGTTATTGACTTAACAAAGTTATCCATAAGATAAACTGTCAAATAGCCCGTTGAGTTTTACTGACATTTATCGTATGATTGTTCAGAAACACAATTTGACAAGTTATCGAACCGATAACGCTATTGAACAGATAAGCCACAGCTAACGGACTTCAGAAACCGGGCATCGGACACATGTTCGCCACGATGCAAAACATGACAAATTTATGTTGAAGGCTTACCGAGGTTAGTGGATTTAAAACACTTCGAGGTTGGCGCCCTATACGCGATATCAATCTTGTAGGAGCCTGAGTCTATAGCAAGGAGCTCCTAACAAACTGGCCTGACAGCACAACACCGAGGTGAATAAT
This sequence comes from Antheraea yamamai, assembly GCA_036509395.1. Lineage (NCBI taxonomy): Eukaryota > Metazoa > Arthropoda > Insecta > Lepidoptera > Saturniidae > Antheraea > Antheraea yamamai. The sequence continues at coordinate 261,625 of AP028433.1, forward strand.
GTATCCTCAATGATGGTTCGAATTAAAAAGAAACTCGCTTGGAATGCCTCCACTATGGGAATTCGACAGCAGCGAACGGGTTGCCAGTTTAGGAAAACAATTCCCTGCGACGCAAGCGCCCTAAAGAATCTACTAATTAACGAAATCAAAATATTTCAATTATAATGTTTTACAGATTGTAATGAATTAACATTTTATAATTATCAAGAGAGTTTTTAGTCTAGAATAAAGGTATTTATTTTATGTATTTTTGATTTAATTTAATGTTAAGTGAGTTCTGAAAGTAATTGGAAAATAGCATAGATAATTAATCATAGATAGTGACCAAATGCACTGCAGATAATTATGTACTACCAATCTAAGGAAATAAATATGTCAAAGGTGAATTAATCGGATACACACACCGTTGGAATTAACAACGTGACAACATTATCAATAGTACGTATGTATGAGAAGAAGTTTAGAAACTGTCGGTGTTTCACAAACATCTATTTTTTTATCGCAAAAACGTAAACAATATCGTAATTATTGTAGCAAGTGTATTCAGAACAATGTTGTCATTAGTACAACATATGACAATTTGGCGAGTCTTGCGAGTATTCCAACAAACTTTATAGGGTGTACGAGAAGCAAATACAGAATTTTATATCACATATTTGTGTTTGTGTGTGTAAATTCATGTTCATGTGTACATTTAATCACTACATATTATAAAACAAAGTTCTTTGATACGTCTGTCTGTCTTTCTGTTCGCGATAAACTCAAGAACTACTAAACTGATTTTCATGCGGTTTTCACCAATAGATAAAGTGATACATGAGGAAGGATTAGGTATATAATTTGTCAAGAATTTTTTTTTTATTATCAGGGCGGGACAACTTCCACCGAGCCAACTTCTTTTAAATATAATTTTTATTCGTAATGATTTTTATCACGAAAGTACTACTTTATAGTCACTTAGTCCTTATGTAACAAAATATCAAAATATATTAATTTAATAGAAAGTTATTAAAGTTTTATGAAACTACCATTTTATATGCAATACACGGCGAGTAGTGTCTTAAGCGGTATGGTGCGCATACGCAGAAGAGCGGAAATATAATACAAAGCAGTTTTGTAAGCAAAGTAGCTTTCGATTTTTGTTCTCTATACGTAAACATACTATATTGTTAAGATAATAAATAGATAACGCTGACAAGTCGCGATTATCACTTAGTTTAAAAACTAAGTTCGTCAGATCGTTTCCATTCCACAATTTTCCTATTTTTTACGGCCACATTTAAATCTATTTGAATTTTGTTGGAATTAAACGAATTTATTTGAACATTGCATAAACGAATACTTGCTTTGTATAGCATAGTTTGAAAGCAATAGTTTGAAAGTTTGTAAACTCGAAGAGTCTTTACTAAGCTTCTGTAGGCTTACAACAAACCATAAATATACAATGTTGACTCAGGATTTACAATATACCATATATGTTTAGTGTATAGAGTTTTACAAAACATTTTGTTTGGTATATCTTTGTTGCAGTTCTCTGAGAGATACGATTCGTAAGGGAATCACCCGAAGTGGATTTAACGGGGAATTTGATAATGCGAGAGTCGGCGCTACTCAATTTATATAATGCCAGGTCAATTGACGACTTGTCAACTTTAAATCCACAGTTTAGATTGTGCAATTTTATTTTTCCTATAGTGAATATTATATTTATTTATTTATTTGCCAATAGACAAGCACCATAATTGCTGACATGCCTATATCACACACGGTGTCGAAATTTTTGGATTTTTGATCGCTATAAATGTTCATTGATTGAATATAGTTTATTGGTCCATTGCTAGGTGTCGAGGCGGTTTTTAAAACTATGTACAGAATTATCAGATATTATGAGGAAATTGTACGCAATTTTTGTGCGTGAAAGTGTTCGACCTATTTTAATTTGATTTCCACTTGTCGGTATTATTGTGTCTCTTACCATATACATTTCACGTAAGTATGAAAGGTTGTATTTATGATTAACTATTTTGTATGTGTCTATAAGGTCACCACAAATGCGTCTTTCTTCGAGAGTAGTCAGGTGCAGTTCGAGCAGTCTGTCTGGGTATAATTTTTTCCTTAAGAATTGCGGTGTTTTTGTGGCTTTTCTTTGAACACTTTCTAAAATATTTATTATATCTTTCTGGAAGTAATGCCTCCATATCTGGAAGCCATATTCAAAGAGCAGTCTTATGTAGGTTTTGTAGAATTTGTGAAAAACCTCCACAGTAATTATTTGAATTAAATATTGATGTGCATCCATAATTTGATCTGCAAATTATATGTACACATGAGTTAGCTTTCTTGATTATTGAATTAATATATTCTTACCCTTGTATATATATATATATATTATATACTAGCTGACCCGCGCAACTTCGTCTGCACAAAATCGGTTATTAGTAACAACGCAAAAAATCTTAAAAACCTAAAAACCCGATTGCAGCAACATCTACCGCTTCTATGTGTGAATTCAAACTATCCAGGGATTCACACAAACATATACCCAGTTGGTATGTGAAAAATCTTCATTACATAGTATAAAACAAAGTCCCCTACCGCGTCTGTCAGTCTGTCTGTCTATTCGCAATAAACTCAAATACTGAACGCATTTTCATGCGGTTTTCACCAGTATATAGAGTGATTCGTGAGGAACGTTTTGATGTATAATTTGTCAAGTTGTTTTATAAACAGGGCAGGATAACGTCTGCCGTGTCCGCTAGTTTAAAATAAGTCTACATTCCGTTCGGAGCATCACCAACCGGGTCCAATTATGATAATAACTAACCTACATATATTGTCAATAAATGTCTTCCCATTACCCCTCGAGTTGCTCTTGTGCCGTTCAACTTCGCGCCCGTTCACTTTCACGTAGAGCCTACTTCAAGACTCAAGAATATTTAGAAAACTTATTTTATCAAATATCCAAATAACACACGTACTGACAGAACTCTAACACATGTACTGACAGAACTCTAATTGAGATTCCTTTTCTACAATGCAATGTAACTTTTTTTTTCTCGAACTTGACTACGTTACTGACATAGCAAGGTCTTAACTGCTTCACCAGACTACAATGCAATGTAACTATTATGTAGGTTTATGTTTTTGAAAAAAATGATAGACAGACAGACAGAAAGAACAACAGAAAAATTGTAAAAGTAAAGGATCCTATCAGAACTATATAATAATTATCATAAATACAGTGGTACAACAAAATAATCCCAAGGAGGGTTGATGTCAGGCAGGCGGCCGATCGTAAAAATTAAGCCAAATCATATACCACAACATGACAAACATGTTGTACCGACCCTACCCTATGTGGGATAAGGGTAAGAAGAAGAAGAAGAAGAAGATAGACAGACAGACAGGCATATAAAAATTGTAAAAGGATTATTTTTGGCTTCTATATCAATAACAAAGTCTCCCCGACTATAATTTTCAAAAAATATTTAATGTACAGATTTGGCCTAGTTATAGTTTTATTCAAAGGAAAAAAATACCTCATGACAAAAATACAAACACATATATCAATAGGATTTAGCCTACTTATTACATTTTGTGCTTCGAATCCTCTAACTGATTGATGATTACGCGTAGAAGTGTCATGTAGCCGTAGCTCAGTTATAACGTACTGGCTAACATTATACGGACTGACGGATACGTCGCTTCGGAAGCCAGCCATCATTTTTTTTGTTTAAGTATCATAGGGATATGAAGTATAGCTTAATTTTTTTTTGCTAATCTGTCTGCTATATATAGCACAAAGAAAATTTAACAAAATCCGTCAAGAATTTCGTTAACTAAAAATTTTTGACTTTCGTCCGTTATCCTGAAGAACCCTTTGAGGGGCAAAAAATATCATAGATGTAACTTTATAATATTATTTATCATTGTGACAAGTTTCGTCAAAGTTGGTTCATTACTTTCAGAGCGATACGTGTTCACAGGGACAGACAGACAAAAATTGTAAAATGTTTATTTTTGGCTTCTATATCGACAACAAAGTCTACACCGACTATAATTAAAAAAAAATAATGTACAGATTTTGCCTAGATAGTTTTGTTTTATTTATAGAAGATGATTATAAAGCTGATAAGTTTGTTTGCCTGAACGCGTTAATCTCAGAAATTACTGGTCCGATTAGAAAAATTCTTTTAGTGTTAGATAGCTCATTTATCTAGGAAAGCTATATATTATTTATCATCACACCACCAATGGGGGTGGAGCACCAATGAAGAATGTGCCAAAATCGAGGTTTTTTTCGGGTTTGGGGACCAAAAGTAACTATTACACGCCGACGAAGTCGAGGGCAGAAGCTAGTATGTTATATCGATATATGAACAACTACCTTACGAAATTTCGGGAAAATCGGTCTAGTAGTTTTGCGTAAATTTCTTCTCTTTTGTGTTTTCTTAAAAGTAAAATAAAGAGACATACGAATATATATAAAACATAGCATAAATGTTATATCGGCGTATAAACTACTACCATACCAAATTTCGTCAAAATCCGTTCAGTGGTTTTTGTGTGAATCCTGTACAAATAACAGACAGAAAACATTTTTAAAAACTATAGAAATATGTTCTGTTATTGATTCTAAGTCCTCCCAGAGTATTTTTTCTTAAAATACTTAATGTACAGATTTTGTCCCGTTAGCGTTTTATTGTATGTATAGATAGATAGATAATATTCGCCATATTTAATATTTGCCATATTTGGAACCTATTAGAAATGTATTCACTGGATGATAATGGATATAATACTAACAAATCTGCCTTAAAGTATAAGTCCGCGTCATACTCTTTGGCCGCTCTGAAAATAGCTTTAAGTTCGGTCTTGCGCATAGTACAGTCAAGAGGTTAATACAAAACAAATTTAAAATATTATTATAGGAATTTAACATTTACATTTATTAACCTTTGAGTTAATTACCGATTACAATATATTAGATTTTAATGAATTCAAGTAGATATTTGTCTATTACATTAAGTAATAGGAATGTAGCAGTATAATGACCACATTGCTACTTCCAGACGATTTTGTATATGAAATGAAAGTTTGATTCCGATTGTGGCGTCTTGTAAACGGTTTGATGGCTAGTTTACGAAAACCTGTTTATATGAATTAAGCATGCATAAAACATATAGAATATTTGCAAAGAATTAGAAATAAAAATGAACATTTGAACAATGAAAATTTTAAACATTACTCAGGTAATAAAATAACAGAAAAACTAGAAATGGACAATAGTACCCGAACAATAGAGTAACATACAATGGTAGAATATTAACAGTTCACTACATCTTTAGCAGTTATAATTAAATCCAAATAACACTTAATCACCTGGTTAATGAGTTTTGTGTGAACGCGTGCTTTAAGGGAATGATCCCCTTATGCATTATTTGTTTCTATATGTAGAATATATATTATACTGTGTTATATGTGTTACAATACCGTTATTGTACATAAAATACGTTCATAATGAATAAATGGCTTGTAATAAACAAAGCATCGCATATAAACATCACTTTTCGAATTGGATGGGAGTTACGACGGTCAGAGCCGGAGGATCCAAAAAAAACCAAATTACTATAAATTAATTTATTAAACATAAAAATTACAAAAATGAATCTAAAACTAGAGATTATCGCCGATGTTAGGCTTACTCTCACACTAAACCTACATTGTGAGAGTGTCGCCGATGTTAGGCTAACTCTCACACTAAACCTAAACTAAACTAATAGCATAATGAATGCTACCGATATTAGGTTAACACTGTCTTTCTGTTGGTTCCGTCCAAGTATTTATACATGAACAATGTGGGAACGGAGGAGTCGGACCACTGAACGTTTCCACTAAGTTTGTGCACCTGTTGTGGAAATTGCTGACTCGTATGCTTGAACACCGTTTTTTTTTTTTTTTTTTTTAACGTGGAGAGAAAATCCATCATGGACTGTCAGTCCCCCGGGGGAGGGCCTGAGCTGAGTCGACCGCCATCTGCGTGCGATGACGCAGCTGCCGGTGCCTTTCGGCGACTTTAACCGACTAAAACTCCACGACAACCTACGCCACACTATGGGGGGTATCACGGGGTGCGTGAGCAGGCTCCGCAACACCCTTCGGCGGCAGGCGTTTCCCACGCCACACCCGACTGAGGCAGCCCGGTTGCAAGAATGCCTCCCAGCCCGCTGAACCCGTGCAATGGGAGGGCAGGGCCCCCGCCCCTTCCCCCCTGGGTTCAGCCGGCAGCGGAGAGAAAACCCCTCCGCCGCCGACCCCACACTGATTTTTTATCGAGGTTTACTCCTCCTCCGCCTCAGCCACCCTGAGGTCGCTTGAACACCTGCCGCAACTTGAAACTGGGAACTCGGCATTCTTCTTATTCATCGATTGTGTTGTATAGCGATGGCGTAATACTTTGAACACCTACCGCATGGTGGGACTGGAACTCTTAGTCAGCAATTGTGGTGTGTAGCGATGGCGTAACATGGGTCTTCTAATAATAACAAATATAAATAAGAAAAATAAAACAACGAAAATAGCAATAACATGTAATTAACAATAACAATACTATTCTAATATGCAACTGTACTACAACTATAGGTAATAGGTATAGTCGACGCATTATGGACTGAGGCTTCGGGTCATCAATCATATTTATCTGTATGTCTCACTCGCACTTACAGCTCTTATGGAGAGGTGTAGTGATGTCCGTAATGATTGGAGAGGTGTTTATCGATAACGGGATAAGTACGATCGATGTGCTAAATTATGTTAAGTATTAATTGGAATAATTATAACAAATATATAGCGTCTCTACTATGACAGCATTACTATTCTTAATTACTCGTATACTACTGTGGATACTTGTAAAGTTGTGTTTATATAGTTTAGTATAGTTTATCTCATAAGATGTACTCATATTATTATATTACATTGGTTTTCATTTAAAACTGAGAAATTTATGTTTCCTAGGTTTTACCCATTTTTGACTTTTGTTATTAATCATTGAAGGTCTGTTTTAAACGACTCATTCCTCGTAAATATTAAACGTCCATTAGCTGAACAGCGAACACATAACCCGGCGTGACTTCGTGTCCTTTTGCAGTATATTTGTAACAAGAAGATAAATCACTCCATTATGAATATTATTACTACAGTATTCGCTGAGGTTGGTCATAAACGTCGCGTCGTGGTCGCCTCTGGTATATTTCATATTTACATACATATATGTGTCCAGTAGTACGCGTTGCATTCCTACATACAAACTGCACTTCTCAGAGATCACAGTGATTGCCAACATTTTCCTTATCCTAACTTATATATTATAAATGGTAATGTGAATGTTATGCTTTCACATCTCAACTATTGAACCGATAATTACGACATTTCGCATACACGTTGTTAAGGATACGACAAAGAACATAGAACACTGTTCACCCACATAAAAGTATGCGAGGCCGCGAGCAAAACTTGGTAATTAATATGTATAAGTTATAGTAAAAAAATACATTATTTTTACAATAGATGGCTCTAGTTCCCTATATCTTATTAGTCTGATCGGATTCCACTAGATGGCGTTAGAAAGAAGAGATTTCATACTAAAAAAATATGACAATTTTGTGATTAGTTGACCCAGTTTTGTTTGAGCGCGCGTCAAAGATGGACACGAGCTTAGAGAAAATACGTTATATTTTACAGTTTTCTTCGATAAAGGCGAATACACAAGCTAGGCGGCTGTAAATGTGAATAGTGTTTATGGTTCTAATACTGTCAAATATATGTCGAGGTGAAGTAGTCTAGAGAGTGTGGTTACTGGTAACATAATTCAATAAATCGGTTATTTATTACAAATAGTTTGTTAAATCCCATTTGAGGGCCCGCAACGCATCTGTGTTTCCCTTCGTGTCGCAAGTATCCATGGGCGGCGGTGATCACTTACCATTAGGTGACTCGCATGTTCGTTTGCCACCAATGGTATAAAAAAGTACCATTATACCAATATTATAACTTTAGTAATCGTGGAAAAAGATATTTAATGTTATATCTATTACTTTATTGTATTGTGTTACACCAATTGAAGCATAGCTGAGACGCCGTCTTAATATTTTCACCCGAAGTGAACTAGTTGTTAATATTTGCCGTAATCGAAATAATATTGTATTGCTAAAATTACTTGGTGAAATCGTCATTTTATTTATTTTTGATTTCATATTGAAAATTATTGTGTCAAATTTTTTAAGGGTAATGATATTGTATCGCGTCTTGCAATATTAATTAAATAGATTGTAGAGTTCTCCCCTATAAAAACCGCTGTATTACCGATATATATTAAATTTAGAACTACAATTTATAAATAGTAGATGTGATGGGACAAAGGTTGGTGACACCTCGCATAGACATTATCTACAGAGAACAGACGCATGCTGTCAACAAAGCGTTCACTCACCCAACTAATACGAGGAGCCGTAACCAACGACTTCTGTACGTATATGTATATTATATGTTTACTACTATATCCGATATAGTACACTATTTTGCTTATACGTCAAAGCCACTTCTATGTTTTTACATCAACGAAGTTAACCGCATATATGTAAACTGTAAGGTAATATAGTGTTAGGTTTTACAGCAAAGTCCCAAAGCATATTACCGATTTGCCAGACTGTGAGCTTAAGCGCCATGTCAAGCGGTATTTGGTATCAAAAGGCTATTATAGAGTGGATCAATATGTGAACGATCATTTTGACGTTCATAAACGCCTTCTTAGGGCATAAATTGAATAAAGTACTTTTAATTTTGAGTAAAACGTCAACATTTTATACATTACATTCCATTCTCATTAAATATATCAAATAAAAATATCGCATAATAAACATCATTTAACTTCGATAACCAGATTCAAATAACTCGTCAATTCTATCTCTGACGCTTCAATTCAAACTGCTTTGTTATAATAATGTAATGTAATCACTAACAAATTTGATAAATTATTTATTAAACGCGATTCAAGTGTTCGTCAATTATTTACAATTTAATTTAATTTCTGTTAGTGCAATGACACTCCGTTAAATGTTTTCTGATAATACTTATTTACAATCAATCACGAATTTATTTACACAACACAAAAGAGAATAACTCCGATTTATTAAATCTGAATACTTAATCCTAGTTTATATTCTAGAAATTGTTTTGTAAACTTTACTCTGATCTTATTGAATTAAAATATTGTTTTCTAAATGGGCATTGCATATTTACTAAATGGTTACTATTCGAAATGAAATTTATACTAAACAATTATTTATTTTTAGAAATTATATTGCATTTGTTCTTAGAAAACACCATATTAATGAATTATATGGATACAATGAATGTTTATACAAAGTGGAAATTTCTATTATTTTGAAATGAAAATCTTTTATGACTATTCACTTGTCGATAAGTACTATTTATTGTTTGTTTACTTGGTTAATTAATTAGAATAAAATGCAATATGTTTTTTACTTGAGGTAATTCATTCAGTGGTACTTAATATTGAACAACGAACCAGATCAACTTTTTATTGGTCCAGTGGTTCAACTATGCGGTCACTGCGGACTCTGCAGATCAAGTTAGAATTATGTGTTTGACCTCATTCTCATTAGTTAGTAAGTGACGATGAGACCAGTGGCGGAATACACTTATCTATAAGGTGTCTATTTACTCTTCCCTTGAAAACTTCTAAGTTCAGGTAAGTTAGTAAAACTCACGGTAGGGGTGAATTCCATCTTATAACGGTTCGATTAGGAAGTAAAAGAGTTAAAATGCTTCGTGTTGGTCGGAACAATGTATTACGACGTCTAGACTTCCTGCGTTGAAACGGGAACGATGGAATTAACTCGTATATCTCCTATGTACACATGACAAAGCGTAACAAGTGTTTCAAGGCTGAGCTTTCTTGCCTTAATCAACGCTTTATAGCCAAGAAGCGAACGAGCTCGGCCCTTAATGAAGTCAGAAGTGGCCTACTGATATCTGGCTTATCCATACTAGAGGTGAATCCAATATTCCAATCTTATTTTTTGTATAATTAATTATCAATATATTTTTCTTTTTAAATTTTAATTGTAAATCAGACATTTTATGTGGTCTGTATCAACTTAAATGACTACACTATAATGTAGCTGCTTCTTTTCGTTTTCTTTGCATCCGAAGATCACATAAATAATTATATACATAACTGTACTTGATCTTGGTACAAGAAGTTGGTACGGTGTTAAATACTGTATAACGTTGAAAATGATCCCCAGTTTTTCAATTTTAATTAATCGATTATTTAATTAACTTTAATTACGTCTCGCGTCTTTAGTGTAATGTTTTACGAAACCGAAAAAAACTTTGTGGTTCTCTAATATATTCGAAATCTGCGAACAATTGTAAAACCTAATTCCGCGTTCGCTTCAGCTCCGGATTCAGCGGCTTCCCGTAGACTTATCCTCACACACCCGACTTATCTACAATTCTATCTAAACGATCTGCTAGGTTCGATCGAAAAACGAACCACCGCGCCGTATTGAATTTTGTTTTTTAATTCAAATCATTATTTATTGTTACATGATAACAAACTCCTCTACCACGTTTGTCAGTTTGTCTGTTCGGTAAGCTTAAAAACTACTAATACTACTACTGAACGTATTTTCATACCGTTTTTACTTATAGATAAAGTGATTCATGAGGAAGGTTTAGGTATATTATTTGTCAAGGTTTTTTCAGGGCGTCCTCATGGCCCGCTTGTGTATAATACTCGTAAGAATGTAAATCTAACGTGTCTATACTTTTTAGAAAAAAAAATGTTGCAGGTGTCCTAGAATAAGTAATAAAATCAATTCAAACATTTTTGGAAACGTCTGTCTGTCTGTTTGTTTGAACACGCGTCACTGGTAAAGTACTGCGTTCACGATAAAACCTCACCTCAAATCATGAAGCATATCCTTCAGTAATATTTAGTCTTAGTTAAAATCAGTTCGCTCCAACAAAAGTTATTGTAATTTTAATGACGATGCGATTTAAGTACAAGAGAAAAGTAGATAAGTAAATGGACTTAATACATTGAGATGATTTTATTAGTCACTGTTTTTTTTACATTATATTCCACGCGTACGGAGAAGTTGACAAATAATACACCTAAAATTGATATTATAAATTCATAGTTTTTTCTAATAGCTATTTTGATTTATCCAAGTAATTGAATAAAATAGTAACAAATAATGATGCGTTTTCAGTTAGAGTCACAATTCACAACCCACGGTAATTTGATTTTACAAGTTCAACATTTTTTTATTTTTTTGGACTAATCTACGGATCTATCAATCAAATTAAAAATATGTATATCCATTTTACGGTTTATTTATTATTTATATAGGCTCGCTAATATCACGCTAAGGCGATGAGGAGCGAAGCAATCATGTTACAAAATTTAATTCAAGAAATACCCAAACGAGAATGAAGTAATAATATGGGCGGGGGTTGTGTCGCGATAAGTAACCGAGAGCGGATTTCCCGCCCGATGAAAATCGAGTATAACCGAGATGGCCCGAATTGTGAATGCATATCGTAGAAAGTTACCGGTGTCGGTAGCAACTCCTTACACAAGAGCCGTAATGTATAGGAAATTTATTTAAGTTTACCTGCATTAACTGTAATTCAAAATTTGAAAAATAAATGCAAGTGAAACTGCTGGTTACATTTAGTTAATTTATATAAATTAAAACATTTATGAATTACTCTCCAAATGGACATCTAACCTTGAATTATCGAAGTAGAATGTCTTGCTCTAATTTACTGCATCGATGACTCTTATAAATGTTTATTCAAATTTATGTTCAAATATATTAGGTATATATTCAATTAAATTGATATATATATTCAAACAAATATCAACCTCTTCAAAATATGAACGCTCATTTTTTTTTTGTGAGGGTAGCCATTACACACTAATGATACTTACTTCAAATTTCGCCCCTAACTCTGTGGGATAAAGTCGTCATTTGTAACCATATATAATAACTGTAATATGAATAAAGCAGGCAAGATTTTGAATACCAGTGTCTAGACCACTAAAGTCTTTTGTACATTAATTTAAAGGGTGACTGAATATTTTCTGTATTATTAAATATCTCCTATCTCTAAATAACTGGTGTCGGCCACTTCGTTCTTACGTTTGAACTGAATTAAAGTTTGGTTTAGTTGATGGCATGTTGATAGTGGTGGACGCGGGTTCGAGTCCTTGCAACAGAGTCGGAGCGCGCGGTGATGGAAAACATCGTGTTGAAACTATAGCATGGTGTTAGCGCTTTTTTTAAGTCCGCCTGCCTAGCTACCTTCCTCGAATTGTAACACTATTGCCAAACGCCTGTTGCTGTGTTTCGGCAGCTGCAGTCAAGAGCCAGTCTCCTTTAAGTTTAGTGTGTTTACCATCTTACGGTCGACATTCAACATCAACTGAGAATGTGGTCGAACGCTAACACCAAAAAGTCTGTACTTATTTCCAAATACCACTAATAATGATCACTGTTGTCAACATACATTTAGTTTAGTTAGAAATAATTAGTTTATATTTGCTAATTTATCCATGTGGCGTTAGCAAATCATTGAACTTATTTCGAATACAATATTAAATATTTTTACAACTACTTATAATTATCATTTATACGTCGTATTTTCTTTACATTATGTCAAGCGTTTAATAATATATTTTATTTTATTAAAGTTATTCGCATTCAGTACGAGGTACACTATTTATGCTAACATAATTATATAAAGTTCAAAGCAATTCTTCGGTTCGAATGAAAAGTAGTTTATCGTATAATTGAATGAATTTGTATTGTATAGCTGCTAGCTTTCATATAACATCGTGAATTCATAATGTATACGAATTAGGATCACAATCTTCATACGTGAAAAAAGATTGTTCGTGGAAATATTTAGTAATTACTAGCTTTTGCCAGCGACTTCACTTTAATGTGGATTTGAACAACCCCTAATAATGTGAACAGAAAATTTCATGACGATCGGTTAAAATGTAAAAAGTACTAAACAAATAAACTCATATTCCCATCTATCTATACATCATTACATAGTACAAATCAAGTCCTCTGCCACGTCTGTCTGTTGGCGATAAACTCAAAAACTACTGAACAGGTTTTCATGCTGTTTTCACCAGTCGATAAAGTGATTCATGAAGAAGGTTTAGATATATAATTTGTTAAGGTTTTGTGTAAATTGGTTGAAATATGACGATAATTGTTGAAAATGTCGGAAAAAGTGAAGATATAGACTCATAATTAGACCGGGTAGGTTGCGCTGCGGTCTGATTCTAGGTTTTTTATTATTAGGGTGGGACAACGTCCGCTGGGCGCGCTAGTAAAATAAGAATATAAATCTAATGCGACTGGACTTTTTCGATTTTCGTGAAAAAAATTGTTGCACGCATCGCTGCTAAAGTACTGCGCTCACGATAAAACCTCGCAAAGATAATCGTAAAGCGTATTCTCCAGTAACATTTAGTTTTTATTCGATTAAAATCGGTTCATTCTATCAAAAAAATATTATAATTATGATGACACGACTTAAGTACGAGAGTAAAGTATATAACTAGTTTTTTAAATAAGTTTCCAGGCGAACGAAGTCGCGGGCACACCTACTTTATAATATTAGTTAGGATAACAGCTGAAAATTAATAAAGCCACGATGTAATAACAACCTTACGTTATAGTAAGTATTTATTTGTCACTTGTGAAATAGCAGTGATGGAAAATGAATATAGCTATAATTTCTATTTCTATGTCTAATTAAGAATCAAATATCTAAGAGATAATGTTTCATGCGTGATCGCCACACCACACGCTCAGTTCTCTTATAGCCTGGGTAATAATATTGATTTTTTTTTAATTTTTTTTAACAGTTTATTAATATTACAATGACGATTACCTGTGAATAAATATGGATATGTAGGAAATATGCTGGCCTACGGACATTTGGTTATCAAGGCGTAAAGTGATCTCAGAAAATTTAGCGTCGATCGAGGCTTTTGCCAGTTTATACCTTTCAATATTCGTCGTCCAGACCGAATAAGAATTCCTCTAAGTCACGAAAAAGTTATTCTTGTAGAATTAATTGGTTCATTTGTTATCATCGGAACAAGGAATGCATAGTTACAATGTAAAAAGAGCTTTATTACTAGATTTAGCGAGTTTATTTGCCTTTTATTTATCATTTAACTTCTAGTGAGGTTGTTGTACAACTTTTATATTAAGCTTTAAATATAATAAACGAGAAGGCATATTATTATCATTTTATTAAAATCTTATACATTAATTAATCTTACACTATAACCTATGTAACCACTCGAGTCTTCTATGTGATGTAATCACAAGTTTGTATTTATGTCTTTGGTGGTACATTTGTTTATAATTAACTAGCGGACCCGGCAGACGTTGTCCCGCCCTAATTATAAAAAAATCCTTGACAAATTAAATACCAAAACGTTCCCCATGAATCGCTTTATCTACTGGTGAAAGCTGCGTGAAAATCAGTTCAGTAGTTTTTGAGTTTATCGCGAACAGATAGACAGACAGACGCGGTAGGGGACTTTGTTTTATACTATGTAATGATTTGCTTAAATCGTGGTTGTCTAGTGGTTTAGACCGGTGGGGTATCAACCATCTGGTATTACGTATAACGTCTCTGGTACAACGTAGGTTCGAACCCCGGGCATATACCAACAATTTGTTCGGAATTCGCTTACATTTCCCAATTGAAATTGGTAACACCTGTTGGCTGACGGTGAAGGAAAACATCGTGAGGAAATCTGAACCTGCAAGAAATGTTCTTATAGTACTACTGTGTGTGGGAAGATATAGAACTGCGGATTTTTCAGAGTTTGAAGTCGCCAATACTATGACCTCTATGGCTAATACTATAAAAAGGCCTCTATGGCCTTGCATTCAGTCCCTTACAGGCTGTTGATAATGATGGTTATTTTTTTTATTAAAAACATTTCGAGAATATACAAAGAAAAACAATAACACATAATCAGTTTTACCAGGTCAATACCTCGACACGTATCACTCGAATGCTTCTGTCCGTAGATTTGTTTTGACGCTTATGGTTTCAGATATCGATGGCTACGTGACATCTATTAAAATTGACGTTGGATAAAAATATCTCAAAACTATTTTGAAACAGTAAAATTATATTTGTTATCACAACGTTTTCTTTATTGAATACTCAGGATCGTTACAGATTTCTTTCTTCTTCTTCCACTGAATCATTATATCATCAGATAATTGCAATCTGTAGATCTATTGCCACAAAGAATATTTTCTTAAATCGCTTAGCTCTCTGTACGCTTTTTTTTACGTCCGAGGCTACCTACATACTAAAATTCATTGCGGTCTAAAAATATCATCACATAAAGATAAGAAATAGACAGAGATACCGAGTTAGTTTCGCACCTATAATATGACTAGAAACCGAATGCGATTTAGCATGCGTTGAATTACATTATAAAGTTTAATTACAATAAAACACTTATTAGCGCCAGCCAGCGGCAAGTTACAGTAAAATGCATAAAACTATTCTCAGTGAAAACATTTATGCATGTTAAGTTTCACGGTGTTCGGTAAGACTATTTTTAAATTTATTTATCTCACATGTATATCTCTATATGTATATTCATTTTATATGAGTATTATAAACTTCTGAAACACATAATTTTTAAAGTAAAACTTTTTTTAGTCCATCTATCGCATGTCACATTATAGCCGGCGCGCTGCCGCGGAGTAGGGATAGAAAGACGCTCGGCAGAGCAGCCAAAGGCAATATGGCGCCGCCCATGGTTCAATTCAAAATGATTCAATTAAATAAAGATTGTGTTCAGCTTTTAAAATGCGTCTATCATTTGAATTATTGTATTTATTATGTATTAGCTGACCCGTGCAACTTCTTCTGGACTAAATCGGTTATTACAGGTTTCAATTATATTTTTAAACGCAAATAATCTTAAAAAACCTAAAAGCCGATTGCAGCAACATCTAGCACTCCCAATCGTGAATCCAAACTATTCAGGGACTCACTCAAACATATACCCAGTTGGTATGTGAGAAATGTTTTAAAATAAGTCTAGACCTGTTCGCAGCATTACCTAAAGTGTCCAATGAAGATCAAAACTAACTTACATATATTACCGATAAATATCTTCCCAGTACCCCTTGTAACTTCACAACTTAACATAATGTAAAAATGAAACTTTATCTACATTAAATTTTCATTTTGTTTTAGTTGTTTGTTTTATAAGAATTTGTAAAGTATACGTGAAATCTGCATTCAATCTTAATTTTGTCAAATTTATTTTACTTTTGACATATAAACCACCTTTTTCACTGAGATACTGAACTTGGGATAATATACTTTTCTAACAGTGAAAGAATTTTTTAAATCACATGTACCAAGGATTCCTCGAAAACAAAACTTTACCTCTCTTTATAATATTAGTATAAATATAACATAGTATGGTAACTGCAAACACCTCAACTGATTATTTTAATCGTAGATACACAAACCTGAACCCAACTACTTCATGTAGCCGTAGCTCAGTTATAACGTACTGGACATTATATGGTCCGACGGGATCGACGGTTCGGAACCCAGCGATCATTTTTTTTTTTGGTATTTTTTTTAAAAGTAGCTTAGGGAAATATAGTTTAAATTTTTAGCTAATCTGTCTGCTATATATAATATAATATATAGCACAAAGAAAATTTACCAAAATTCGTCAAGAATTTCATTAACTACAAATTTTTGACTTTCATCCGTTATCCTGGAGAATCCCTTACGTTTTGTGAGACAAAAAGTATCCCAGATGTAACCTTGTAATATTAGTTACCACTGCGCCAAGTTTCGTCAAAATCGGTTCAGTACTTTCAGAGGATGGTGTTCAAGGGAGAAGAAATTGTTATTTTTGGCTTCTATATTGATAACAAATTCTATCCCGATTATAATTTTCAAAAAATATTTGATGTACAGATTTGGCCTTGCTACAGTTTTATTATAGTAATAGATTCCGTATTCTCTAACACACAGATTAATACTAAAATGTATAGTTGAATATCTTGTTTACTATTGATTTCCCATTACCATTCCCATTTTCCAATTATTAAGCTAAGATTTAAAACGCGATTTTACTAACCTAAGTCGAATAATTTTCAGAAATTTTTCAGTTAAATGCTTACGATCCGAAAAAAGTTTCACTTGCGTCGTGGTTTCATAAAACCATACAAGTTTTTTTGTATTAAAGTATATCGTTCATAAAATGTATATTATCAATTGTGTATGTAATATAAAATGTAGTATAAAAACGTATAATATTTAGTAAAATGTACCGTTGAACGCGCTACGCTGCTACAACGCTACGTCGCTACACGACTACGATCCATTCATTGCTGAAACACTCGGAGGCTGAAGCAGTCAGTAAGCGCGCGGTGCTCGACGTGGTAACACGTGTTTCCAGTTCTTCGTACTTCTTTAAAACTTTATTCGATATACTCCCATTAGTTACGTGTCTACATAAAATCTAAGTGAATGTTATAAAGTTACAAGTATTAATTTAGTGTCGTTTAAGAAGATTCACACCGTAAGTACTACAAGATATAATTTCTTTATTCGAATTATATTACGGTTTTGGGTTATCAGGCGCGTGTAGATAACGTGATATCTGTACATACGTGTAATTAAAAAGTAAGCTGATGTTTGTTCGTTAGCATCGAACGTCGATCGGGATAACTGTTTTTCCATGTTATCGAGTACAGTCGTGTAGGTGTTATCGGGGTTCGAACCTGTAGAATTGTTGTCATGACAACAGATTAATTTCATAATGAGTCGGATAAAAAGCTCCTAATGAAACGAGAATATTTAATCAAGAATAGTATAAATACGAAAATAATTCTGGTAGATCGCAATAAAATTTGGTATAAATTATCCAATGCTCGGAGTAGGACGCATATCACTTTTTATATTCAATACAGAAAACTACGTAGACGAATTAGCGAGAATAAACTAGTGCATTTGGAATATTTCCGAGAATTTCGCTAGTTTGTCTCACAGGATCGCAACATTTGCTTCAAGAAAATGGTTGCTAAATTACTAGATCTTTGATTTCTCGCCAAAACATGTCATTACAATCATACCTGCCCAATTTCCTGTTAATATACCTAGTATGTATACAAAAAAAATAATATATATGCGTTTGAACATTTTTCATTGTACTAATGGCCCCGGCGGACGCTATTCCGCCCTGATAAAAAAACCTTGACAAATTATGTACCAAAACCTTTCTCATTAATTACTTTATCTACTGGTGAAAATTGCATAAAAATCCGTTCAGTAGTTTTTAATTTTATCGCTAACAGACAGACAGACGTGACAGAGGACTTTGTTTTATAATATGTAGTGATAATCCGTGTTCCTTACACAAAACAACACTATATGAATTTTCATGATAAATCGTTTAATGACATCTGTAATCACTCGATTCTAGACGACTGAATCTTTTTTATTTTAGACTAGCGGGCCCGACAGACGTTGTCCCGCCCTGATTATGAAAAAATCTTTGACAAATTATATATTAAAACGTTCCTCATGAATCACTCTATTCAGTGGTGAAAACCGCATGAAAATCCGTTCGGTAGTTTTTGAGTTTATGGCGAACAGACAGACAGACAGACGCGGTAGGGGACTTTGTTTTATACTATGTAATGATACGAAATCGGCTTTTATAATCGTTCATAAATTTTTGAGACAAAATTTATATAAAAAAAAGGAGGGGGGGTGAAAAAAAAAAAAAAAAAAAAAAGCGGGGAAAAAAAAAAAAAAAAAAACAAAAAAAAAAAAAAAAAAAAAAAAAAAGGAAAAAAAAAAAAAAAAAAAAAAAAAAAAATAAAATGTACATTGATTTCAGTTCTAAGTTATGCGATCTTTTTCAGCTACACAAAATGCCTTTAATATTTAATAACAGAACCTAAAATATGAGATATCGCAGTTAAAAAATGAAAATGCCAAAATGTGTCTTTCTTTGATTAACTCATATAGTTTTTTTTACTTAAGTTTGAAATTATTTGTATCGTGGTGAGAATGGGGGGAGTACGCGGTAGAAGTAGGAGGAGAGGTTGTTAATTGGGCGGTGGGTGAAGGAAAGGTTGGCAGGAGGGGGGAAAGAGGGAGGGGGCGAAAGGGGTTTAAATTGGGGGGCGCTGGGGGGGGAAAGGAGGCTAGAGTCGTCTAGTCTCTCTATTCACCTGTTTTCGCTTTTTGTATGTTTCCTATATTAAATCCTGTACGTATTATTGAATTTGGGGCTCACACTGTTTTTATAAGTGGAAAATTCATCACGCAACGAAGCAGTTATGTGGGTCTATACACATTAAAAAAAGCCTTAAAAGCTTTCCTTATGTTCGTTGCATAGTGTACCGCATTTCTCCGAAAGAGGCCTTATCATGTGTCGAGGAACCGAAGCCTCAGATTCCTTTATCATTTCTTACAGAAAACCATTTTTCTTCATAATTTTTAATAAGGCTTTCTATCTTGCTTTTCCGAGTCCAGCCTGTCGAGAAGTCCGGTTTTTTTTAAATGTTTTGTAGCTCAGTGAGTTTCTAAAGAGGTTTTCTTTCTCTCAATTTTTTAAGGTTATATTCTTCCTGCTTAGAATTAAGTCCGTCTGGTGTCATTTTTATAGAGGAATTCTTCCTCGCGCTCCAAGATGTATAGCCCAGGTTCTTGGCCCTAGTTAGAGCAGATAAATATACGCCTGGAATTAGAAGGTGGCTAATACGAACAAGTCACTAGTTTGACATCAAAGTGAGTACCCTCTGATTCTATGCCCTGTCATATCTATCTTAAATCGATTTTAATAGTATTTTTAAAGTAATAAATTATAGAGAGTTAACGTCATATTTGAACACCAATGGTTTCCAACCATACAATAATTTTTATCAGTTATCTACTTACGTCACGTCATCAATTTCAGATATAAAATTGAAAAAAAATGTGTACGTTTGGCTTGCCTAACATCTGAATATAACTGAAGCATGTACACTAGCTACAATATTTAACCACAATGAACTGTGAATGTTTGCGGGGTTTTCGTTATTCCTGTAAAATATTCCTGCTCGAACGTATGTAATTATACAAACTATGTTAAAATCAATACATGAGTCGTACGATTGTATATACAGCTACTATATAACTTTGTTCGAATTACATTGTAAGTTGTATTGATAATTTAGTAGAATTCGTTCATTTTCATTCTGAACGTAAAAGAAAAGCAGCAGAAGTAGCGTAACTTGTGATAAATAAAATGATAAATTAATGAAATTATGAAAAAGTTTTTTTATCCTAGATCTATACATATAATAAGAATGTAAATCTAACGTGTCTGTACTTTTTCGATTTTCGTGAAAAAAAATATTGCAAGTGTCTAGGAATAAGCAATAGAATACATTTCAATCATTTTTCGAAATATCTGTCTGTCTGTCTGTTTGTATGAACACGCATCACTGATAAAGTACTGGGTTCACAATAAAACCTCATATAAGACAACCATAAAGCATATCCTCGGGAGTAACTTAGTCTTTGTTTCATTAAAATCGGTCCACTCTATTAAATAGTTATTGTAATTTTAATAGCGTCGCGACTTAAGTATGAGAGAAAAGTAGATAAGCAAATGGACTAAATACGTTCAGATTGGAACATCAATAAAACTCGGTAGTGAGCGACAGACTGATTTATTAAATAATTATATGTACCCACCACCTACAGACGTCACTCTCTCCCCTATAAACTAACAGTCTTAAAATATGTAATTATTTTTTTCTTTTGTACATAGCTGATTAAATGCCCGAGGGCGCGAGCGGACGCGTCCGGTGGTGGTGATGATTTGTATCGGACTGGACTGCTCTGTTTGGGAGACTTTTCTACCGGGATATTTGGCACTTCGGTTTGAATGTTTTTCACTACTAGACGTGTCCATAGGTTCAACCTTTTTATTGACGTCCGGGTCATCGCCTTTTGAATCTCGGCCAGGGATTTGTTTTCATTCGGGATAACGAATATCTGCTATTGCGTAGAGCGGGTACTATTTGATAGCGTGTCTACGCCACACTCCTCGTTACCGATATCGACTTGGTAAGAGACCGGGCCCGTTTTTTTTATGACGGTCGCTTCGGCCCACTTGTCCCCCCTGGACGTATAATCACGAGCTAGTCTTTATCTCCTTTTTAAAGTGTCTATCAGCACCAGCAGCGCGCACTATTTGCTTTTCCTGCTTCGCTCGTACTACGGCCGCTCTATCTGGCCGCAGTGCATCCAAGCGGCTACGTATCTCCGCCCCTGTAATGCTATCGCCGGAGACACCCTGTAGTCGCATGTTCACAGTTTCGATATTGAAACAAAAATTTATTTAAGGAGGTATTGATGTCTTTCCCTTAAAAAGTGCTCTTTGATAGCTTTTTTTCAGTTTTTCTGCGTTCTCAGCAGCACCGTTCCCTTGGGGTTATAAGGAGCCGAAGTTGTTGTTTATACGTTTTTTAAATAAAATTTAAATTCCTGAGACAAAAAAGGTGGACCGTTTTGTCACTAGTTGCGACGGTAGCCAAAACGGGAAAAATATTGCGTAATATGAATGGTACTGTAGGCATTTGTCTTTCATAGGTATTGCTTCAATCCATTTGAATGAGCGTCTACTAAAATGAAATAACGCGAACCTCCGCAATCCGCAAAGTCTGCATGTACACGTTGCCACGGGTGCGATGGAAGCTCCCAGGGATGAAGCTGCACCCGTGGCGGCGCGTCACGCACACTACGGCACGCGGCACATGACTTGCACAACTCCTCGATATCACGATCTAAAGTCGCCAATAAATATAATTTTCGATAAACTTTTCTTTTGTTCACGCCTAAATGCCTTCATGAAGTTCCATTAAACTTCCTTTTGGAAAATGCTAGGAATTCTATTTGTATTTGTAAAGAATACATCCCTGATCAATAACAAAATCCGTTTTTTATTAAAGTAGGGTTTTTCCGCATCGCAACTAGGGACAGACGGCCAACCGAAAAGAATGTAACCTTTTATTTTACATAATACGCGTCGCGTTCTGTTTTTTCACAATATTTTAAAATTAATAGGTAAAGTTTTTCTACCAGGTTTAGGTAACTTATAGTTTCGTCGAAGTGGCCCTCCTGAGGTAAAGGTAATCGAGACAAAGCATAGCTGGACCGTTATCTCTGATCTAAGAATTTATAGAAAATCATAAGCGGCTAAACGAGTAGCCCATCTTTGCAAACGGCTCGCTGCTGTCTGCGGGACTCCTCGTTTTCTCCGAAGATGTGCGTTAACGGCTGGTGATCAGTACGTAACGTGAATCTCCTTCCAAAGACGTATTGGTGATGTTTAGTGACCCCAAAGAGGATAGCAAGAGCTTTTTTTAACTGACTGTAGTTACGCTCCGTCACGTTGAGCGTGCGTGACACACAGCTCACCGGCCGCTCGCTACCATTGCGTAGCGGTGCGCGAGTACCGCTCCCAATCCATACGCGCTGCTATCTACAGAGAGACTAACTCGCGCCCCTCCTCGTAATGTGCTAATACCCGTTCACTCAGGAGAGCCTGCTTCGCTTCTACGAAAGCCCTTTCACATTTAGAGTCCCACTCCAGTCAAATAAAAAGTATGAAAGATTGTAATAATGTGTTAGATTAGGGATACCGCCGTAATAATTAAGCTTAAAATTTTAAGTTGAGATATGTTTTGAGGTCGCGGTGCACTGGAAATGGCCTCCATTTTTCGGGATCGGTCGCAAACCATCCTTTTAATAATAAAGCCAAGATACTTTCACTCCTGTGAAATCGCATTTCTTAACTTTACAGTTAGTCCCATATCTCGCAACCGTTCGAGTACACTTTTTAAATTTACACTTTTCCGCCGTATGAGCCTTGCCGCAACGCCAGCAAGCTCGCGCACGCGTGCCCTCAGCTCTCGTACCGCTGCCTGCACCGGACGCCCGCGGCGGCCGCGCGCGCGAGCCAGCTCGCTCGCCGCGCGCGTAATTCAGGCCCTCGCCTGCCTCGCCGCCCGTCGTCCCCGTTGAGTCCGCCGCCGCTGAACCGCTCACCTGTGCATGTTTCTCTGCTGCTTCCAGAGCCAGCGCCAGTTCAACCGCCTCTTTTCCGATTTTCTTTCGCGAAGATTCTCGACCTCATGACGTATTTGCTAGGCCTGACACAAACTGGTCACGCAGGTTTTCTTCGAGAGTCGAACACGCGTTGCACTTGCCGAAATTACAAGTGCCGTAGATGTTTTAATGTTGTAGGTTTTGTGAGGGACTCGCCAGCCTTTTGTGTCGTAATCTGAATACGTGAGTTCGGAATTCCGATTTTGGGGTCCAGATGTTCCGTCACTAATTTACAAGTTCGTCATCGTTTTTCTCCGGAAAGCTGGGCGAGCATAGATCACACATTAATGCATCGTTTTTCGCCGACAACGGTAATTAACATAGGTACCTAATGCATTGTGTTTCATTTAGACAATATATTGATTTACACGACGAATATATGCTGGCCACTGTTTAGAACTAAATAAAGGGTTTTTTTGATAGGCATTTTAATACGTTTTTCTAAATTAACACTTGGAAAAAGAAATACGCCGCGCGCAGTGGAACATAATAAAACTGGTAGTGAGCGACAGACTGATTTATTAAATAATTATATGTACCCACCACCTACAGACGTCACACAGATGACTTTATTAGTCATTGTTTTGTACAACATGTTCCACGCGGACGAAGTCGCGGGCACAGCTAGTAATTAAATAATTATAAATTCAGCGTATCGGTCTGTAATGCTTATCTGAATTTATAACACGACGATAATACATCATTATGATTGTATGGTACCCGTTACGTAACATTGTAAGGAAAACCATACTCGAGTGCTAGTCTACACTTATGTTTTCAAATATCAAGAGTAAAGCCAAGCTGTAGATGCCGAAACCTCAAGAATTACTGTTATTCCTTGACCCGAATTCGCATGGGGTTACCAGGTGGGATTATTCAAAAAAACATCGTATTTTTTTATAAGTAATTTCAGGTTTCTTTCGATTGTTTCACCAAAATCCAAATCAAAAAATACTTTATTCAATTTAGGCCCTAAGAAAGCACTCATGATCGTAAAAACTACCATCGGTACGGAAAACAACCCACTCATTGAGAAGAACGGGCAACAAACTCGATCTGGTTTATCTTATATATATATAAGATAAACCAGATTGATATATATCTATCACACACCACCACACTCCAAGTAGTAATTGTCGGAATTAGAGAGCATATTGTACATTTAAAACACTTTGAATTATTTAAATTTCATAATTTGTAAATTGAAATTATTATCATTTGTCTTTTCACATCTACCGGCACTCCGAACAATAATTATATACTTTTTTATACAGTTTATTAATTATCCAAACATATGATGCGATGCGCAGTCACAATACAGAATATCAATATTAGATGTACACAGGCCGCTATACTACGTGTCAGTCATCTGACGCAAGGCGCGCAAGCGTAATATGGTCGGCCACGCTTGTTAGCATGTCATGACGCAAACTTATAAATGTATCTTCTGCCACAAAATACCATTCAACGCGTATAAGTTTTCAATTTAAAGAAAATTGTGTGTCAGCTCGGATGGAGGAGTGGATTTTTCTTCTTAAAAATCATTGTCTTATAACATATACAATAGGAGAAGGGGGTAAAATCCTAAAAAGTAGGTGTCCAAATGTCTTAATATTTATTTATATCTATTTCAGAAGGGCAACATAACGTTTAAAATTTAATCTCGCTCATAATTTGTGTATCGCGGATTCTATATTTTATATAGTTATATATTTATATATATATTCTAGGTTTTGATTAATACATAAACTGTATATAATTATTGTTCGAAGTGCCAATAGATATGAAAACCAGACTAATGTTAATAATTCCAATTCCGAAATTATGAAATTTAAATAATTAATACTATAATTGATTTTAAAATTCAAAAGAGAACACAGCTACGTCATTGTTTTGAGTCCAGTTTTGTCAGCAGTCCTTATGATCGCCTCGACATTTTTTCTATACATATTATGTCTTTTGAAATCAGTCATCAATCGCACTTCAAGAAATGTTTGACAAAATTATAATGTTTACAATATCCCCTTGTATATAAACTTTATGGATTACCTGGCAACACAGTTTTACTGATCTCCTACAAAGGAATGGAACTATTTTCGCGATTTTGTTATTATCGGGCCTTCGTAGATACCGACAAATGCTTATTCAGTTCCTGGTGTGAAATGTTTCGTATATTTTCACGTACGTTATACGTTTACAACCTTTTTGATTCTCTGTAGCCCTAAAAAACAAATTAACTTATAAAATAAATACTATTAATTTTAAATACTTTTATAGTCCGTCCATTAGTTCTCTTAAAATACCTTGAAAATAACCACAGACTTCGCATAATTATATATACTCTAGGGTTGGTAGTAAATCTACCAACGTCTGAATACTACCACTCTGACGTAGTATTACGTACTATACAATATAAATAACTAGCGGACCCGGCGGACGTTATCCTGTCCTAATAATAAAAAAGCCTTGACGAATTATAACGTAAACCCTCTTCATGAATCACTTTATCTACTGCTGAACACAGCATGAAAACTCATTCAGTAGTTTTTGAGTTTATCGCGAACAGACAGACAGATGTGGCAGAGCAGTTTGTTTTATAATATGTAATAATATATCTAAAATGTTCATTATAATTCAAATTACGCACTTACTCATGCATACAAATCGTTCATTCCATATTGATACTTAACGCTTCGAAGCTTACTCAATTACCTTATAACCCAAAGATGTCTGTGTCGGGTCCTGATGTCTGTGATATAGTTCTACGACAAATATTACACCTTATCAAAAAATCCTTTGGCTTATTCTATCTTTGGAGTTATGCCCATCTGAAATGATTTTTTAACATTTGCGGCGTTAAGCCCTTGTCATCATGTTAGGGACGGTTTCTATTGTGGCTGAAACCTATCGGAGCATATAATGTGATAAAAAATGTTATGCATTTTTATATAGATTCCTGGGCCAACATCATAATGAGATCTGATAGTAAATGACGTTGTGCCCTAAACGGAGGCAGGTAAATCTTAAAGGGTTTGCCTATAAATGTAGCTGTTGAAATATATCTAAAGATCTTTGACAGAAGATTTCAGCTTAAAGATTGTGGAACATTAGAAAATCGAAATAGGGTTTTGTTAATAAAGAGAAATTCAAAAGATTCTAATGTTATCTAATTACAAAAATAGGCATATTTCTCCATATACCCTGAACATGTGTAGTTCCGAGCCAGAATGCGTGAGCAGTAAATCTATCGCGCGATGTCAGCCGGAGCGCCCGTGAGATGTGCTTCTGAAGTGCTCATAAAACTTTATTATGAGAAATAAAATTTGTTAATGAAAGGTCGGTCGTAAAGTTCCCTGAGGCCTCAACTCTTACAAATATAATTATGCTTTATTGTCCACTAAATGTGTTGGAACATCGTTTGCTACTACCTCGGTCCGACACAACCATTTTACGCATATACGTGCGGTAAACAACCTGCATAATTTTGTTATATACCTTTTTACATTCGTCATTTTTCGAGTATACATGGTTTATTAAAATTGCCTACAAACGTGAAACCAAAACGTCTAACTGTACAAGGACTACTACCAATTTCAGTTGGTCAAAACTATTATGATTTCTGTTAATTTTAGTTTAATTTACTTGGACCATTGTAACGGTTTAGTTGTCAAAACTACTACCGGTTCGGAAAACAACCCAGTCATCGAGAAACCGGCAAGAAACTAGATCGGGTACATCTTTTTAACATATATATTTCCGATACATCATACAATCGGTTTTAGTAGATGCACAGAAAGGAGTTAATTCCAAACATCACCATTGTTCACATATTGATCCACTCTATAATAGCCTTTTGACAACAAAGTCCGCTTGACGTGACGCTTAAACTTACAGTCCAGCATATCGGTAATATGCTTTGGGACTTTATTCTAAAACGTAAGTCTATTATCTAAAAAAACTATTACTGGTTTTGCAAAGTCTGAAACATGGGGCGACCAGTTTGTTACAGTTTCTAGTATGCAGATCATGTCGGTCTTTTACAAAATTCAATTTTTCAAAGTTTTTACGGACATACATTAAATTATCAAGAATGTATTGAGAGGGTGGAGTTAAGATACCGATGTATAATTAGATATTCATTTTTATTTATTCACCAAGAGTGAAGAGAAAGCATATTGATAGTGGTGGAAAAGAGAACCCTGAAATACATTGATTACAAAAAACCATTTAATCTATTACCACTTCAAATCGTTATTAGATTCTCAATCTCCTGCTTTCAAAAGCATTATTCATCTCATTATCTAAAGGATAACCAGATAATTTTAAAAAGCGAGCTGAGCATCTGAAGGTAGAGATATTAGAGGAACTAAACTTAATCACGATGCTATTTTTGTAAACGACTTTGCAAAGACTTTTCAAGTGGACACAAATTTTGGAAATAAAGAACCCAGTTTAATGTAAAATAGATATATGTTTATTATAAGCAATAAACCTGATTTGTCTGAGAAAATGGAGTGCTGCTTATATAAAAATGAATGAAATACGTGGGCGTCGTAATGGCCGGATGTCAAAACAAGGAGCGATGGGAAAATCTAAAAAGTTCTTCCCACTCACGCCCGAGGGGGAGACACTGTTATAACGGTTTGAATGACAAATTAACTCAATGTCGTCTTGTTTACATAAATCTTAAAAGTTCGTTTTTCAATGCTGTTTTACACTCATTACATTGTATTAGCATAGATTCCTGATACAAGGGAAAATAAACGCGTGTGCGATAAGTCCACAGTTGATCAATATTATTCTAAAAGTAGATACCTTATATATTAATACGTGAAGCCAAAACTTTGTACCCCTTTTTAAGCAAATTGCGCGAACGTATGAACGTGAAATTTGGCATAGTTAAAGTTTATATGAAGGAGAAGTGCAGAAAGCTATTTTTTTTAATATAAAATGAACTAGAAATACATTAAATTAATTAAAATATGCATTACTCACACTACTGCTTGAATTTTACACAACGTATACACACATGTAAATGAAAGACTTATTGGCATCCGCCATTTTAGTATTACGTTCCAATTACCTTTTCAATATTTTTAACATAAATGACGTTGCATGCCTTACACGCCCTTTGAAATCAACTGGTCAAACTGTAGGTTAATTTTAAAATGATATAATATGTAAATTCATAATATACATTTATAATTAATTGATAAATAATTTATCTTTCGTAAATTTATGGAACCACTGAAATAATTATAATGTCAAAATTTTTAGGTGGGAGGACTGCTTTCACTTCATGTTGTCATAAGAGTAAAGCAATATTACCAAAGTCAATGTCAATATTTTAATGTTTAGTATTTATTTATGGCGAACTTACGTCAAATGATGATTCAATAAAAAAATGAGCGCAAAAATACTTTGTAAAATCAAAATAAGAAAATTTGTTTGCTCGTGAAAGTAATCTATGACTTACTTCTCCGCGATTACAATGATGCAGTTCAACCTGATGTAGTAATTATATTTAGTATAGTTGATGATGAATTTTGAACAAAAATGAATTCATTTTCAAAAGTTAATGGTAGTATTAAAACATCTTTGTTATGGATTGATCATTTGATTCTATTGTGTATCCATTACTTTTCTAAACGATGATACTGGGCATATTCCTCATAATTTACAGACTACATTTAATTCAATATCCTCCAGAAATACCACCCACCCACCCATGGTGCCGTGTAAAATTAATTGAAAACTGTGTCGTAAGTTGCGATAAAATTATTTATTTTCGTAAAGTTATATTTACTTAGAATTTGAGAGCCTTACCACATTATGTAAACGCCTGTTTTTTTGTTTCAAATTTATAATTAATTTCAATTATCATTTAGACATAGTTTTTTTTTTATATTTATATAATTTAAAAAAAAGTGGCAAATAACTGAGTAGCCATGATGAAAAGCAGTGATTATAGATTATTGACAAAAGAACCCCAATAAAGTTCAAACTTTAAAAAAAACAGTGAACTATGGTCGGATGTCGACCACTGGGCGCCCACTAGTAGTATTTGATTTACAACTGAACATGTGACAACTTCACGTATAAGTCCGCGTCAAATTTTTTAACTGTTCTGAAGTACCTGCGCAGAACACAAATTTAGGTACCAGCGGGACGTAAGCTGAGTTAAAAGGGGAGCAAGCTCGCTCGCGCACGTACCTCGCCTCCTATCCCACCCAAATTGACACATGCGACCTGTCATTACTAGTTGCAGTACAGTCGCATTCAGAATACACACATCAAAAAAGTGTAAGCAACATGCGTGATATTACAAATTTTACCATTTATATTAATTAATTTCTAAGTATTTACTCAAACAAAGTACGTAGGTAAGTAAACTTTTTTGTTATTGATGACATACTG
This sequence comes from Antheraea yamamai, assembly GCA_036509395.1. Classification (NCBI taxonomy): domain Eukaryota; kingdom Metazoa; phylum Arthropoda; class Insecta; order Lepidoptera; family Saturniidae; genus Antheraea; species Antheraea yamamai. The sequence continues at coordinate 291,340 of AP028433.1, forward strand.
GCTGGTTGTAAAAAATTTTTTTATTATATTTTGTTTTTTCATAAAATTCAAATGATTGCGAATTTGTTTGAATTTAAGTGCGTTTTAATTGCTACGTTTAGTCTTGATTTTATAATTTTACCAACCATTTAAATAAAGTTAGCGACAAAATTGAATTGTTAGATATTCTTTACGTCATGAAGCGACGTCATTTGATGGCAGATGAAATGCAAAGAGCTGTAGGGATGTTGCAAGCGGGAAGTAATCAATCTCAGGTATCTCGACATTTTGGCATTCATAGAAGTGTTATTTGTCGTCTTTGGCAGCGCTACAATAATACAGGAGAACCCGCTGAACAGCATCCAGGCCGTAAAAGGAGTACAACCACTCGGCAAGACCGGTACATACAACTGACTGCAAGACGCCAGCCGATGTTAACCGCTCGAGAGATAAGTTTGAGGTTACAAATTTCAAGTGGTGTTGATGTAAGTCCTCAAACTGTGCGAAATCGACTGCATGAGTACGGCCTACGAGCTTGACGCCCAATCAGGTGCCCACCGATACGTCACGGGAATCGCGCTCGTCGATATGAATGGTGTAGAGAACGCATAACACGGACCCAGGAACAATGGGATAAAATTATGTTTTCCGATGAGTCGCGATTCGGGTTTAAGCCTGATACAAGAAGGGTGCGAGTGTATCGACGGCCCGGAAATACTGAAAGGCTCAGGTGCGTTCAGGAAGTTCATCCATACAGCGGCTCAACAGTTATGTTATGGGCGGGTATTATGAAGAACAGGCGAACTGAGCTCGTTTTTGTAAATGGAAACATGAATGCTGAAAATTACATTGAGGATATTCTCAGACCTTATGTCTACCCATTTGCACAAACCTTTGGCTCCGATTTTAGGTTAATGCATGACAATGCGCGTTCACATACAGCTCGGCGAACCAGTGAATACTTTGCAACGGAGAACATCCGGGTATTGCCCTGGCCTGCACAATCGCCAGATCTCAACCCCATCGAGCACGCATGGGACATACTCCAGAGACGTGTTTTGAAGGACTTGGACGGAGCGACAACAACCCAACAGCTGAAGGATTTGCTACAATTCCATTGGGAGCGAATACCGCAAGATGACATAAACAGTCTCATTAATTCAATGAATAATCGTTGCCGACAAGTTCTGAATAGCAGAGGAGACCATACTTTGTATTAAATTGTTCTATTCTTTCACAATAAATACATTTTCTTTAGAAATTTCATTTTGTAAGAAAAAAGTTTAGTTTCTTATGTATCTTAGTTTCTACAGTATATTCTAATATTGTTCATTTCTGTTATTAAAAGAAGTTATAAAGACAACAGCTGTTATTTTTACACCATAGAACCCTAAAGATATTATTTTAAAAATAAAATACAACGTTATAATGTGAAGAACCATCCTAAAATTTAAATTAGTACATGTTGCTTAGACTTTTTTGATGAGTGTAGTTTTGTTGTTGTTAATTATATGTTATTGCTATATTCGTGGTTTTCTTATTCTTGTTTATATGTGTTATTATTAGAAGACCCATCCATTTCGAATAGTGATGTTTCTATGGGACGCGTTGTTTATTACAAGCAATTTATTTATTATGAGTGTATTTTATTTACAATAACGGTATTGTAACACACATATCTATAAAATACCTGTAAAATATATGCTATAAGATATATTTTACAGATAGAAACAAATACTGCATTCACTTAAAGTATACGATCACCTGAAACTCACCAACCAGGTGATTAAATGTTATTCGGATTTAATTATAACTGACAAATACATGATGTGGTGAACTATTAATATTCTAACTTTATCTGTTACTCTATTGTTCGATTACTATTGTTCATTTTTAGTTTTTACTGTTATTTTATTTCCTTAGTGATTATTACATTTTTACTGTCTGTTTATTTTTATTTCTAATTCTTTGCAAATATTCTATATGTTATATGTATGCTCAATTCATATAAACAGTAATAGGAAAATATCTCCTTAAATAATAATTCATTAAAATTTAATATATTGTAATCGGAAATTAACTCAAATATATGTAATTGTTAAGTTCCTATTATAATATTTTGAATTTATTTTGTATTAACTTCTTGACTGTACTACGCGCAAGACCGAACTTAATGTTATATTCAGAGCGGCCAAAAACTATGGCGCGGACTTATAAGAATTTATAAACCTTAGTTGTGGTTTCCGATTGAACTTTGAAATTGGTATGTGCTAATTTAGATATTTATTGTTTCTTAGATGACGTATAGGTAGGAAACAATGTTGTTAGAATCTGTCCTATGTTAGTTCCTAGCAAAGCGTTTAGGAGTTAAACATGTTTTCGTTTAAATAAATCAAATTGAGAGTACTTCGGTTGTTCGATGAGGGCAAAGTTGGAAATTAAAAGAAAATTAAAGGGTGTAGGGTCTTATTTCGGAAATTAGGTATGTTTTGTATCTCCTTTGAAATCAATAGACCGAATTTCATATAAATGTTTATAGAGTATTCAGAGACAACGCTTACTTATTAATGTAGAATTAATTATCTGGTTGGTATAAGGCACTTCCACCCTTACACAGTACATTCTCTTAGTAGCAGAGTCATCTGCTACTGTGTTTCGATCTGAAAGGAATATTTGTTAGCGCGTAATGTATTGTAATATAAATTGACAACAAATAAGAATCTAATCCTTTCTCTGGTTAGTTATTGATGCTTTTGAATGACGTCATATTAGATACACATTAATATTTTCATTAGATATACACAAATGCAAACATATACCGTATGAACCAATGATATATCTCTTGTTGCTATCACCGATGCAGGCCGGAGGGTAATGTCCGGAAACTGATTGGTTCTAATTATTTGATTGTCGAGACGATACTCGGCCTCAGCATTCTACTGCGTTTTTTTTTTTTTTTTTTTCGAACTGACTACGCTATTGACCAAGCAAGGTCTTAACAGCTTCACCGGACTACTAAAGCGAGCGCTTAAGGCACTCAGCCGATTTTATTTTGACAACTAGCTCAAGGATGCGCGGCACACCTCGGCTCTGGCTGTTGCCTGATACATGCAATTCGCGACCTATCTTTTTTTTTTTTTTTTTTTTTTTTTTTTTTTTTTACGTGGGGAAATCCCTTATGGATACGCCACCCTCTCGGGGGAGAGGGTGGGTTATGTCCGACTCGCACGGACTAAAACCCCACGGTGTACGTCTGCCGCTATGGTTGGGGCGGCACGAGATCTCTATAGACTTCATCGTGCCGCCCCAGCGGTTGGCCCAGCAGCGAAAGCGCCGCCGCCAGGCCCCGTCCTGTTAGGAGACAGCCGGGTACACACCGGCCGTCTCCTCCGTCTGCCAGACCTGTGCAATGGGAAGATGGGTCCCCCGACCCACCTTCCCTAGGTCCGGCTACGGTGGGAGGAGGCGGTCGAACTGCCGCCTCCTCCTGCCTGTCCTCCGTTGGCGGAGACGGCCACTTAGAGGATCGTCCTCGCGGGCCCTCTCCGCCGCCTCCTTCTGCGAGACGACTTCCTCGCAGAAGGAGGCCATTGCTTTCCACGCATCCTCGCTGCCGAGCATACTTGAGATGACGCTCGGCAGCGAGAGATCTCCTCCTACCGCCGCAGCCAGAGCGCGGCGCTGATCGTCCCACGCAGCACATTCAGATAGGGTGTGCTGCGCGGTGTCCACCGCAGCGCCGCACTCGTGGCATGCGGCGGTGGGCTCCCTGCGCGCTATCCGGTGCAGGTACCAACCGAAGCACCCGTGCCCGGTCAGCACCTGCACCAGACGGAACGTCAGGGAGCCCCATCGTCGGTTGCACCAATCCGGCAGGACCGGGCGGACGGCGTCGATACTATATCTACCGAACTCCGCGTCCGCCAGGTCCTGCCTCCACCTCTCCATCTTTCTCCCCCTCTCTTCTCTTCTTTTAACCTCTATTTCCCTGGGAGCCAGAGGCTCCCCCATCCGCTTTTTAGCCGCCGTATACTCGTATACGGCGGCCAACACCTCCGCCTCTAACTCCCAGGGAAGGGAGCCAGCCAGTACCATGGCCGCCCCCGAGGACACCGTACGGTATCCTCGAATCACCCTCAGCGCCACAGTACGCTGCGCGGCTCGCAGCGCACGGATATTTGTGGCGCTGAGGGCGTCGACCCACAACGGTGCCCCGTAGGCGGCCATGGACTGTATGACCCCCATATAGAGGCGGCGGCAGGTGGCGCCCGGCCCCCCCGTGTTGGGGAGGAGTCGTCCGAGCGCCGCTGCCGCCTTGACTATGCGCGGTCCGAGCCCCTTAAAATGGGGCTCGAACCGCCAGCGTCCGTCCAGGGTGAGGCCCAGATACTTCATGTTGGTCCCCACCCTGACCCGGACGCCCTCCACACAAATGTGGGCCCCCGGAGGTGGCCCCCGCCGAGGCCCGTGAAACATTAAGGCCTCGGTCTTGTTGAGGGCCACCTCGAGGCCCAGCCTTCTTATGCGCCCGACCACGAGAGTCACGGCCTCCGTGGTCAGGCGCACCAATTCGTTGAATTCCCCCCCCTGGGCTACGACTAGGGTGTCGTCCGCGTAGCAGATGAGGCGCGCTCCGGAAGGGAGCGCGCCGCGGAGCACCCAGTCGTAGCCCATGTTCCACAGGAGCGGGCCCAAGGCCGACCCCTGTGGAACCCCCCGCGCCGTATAGCGTTGGACCATCCGTCCTCTAGCGTCCACGAAGGCGACCTCTCTCCCATCGAGGTACGCCTCCAACAGCCGCCGCAGATACGGGGGCACTCCGAAAAAGCGGAGCGCCTCCCGTATGACAGCATGCGGCAGGCTGTTGAAGGCGTTGGCGATGTCTAAGGACACCGCCAATACCCTATCTCCCTGAGAGGTCGCCTCCGTGGAGACCTGTTTTAGGAGGGTCAGGGCGTCCAGCGTGGAACGCCCCGACCGGAAGCCGAACTGCGCGTCCGACAGGTTCGGCCCCACTTCCTCGAGATGCCGGACGACCCGGGAGGCAACGATCCTCTCGAGCGCCTTCCCGGTGTCGTCCAGCAGCACCAGGGGCCGGTACCCCGACGCGCAGTCCGGGGGGCGGCCTGGCTTCCCTATTAGGCAAAGCCGCCCCGTCTTCCAGGGCTTCGGGAACTGTCCGACCGCAAGACAGCGGTCAAACAGCTCCCGAAGCCACCCCCCAAGATGGTCCAATGCAATGGCCAGCACCCGGCCCGGGACCCCGTCAGGGCCGGGTGCCTTACGTCCGGCAGTGCGGAGGCGCTCGATCGCCCTCCCCATCTCCGCCTCCGTAACTGGGGGAGGGTCGATCGGCGTCTCCTCTGCCACCTGAGGAGGAGGCATGGGAGGAGGGAGGAGCTCCGGAGGGTCGGGGAACAACGCTCCCACGACCCTCTCAACCACCTCCGGCTGGAGAGTCTCCGTTGCCGGGGGCGCCTGGCCCCGGAATTTCTTCCGGGCCACCTTGTACGGGCGCCCCCACGGATCCCTCTCCAGCTCCTGGAGCATCTCCTCCCATGCCTGCTCCTTCGCCCGACTGATGGCGACCTGTAGCGTCTTCCTGCAGGTTCTGTAGTCGCCATACAGCCGGGCCTCCTCCTCGGGGTCCCTGTTGGTCCGACGCCGGCGGCTGCGCCCGTACAGCCGCCGGGCCGCGGAGCAGGCCGCACGAAGCTCTGCGATTTCGTGCGACCACCAGTACACCGCCCTCCTCTTCGGGCGGTGTACGCTCCGCGGCATCGACGCGTCGCAAACCTCCGTGAGAGCATCACGGAGGCGGGCTGCGGACGCGTCGATATCTTCGTCCGGGGGGGACATGACCCAGGCCTGGACGATGGCCGCCTCTTTTGCTCGCTCCGGGTCGAGACGGCTCATCGTCCAGCGGGGGAACTTCGCACCGCTCCGGGGGCGGGTTGTCGGCTCATGTTGGGAGGTGGAGACCTCGAACCTGATATATCGGTGGTCCGATAGGGTCTCCACCTCCTCTATTACTCTCCACCCCCGGACACGGCGTGCGACCGACGGGGAAGCGAACGATACGTCCACTATCGATCCCCCGTCTTGTCGCACGCACGTGTAGGCGTTCCCCCGGTTGAGGAGGGACAACCCATGTTGGGCTGCCCACTCCTCAAGCGCCTCGCCGCGCGGGTTCGTGGCCACCGCTCCCCACGCCCTGGATTTGGCATTAAAGTCGCCCAGTACGACGATGGGGAGCGGTTCGAGCCGCCTCACGACCGGCCCCAGCGAGTCCAAAAAGGACTCAAACTCGATGAGGGGCCGGTTCGGGGAGAAGTACACCCCGAGGATCGCGAAACCCCGTGAGGCGACCGCCACAAACCCGGCGCCTCTCTCCCTGACGGAGAGGGGCAGTCCCCCCCCCGGACAATACAGCCACAGAGCCGTCCGTGTCTCCGGCCCAGTGAGGCTGGTCCGGAACACGGTACGGCTCCGCGACCACCACAACATCTATATCCCACTCCGCCACCGCCTGCAGGAGCAGGTCCTGGGCAGCAGCGGAGTGGTTTGTATTGGTTTGGAGGTAGTTACTGTGGATGTAATCCATTGACTATTTCTCAGCAACTACCTCCATTTCCGCCCCCTTCAGGAGGGGCAGTTTTCCTTTCACATGGGGGGGTCGACATTTAGCCCCCCCCATAATATGGTCCGCCGGCTTGCCGGCGCTTGCGCAGACAGCGCATCGCGGCTTTGCGGCGCAGACATTCGCGCAGTGCCCTCCCTCCCCGCATCGGAAGCAGGTCGTCTTCCGGTCAATGTCCGATGGACACTTCGGCCGGGTGTGGCCCAGGCCCATACACTTGAAACATCTGAGTGGCCTGCTGTCCAAGTGTTGGACCCGGGCCGAACTCCAGCCGATCAGAATACGACCTGCCTCCACCAGCTTCCGAGCTGCATCCACAGGGAGGGAGACAAACAGGGAATTGCTCCCCTCCCCTCGAGGACGAAGCTCGCCTACCCTCATCTGGGTGATCGAGCAGCCGGCCACCCGGGAGATCGCCTCCACTGCTTCGTTCCACGATACCGAGTCGTCAATTCCGACGACTCGGATATCAGTCTTCTTGACTGGCTGCACTACGGTAGCCAGTCCAGCGAGCGCCGTTCTGACACCCGCCGCAAAGTTTTCGACCTGCGCGGGGGCCAAGGTGCCAGGGACTGCCAACAGCCTCGCTCCGCTCACACTAGGCCGCACCTTGACGCTGGGGATGCCATAGTCAGCTAGGCACACGTCCGTCCTCGCCTTCAGGAGTGCGTCGCTGTATGACACCCCCTTTGCCTCAGCTTCCGGCTGCAGAGTAATCAGCACTGCGGCCGTGCGAGGAGGAGCGAGTCTGTTCTTCGCCCTCTTCCGCCTCTTTCGCCTGGCCCTAGTTGGGTTCGAAGTCGCGGTTACTGCAGTCGCCGCTGGGGTCGCTTTCTCCTTCTTCTTCCCCTTGCGGCGGACTACAGTGGTCCAGGCCTCTGACTCCGGCGGGGCCGAGGCTGCTGGAGGCGGCTCAGTCCGCAGCGATGGGTTGGAGGTCCCTCGGGTGGTGGTCACCCTGGGGTCACTGCTAACTCGTTCCGCGGCAGACCGGCGCTCTGTGACCTTCCGAGCTGGCTTTGGCGGGCCGGGAGCGGCTTTCCTCTTATCGGCCGCGAGCGGCGGCCTCGTCACCTTTGGCGGTAGAAGGCGGTCATCTAGGGCGGCAAGTCTGGCATTGAGCATCTCCCCTACCGTATTGATTAGGGAGTGCTCAAGCCTGCCCACTGTTGTCGCCAGCACATCCTCCCAGTCCCGTGGCTGTGCCGTGGGTGGCCGCGGAGGAGGCCGTGGAGGAGGCGGCGGAAGAGGTGCCGGACAAGGCAGCGGAGGAGGTGGCATTTTCTTCCTCTCATTCGCCTCGCGCCGCCAGGAGAGATTCTCCTCCTTCAGCTGCGCGACCTGGGTCCGGAGGTTCCTAGCCTCGCGCTGTAGGCGCCTCGTTTCCTCAGCCTCTGTGCGGAGGGCCAAAACCTCGACCACCTCCTGGAGGGTCAGGGCCGCTGCCTTTAGGGCCTTAATAAGAGTCCCCTTCAGGTGTCCCGACTTTGTGGCAACCTCCAGGATGGTGGCCGCCTGACCGCTGGCCATTTCTTTCAGCCGGTCCGCGTCAAGAGCCTCCAAGTTTATCGGCTCAGGCTTCTTAGAGGGCCGAGGGTTGGAGGGTTGAGGATTGGAGGGCTGAGGGTTAGAAGGCTTAGAGTTGGAGGGTTTTAGGATCTCCTCCTCCTCCTCTTGCGCGCTCTCCTCGGTTGCCGTCCGGGTGGAGCAGCGGGAGAGAGCCCGGTCGCAGGACTCATCGGCCTTTGCAAGCACCGAACGCTTGGATGTGGCCAAACGCTTGGAATGGCGCGTTCTCCCTCTACTCGCACTGGGCGAGCTCACCGTGGCTTCCGCGTTGGCCTCATCCGAGGATCCGTCTTGACGCTGGCGCTTATTAGTGCCAGTCAGGTCCACTGAGGCACAGTCGATGTCGCTTGGAATGTTGGGGGACTCCTTACCGCTAGTAGATTCCATCGACACCAACGTAGCCACACTATGCCCACTTGATGCTGAGAGGCAGTCCAAAGACTGAGCCCTCTCCGACACCACCACTGGCAGAGATTTGCTCCTCGCAAACACCTCCTCGGTCGTCCGTTGACACGCTGTTTTCGTCATTCCAGAAGCAACACCGTCCATATCGCATGCAATATCAAAGTCCATTCCGTTAGCCAAAGTCGTCAATGTGTTTTTGATTTCGTGTATAAATTTGCCCCCCCGAGAAAACGTGGGGCAGCCTGGACCCGAGGGCCCAGGGAGGGATTCTCCGGCATCGCCGGTACCCTCCTCGGGTAATAACTTTTTATTTATACCTTCCATCATCGCTGCGTCTTTCCGTCAAGTTTGCGGTACGCCCGCCGAGACCGGTGTGAAACACACCAGCCCCGCCGGCCGCTATCCGGAACTGGGCCGTTGGGGCTCAGAATGAGCCCTCATCCGCCCCAGCCCGGTACTGGATGCGCCGCGCACATACCACATCCAGATATCAGAGTCCGGTAGGCAAGCCAGGGTCGTCATTATGGGAGGGAATCGGAGTCAAGAAAGCAAGCAAGGGTCAACAAGTAAGGCGGAAATCATAGTCCATAAAGCAAGGCAAGGGTTATCATGCGAGGAGGGATCGGAGTCCAGAAAGCAAGCCAAGTCGCGTCAGGTATCAGCCGCCGGTCAGAGGGACCGACGTTGCCCGGGGTGCACCACGTGGAGGTTCCTGACATCGCACCCCAATTCGCGACCTATCTGAGCTAACCTAAGCTAAGCTAACTATTCATACATATATGAGTTGTTGAAACATATATGTGTACCAAGCATACATACCTCAACAACTCTTATATATATTTCGTATCGGATAATATTCTAAACTATTTCAGTTTTATAAGGGAAAAAAATAAAACCCTTCCACTTGCATGTGTAAGCGTGTATGCGTGCACGTGCGTGGAGGTGATATGTGTAATGTTGTCGCAGTGATGTAAGATTTTGTGTCACTGTATCGCGCGAGCAGCGTACTCAAGGGCTCCACGCCGAGGGATCGGACCTAGGCTTGAGCCGCTGCCGAGGGGGGCCTAGTCTGGTGTGCGGGAGCGAAATTTACCCCCAGACCACGGCGGCGTGATCTGTGGTTACGCGGGCGTGGGCGTGAGCACGCTCTGTTTGGAGAGACAGGCTGGTACTGATCGTTCACTGCCGTTATTTCATCGGGATCTACTGCGTTTGTTGTTACTTTTTGCATTATTTTATTATGAGATAATAATATTGAAATGTCCAATTTCCGGTATCTCGGTTCATTGATCCAAAACAACGGCGGTACAGATAAGGATTTGAGGAATAGGATAAATGCAGGGTGGATGAAATGGCAAAATGTTTCTGGTGTAGCTTGTGACCCACGAATGCTTTTGAGACTCAAGGGGAAGGTTTATAAAATTATGATAAGACCGGCCATGCTGTGTGCTGGGCTACGAAAGAGATGGATGAGAGAAAATTACATGTGGCAGAGATGCGATTGTTAAGATGGATGTGTGGTCTGACTAGAATGGATAAGATTAAGGATGAGTATATCAGAGGAAGTCTGAAAATATGTAGAAGCAGTGACAGAGAAGTTGAGGAGTAATAGCTTAGCATGGTATGGGCATGTCATGACGAGAGATGAAAACCATGTAACTAGACAAGTGTTGATTATGATGGTGGACGGATATACGAGTAGAGGAAGACTGAAAAAGGTATGAATGGATTGTCTGAAAAATGATATGTGTGTAAAAAAGTGTGAATACTAAAATGACATGTGGCAGGAGAGAGTGGAAAAAGAAAACATGTGGTGCCGACCCTACTCAGGTGGGATAAGGGTAAGATGATGATGAATAATATTGAATCTTTTTAATACTTTGTAGGTTTTAGGTTTTGACCCCAATTTCAATCTATATTAAACGATGATATGGTCTAAGATGGAAATGATCTTGACCTAGACCGGGACTGGAACTCAAGTGCTGCTGCTGGAATACGCTTATAAGTGCTTGGTGAGAGATTTGTAAGTTTAGGATAATAGATTTTAACTAATTAAGTGGCCATTAAAAAAATCCCTAGCAAGAGTTATTACATTATGCTACTAGTATTCCTTCACTAAAAGCTCTGATTCATTTCAGGAGTTTAATCTATATCCACCAACGCGGTGTCCAAATATGTAATTACTAAGCCATCGTCGTTTCTAAATATAATAAATTGTCATTGTTATGGTATTATAATCTACACACACAAGGTCATATAACGATATGACTGAAAATTGTAATACGTTAAGCTCTGCAAAACTTTATTGTTAGGGATTTTAAATTTGGCAGGAATGTAGAAATAGGATTGCCACCGTTTTGATGTGTGAAATGAAAGGTCTTTGTCTCAGCACCAGCTGCAAGCTCCCATGTGGAAGCGTTGCAGCGCTAGTTTTCAGACAAAACCTGCAGTATATTAATACTAGCGAGCCCGGCCGACGTTGTCCCGCCCTGATCTATACTATAATAAAACTGTAGCAAGGTCAAATCTGTACATTAAATATTTTTTGAAAATTTTTATCGGGGTAGACTTTGTTATCGATATAGAAGCCAAAAATAATCTTTTTAGAATTTTTGTCTGTCTGTCTGTCTGTCTGTCTGTCTGTCTGTCTGTCTGTCCCTGTGAACACGCATCACTCTGAAAGTACTGAACCGATTTTGACGAAACTTGGCACAGTGATAACTAATATTACGAGATTACATCTAGGATACTTTTTATCTCATAAAACGCAAGGGATTCTCCAGGATCTGCCTGTTTGTCTGTCCCTTTGAACACGTACCACTCTGAAAGTACTGAACCAATTTTGACGAAATTTGGCACAGTGATAACTAATATTACAAGGTTACATCTAGAATACTTTTTATCTCATAAAACGCGAGGGATTCTCCAGGATAACGGACGAAAGTCAAAAATTTGTAGTTAATGAAATTTTTTAAAATATTAATTGTGCTATATATAGCAGAAAGATTAGCTAAAAACATAAGCTATATTTCCCTAAGCTACTTTAAAAAAAATACCAAAAAAAAATCGCCGGGATCCGAACCGTCGGCTCCGGCGGACCATATAATGTCCAGTACGTTATAACTGAGCTACGGCTATATGACGTTTCTATGCGTAATTATCAACCTCATATGAAAAAAATAGTTGTAAACGAAACTGTCACTTATATGTTGTTACATTTATTTTATTGTATAAAAAATGTTTGCTAAACAAAGGTGACAAGATTTTTTCCTAAAACATAAACCTATATAATAGTTACATTGCATTGTAGAAGACGAATCTCAACTAGAGTTCTATCAGTACGTGTGTTGTTTCGATATTTGATAAAATTAGTTTTCTAAATGTTGTAGTAGTTGTTGTTGTTGGGTTCAGGTTTGTGAATCTAAGATTAAAATAAATCAGTTGAGGTGTATGCAGTTATTTTTTTTCTCGAACTGACCACGCTATTGACCTAGCAAGGTCTTAACAGCTTCACCGGACTACTGTTTGCAGTTACTATGTTGTATTTATACTAATATTATAATGAGTGGTAAAGTTTTGTTTTCGAGGATTGCTTGGTACCTACTACTGGTCCGATTTCAAAAATTCTTTCACTATTAGAAATGTATATTATGCCAAGTTCAGTATCTCAGTAAAAAAGGTGGTTTGTATGTCAAAAGTAAAATAAATGTGACCAAATTAAAATTGAATGCAGATTTCACGTATACTTTACAAATTCTTATAAAACAAACAACTAAAACAAAATGGAAATTTAATGTAGATAAAGTTCAACTTTTACAGTATGTTACGTGATGAAGTCACAAGGGGTACTGGGAAGACATTTATCGGCAATATATGTAAGTTAGTTTTGATCTTCACTTTGATGACACTACTTTAGTTAATGCTGCGAACAGATTCTAGGCTTATTTTAAAAGATTTCTCACATACCAGCTGGGTATATGTTTGAGTGAGTCCCTGGATAGTTTGGATTCACGATTGGAAGTGCTGGATAACACTGCAATAGGGTTTTAGGTTTTTTAAGATTATTTGCGTTTAAAAATACAATTGAAACCGGTAATAACCGATTTGGTGCAGACGAAGTTGCACGGGTCAGCTAGTTATAAAATAAATCCTTGAGAAATTATGTACCAAAACGTTCCTCATGAATCTCTTTATCCACTGGTGAAAATCGCATGAAGATCCGTTTTGTAGTTTTTGAGTTTATCGCGAACAGACAGACAGACAGACGTGGTAGAGGACTTTGTGTTATTTGTTGTATGTAATGATATAGACGAAATTACAAATACACGAACGCATTCACATGATAATTTCAAATAAATATTACACATGCCTTTAAATGTAACCTAATACTGTCTAATAGGATACAATAAAATTCATGGAAAAACTATGGAATTAGATATAATTTTCAAATGATTGCGCACTAGCTCAGAGATCACATGATGTAACCAGTTTATTCAATTTATTTATTTACTGGATTTCATGCGACGCTTGCCATGTTAATAGATAGTTTTTTTAATGTTTTTTTAAAACTAGAACGATGACCTCGTGCTAATGAAGACCTTACTCAAGGTTTGAACGATAATGTGCCATAAAGTATGGGTAACAAAAACAAATCAACCTTGTCGATTACATACGAATAAAATTATAGTGTCTTTTGCTTATCCGGGCTAATCTCCGAAAGGGCTAAATTGATTTTGATGAGATTTATCAGATAGAAAACTTTTCAGAGTATTAAGGGTACGTGACATTACTCTTCTCTAATTTATATAAGCAGTAATAATACAATAAACACAGGTATTTTAAATTTTGTGAAATCGATTAACAATTAAGTAACAATGATAGATCAAAAGTAAAAGAAAACAGAGCACAATGAATCCAGGTTAAACGAGTTGTTACCGTGAATTAACAAAACTGCTATCCCGAAAATATAATGTACCTATAGGATAACAAGATATTTGAAATGAGGAGAGAGGGTGATCAGTGTTAAGTAAAATGAATGCGGAATTATAGAATGGACAGTTAGTAACATATTACAATCTCATTTTACTGGTGTACAAATACGTTTAGTTAACATAATATTTAGTCCACATTATCTCATTCGACACGTCTAAATACGTATTCGAGAACTGCTAATAAAAACTCAGGTGTCATGTCACCTTGCATCACTCCTCTCTTTATCAACAAACTAGCGGGCGCAGTGGGCGTTGTCGCGCCCTAATAATGAGAAAAACCCTGACAAATTATATACCTAAACCTTTCTCATGAATCACTTTATCTACAGGTGAAACCCGCATGACAATTCGTTCAGTAGTTTTTGAATTTATCGCAAACAGACAGACGGATGTGGCAGAGGACTTTATTTTATAATATATAGTGACCCTTCTCATCTCTTTTTGTTTACATTTCTTCTTTCATATTCATGTAGATATTGGTAATTAGGCGTATATATTTTTTGTCAACTCCTTGTATTTCTAAAGTTTCCTATATTTAAAGAGTCTAAAATATCTTATTGTAATCAACGGAAGCAAAACAGACGGTAATGGATGGATGTAAACAATTTTTGAGAAATCGCTCCAAAAACCCGCTTCTTTTATGGATTGATTTGCATCCAATATATTTGTTAAACAGTCTAGCAGTAACCTAACTTTGAAAATATTTTTACACATTAGACATTACAATACTATCAATACTTTTAAATAAATATATGAAAATAATCTATTCCAAATGTATAATGAACATCAGAGCAGTTTAACAATAGAACTTTTTTTTTAAATTAATTTCATCAAAAAAATCCGTTAAGTTTTTATTGAAGACAGAATTTTATTGTTTCAAAAAATTATTTTTAATAACAGTAGAGACATTGTTCACGCTATCAGACGATACCCCACAACTCCTTTGTTATTTTACTTTAGTAAAAAATATGCCTATTATACTTATTTCATAACAATACTATTGAAAAAGTGGTTCTTGGTATTTTAAAATATCGAGATGCCTTGAGCTATCTTTTCTTTTAACTTACCAGCGTTGTTAGAGATCGGTTTAACGATATTGAAATTGATACGCTACAACGCAATGTATTAGCGAGTTATAGTGATATGAATAGTCTATAAGCCTTCTCTATGATACAATACTTATATTTACCATACTAGCCGTCACCCGCGGCTCCACACGCGCTTTTTTAAAATGTATTAAAGAAATATAAAATTTTAAATAGGTCTGTACACTAGAGAAATGTTTTTTCAAAACATTTGTAAGTACGAAATGCACGCCGTCTACTGTAACATGTAACGTAAACATTAGATATGTGAATGCTAAAAGTATATCGAATGCGATGGGATTTATCATCAGCAACATACTTGGAACTTTAAGTTACTATATATCACCCTCAGTGCTCACTAACACTATATAAGGAAGTAATGAAAATTTCAAGCTATCCATTATTAAACAATATGTGTTAAATCTTTTATTATATAGATATAATATGCCCCATATTGTCGATATAATTGTGTTATTCTTATACGTTGCTATAATCACTGAGTTATGTAGCTGCAAACGCGGTAAATAAACAAAATGGCCCATAAATTGACCAAAAAGATAATATAATTCAAATTACATATAAATATATGACTTTCAATTATGTATATTAATACTTGGAGTCCAGTACAGCGCACGGTACTTTTTATGAGGTCTGCTATCTACCAGTGAACACCTCGTGAAAATCGGTCCAACCATTTTGGAAATAGCAATGTGAACAAAACAGCGGACAAATAAAATATAATATGTTAACCACTATAATTTCGGATATCTGCCAGTAAAATTCCCGTTAAAATAGGTCCAACCGTTTTGGAGATTACCCGGAAGAAACAAACAAACAGACAAAATATAATAATATAAAAATACCGACGAAATATAAGAAAATATTGTTTTTGTTATTTGTAGCCATATCCGTTCACCAAAAAGTTATTATTTCAATTTTACATACACACACTTTATTTCTATAATAGATTACAAATTAAAAATTGGAAACTTTTTGAATAGGAACACAAAATAAACTTAGAAAATGTTTGCGATAGAAACTTATCACGTTACTATGGCAACATATATAATACTAACGTTAACACGAAGCGAAAGGTCTCAAAAGGAAAAAATGTCCGATGTTGAAACGTTCTTTATTGGCGCTCCGCTCCTATTGGTCTTAGCGTGATGATATATAGCCTAAAGCCTTTCTCGATAAATAAGCTATCTAAAACCGAAAGATTCGGGACCAGTAGTTCCTGAGATTAGCACCTTCAACCATACAAACAAACTCTCCAGCTTTATATATTAGTATAAACTTTATGATGAAAGGTTAAACAGTGTTACAATTTATCATTTTCAAATATATGTGCGAACAACTATTACGGTAAACACATGACACAACATGTTTTACGGAGTTTTTGGCAGGATCTTAGTCTCTCGTGTAGTGGATTTTATATTTTATTCATAATCCTGTGTTATTTGACTCTATATTTTGTATTATTGATGGTGTTTTACGTAATATAGTTTGGTTATTGTGTGCAAGTGAAGTGGGTGGTAAATGTAACCACGGAGCATGGATTCTTAGATACCCCAAAAAATCCATGCAAAGTTCTAACAAAGGAGCCACCATCTTGTTAGTATATTGAATTTTTTTATCACAAGACCCATGTAATATTGTTTAATTACTCGTTAATGGTAGTAATAACCTAGAAAAATGTGTGCTAAAAATGAAATTAAAAAAAATTACGATTCGTTTTTGGTGGATGTGCAGAGATGGACGTCATTTCCACACGTCACAAGCGTTCACATATTGATCCACCCTATAACAACTTTTAGACATTAAAATCCGCTTGACATGTTATTTGAATTTACTATATGGCAAATCAGTAGTACGCTTTGAAATTTTGTTATAAAACCTAGCATTACTACGTAAAAAACTGTTACTATTCTTAGTGAGCCTGAAACATGGAATGACTAGTCTAAATTTTACTGCTTTCTATTTAACCGCAATGGAATAGAGTGCTTACTAACCTTACTATTTATCTTAAAACATGTATCTCATGAAATAAATGATATACTTCGAATACATGACTTTATCTTGTTATAATTAATCTACACGTTCTATAGAGTGATATAAAGCAGAGACGTATTCAATAAATATTCACGAGGTTTCGAATGCTCACTGACTCGTTTTTATCAGATATCAGTAACATCAAAGGGTTGTAGCGCCAGCAACCCCGCGGCGCCCCGCATTCTCCGATTGTCAACCGTAGCTCTATGCAAAACCGAGTAGCAAAGAGTTAGCGATGCTCTTTGTTACATCAATATAGACATTAACACGAATGTATGGCTGATGTTTGCAAAAAAAAAAGACATAAAAATGTACATATTCGTCGGTACTGCGTAGACGTATTTGTGGGTACGGAAAGGTACCACAGTAAAAGTAGTTACTTCTGATTTAGTTCTAATTTAGTGAAAGTGTATTGTCAGTACTAGAAATTAAATACTTCTTTTGAAAACGGTACAATACCATAACACCAGTTATGTATTGAACAATTGTTGTAGCGTCATTCGTACCAACGTTACACAGCTTTCTCTTTGGTTTTATCTGCATAATACTAGCTAATTATTAAAATTTAATTTTGATAATTTTCCTTTTAAAATAAAAACATTCATTTTCTAAAATTAGCACTTTAGTATCACTTAATTAGAGCAAAATATTACGAAAAATCAGCTAAACTGCTTATTTTACGCTGCTAGCCTTCCAGATAAAACATACATCATATTTTTTTTAAATAGATAAATAATTATTACACTGGGATATATATTTGTTTATCGCGAACATTATTATCTCCTGGCCTATATGGCGGAATTGAAATGTGCCCCGGATGAGAGCAATAGATAGCGTACGACTACGAAGATTTGTATTCAAGTTCTTGAATATTTACGTCAGTGTTGCAAGCTAAGGACGATTACATAGATATTGGAAATAATTTTAAATAATAATGATTCTTTTAAATTGTTCGCTGTTCTTAAATATCACAAAAAATAATATATTAATGAATCCATAATTCTGTTTATACTTTTACGTATTTTTATTAAATATGTAGATAGCAATTATAAATAAAACATTTTTTTGTCCGTCTATCTATTTGTATGTCTGGATTTTACTCAAAATCAGCTCGATTGTTTAATTTGCATTGTGTACACGGGAAGATTATATTATTCCTAAATTGAAAGAGTTACGAATTGTCATTAATAGTCATCGTAGAAATCGTTCTTCTAATATCTCAATTGATTTTGTTTGAAAGTTTATACACTGGAAGTATATTATTGTAGAAATCGTAAAAAAGTAAAATTTATTTTAAGTGGTCTCAATTCAATTTTGTACGTGAGAAGTATATGTAAATAAATTTTTGTCAAGCTATAAAACATTCAAAACAACGAAATATTTCACAAATTGTTATCGCAAAAAGAGACGAGGAGCCACGGCCAGAACTAGTTAAAAATATCATGATATAACTCGAAGTGGAGTTTGTTTAATGATGTTTGATTGAGATTAATTGCACAGTCACTTTACTGTAGAAGTCATGTGAAAGACTCAAGCGTAATGCATAAAAAAGCTAAGAGCGAACTGTCACGCGAGATGAGTGGAAGTAAACACGCGAGAACACTCCAAGTCGTGGAGCGTGACGTGTTGTAGGGCGCCGTGTTGGCTTCCCGCCAACTCACAACTCCTAAACACTTCACCAACATCATCGGCTTTGTATCAATTTGTAAGCACTCTATATGAGTATGAATAAATTATTATAGTATATTCTATACGTTATTTGATACTGTTCTTTTGACAAGGTTTTGTATTATCTCAGATATTACAGGGAGATAACCAAACTATACTATAATAAAACTATACAACCATCGTATCTGTACATTGAAAACATACACTAAAAACTGATTGCGGTTGACATAACATGTGTAACAGACTACAATACTATTTTTATAAACTTTGTCTGTGTCTTTGAAGATGCTAAACTTCAAAACTGTTGGACCAATTTTCATAGGTTTTCACAAATAACTTGAACATAGATTTAGAGCAACTTATTCATCATTTCATTGAAATCGGCTCATGAATAAAGAGTATATCATAATTTAGAATATTTGAAGTCTGTTCCACATAGTACAGTTCGTTAAAAGTTGTAAGGTGGCACTCAGTAGGTGATTTTTCGACGTTGCATGTTGTAATCACGGGGCTTAGTTTGTGTTGCTTCCTGTATGGTTAACTATTCGGAAATAAGCTATTTATCCATATTTTTAATTATAATACTCAAGGGGTTTAAACAAATATGCATACAAAGCCGCATACACAGTTAGTATTATATATATTCAAATGGACGTTAGCATATAGAGCTAAACTCCAACAACCTTTGACTGGTTACCATGAAAGTGGGCCCACACTTAAGTATTGTTGTATTTGGAAGACTATTATGTTATTATTTTAATACTAGCTGAACCCGCAGCTCCGCACGCGTTTCTTAAAATCGTATTAAAGAATTATAAAATTGTGAGTTTATGTACAATTGTAGAAATGCTCTTTAAAAACAATTGTAAGTACGACACGCACGCCACTAACAGTAAAATGTAACGTGTACATTAGATATATAAATACTAACAGTGTGTCAAATGAGGTTTGTCATCAGCAACATATTTGGAACCTTAACCCACAATATAACTTTTTTTTTTTTTTTAACGTGGGGAAATCCCTTATGGATACACACCCTCCCGGGGGAGAGTGTGGGTTATGTCCGACTCGCACGGACTAAAACCCCACGGTGTACCGACAGACCGTTGTGTGGGGGCGGCAAGGGATCGTTCCAGCTAATCAACCTTGTAGAGCCGCCCCCACGGTCCGCCCGGCGGAAGGTGACCACCGGGATCCTACCTATAGAGGGACAGACCGGGTACACACCGGTTGCCCCCCCTCGTCCGCCGGACCTGTGCAATGAGGAGATGGGCCCCCCGGCCCACCCCCTCAGGTCCGGTTACGGTGGCGGGAGGAGTTGGGCGAAACGCCGCCTCCTCCCGCCTGTCCTCCTTTGGCGGAGAGAGCCACTTTGAGGATCTGCCTCGCGGGCCCTCTCCGCCTCCTCCTTCTGCGAGATGACGTCCTCGCAGAAGGAGGACATCGCTCGCCACGCCTGTTCGCTGCCGAGCATGGCCGAGACCACGCTCGGCAGGGATAAGTCTGGTCCTACCGCCGCCGCCAGAATGCGGCGCTGCTCCCCCCACGCAGCACATTCAGACAGAGTGTGCTGCGCGGTGTCTTCGACAGCGCCGCACTCGTGACAGGCGGCAGTCGGCTCCCTGCGTGCGATCCGGTGCAGGTACCACCCGAAACAACCGTGTCCGGTGAGTAACTACCCCAGTGCTCACTTACACTGTATAAGGCGCTAATGAAACAATAACTTAAAGGAGTTCCGATCCGACCACGGTGGGAGACGGACGTCGCGCTCGTTGCCCTCTTCGATTTCGATACTCGTGATTTAGTGACGTCAGTTATTACTTCGTGAGTGCTCGTGTTCATTGTTTCGATTCGGCACACCTGCGCCGCACACCTGTGCTACACACCTGCGTTCTGTTTCCTAGAACTGAGTGAGACCTTTCCTTTCTATTTATTTATTGCTTTATTTATTTCTTGGTATATTTATTTGTTTACTCATTTATTTATCTATTTATTTACGTATTTTCCTTAATTCTTCAGTCATTTATTTCTAAATTTATTTACTTTTTATTGTTTGTTTATTTAAGTAGTCTTATGTTATTTTTCCCCTATCTCGCTCAGGTACTTATTTGCATTGTTTTCCTATTTTGTTTAGTTTTAAACAGCTCTCTTGGTCCGAACTCGGGATAGTCCCGTAGTTTTTCGTTTGGCGTGCCCCCCTGCCCTTAAGGCAGGGAGGTTGGTGCGCGCCCCCCTCAGGCCACGGAATGGCCCTCACTAATAATTGGATGTTAGGACTACGGAACGATTTTCTCGCGAATGGATTCGACGAAAACGCCGTCGACGCAATTCTCGCGCGTCATTATTCCCCGTCCTCGGAGGACGTGCAATATGTACCCCGCGTGGCAACAACTAATATGTTCGCGCCCCTCGATTCGCTTGAGTCACCGCTGAACCAGGCGGATAGAGGTCAGTTGCCGAGCTCCAGCTCGGAGGCCGGCTCCGAGATGGAGCTAGACACAGTCGCACCCACCACGTCACCAACGCCCGCGATTTCCGCGTCCCCGTCTACCGCGCCTTCCGCGCAAGACAAAGACAATGATAGCGAGAATTTTAAAGTCGTGTCACATCAAAAGCGTAAACAACGCTCTCGCCCCGCGTCGCGCTCGTCGGACTCGGACTCGGGTACCGGACGCCCGGCCGAGAAACTAGTTCGGAATATAGATGGCGCTCGGGCGCCTGCCACGGCTACACCGGTAGCTGATAAACCGCGCTCGAGCAGAGCTAACTCGCTCTCGCAAGTCGACGCTACGAATTCCGTAGCGGTGACTAAGAAGCCCCGCCCACCGCCTCCGATTACCATTCAGGACAAGTCCCAGTGGATGTCCATCTCAAATAGACTAAAAGTGCTCAAAATTAACTATACATCCGCCCTAAATATCCCAGCGGGTATCCAGGTTAAGGTCCCCTCCGTTAACGACTTCCGCCAGCTAACAAAATTCCTTCGGGAAGCTAAGTTAGCCTTTTTTACTTTTACCCTTGAGGAGGAACGCCTCCTCCGAGTAGTGCTTCGTCGCGTTCCGGCCGAGATCTCGGTCGAAGACGTGATCGCATCCCTTAAAGAGAAGAATTTTCCCGTTAGAGAGGTACATCGGATGTACCATCCGCGCACTCGCAGGCCATATAACATGGTATTAGTTATTTTAGATCGTTCCGTGGAGGGTAAGGCTATTTTCAGCCTGACCTCTGTGTGCAACCTCAGCGGCATCACCGTTGAGTCCCCCCGGAAGACCCATACCCCGCCGCAGTGTCACAACTGCCAGAGTTACGGCCACTCGGCACGCAACTGTCATCTCCGCCCCAGGTGCGTCAAGTGCCTGGGTGATCACTGCACAAAGGAGTGCAGGCGCACACCCGACACCACCGAGCCCCCCAGCTGCGTGTTGTGCGGCAACGCGGGTCACCCCGCGAACTATCGCGGCTGTCCCCGCGCACCGCGCACACAACGCCCCCGCCAGGCGCGACAGGTGCCTAGGGCGTCTGTGGTCGCCGCCCGCCCTCCGCCTCCCCCTCTCATGTCCGTGGAGGACTTCCCTGGCCTGCCGGGTGCCTCTCGTGCTCCGGTAGCGCCCGCATCCGCTCCGCGCGCGCCACCCTCTGTGCCGCGCGCACCACAACCCAGGCGGGCCCCTCTGGCCCCCTGGGCTCCTCGACCCCAGCCTCAGGCTCCCAAGTCTCAGGTTCGCCCCCCACAGGCGCGACCGGCACGCGCCGCTCCAGCCTTCTCCATGGGGCTCTTCGGGGCGGGCTGGATTACCCAGCTATTCCGGGAGCACGGCCTTCAGGAAGTCTTCGACTTTCACGCGGCTCACCAGGCCGAGGAGGACTTGGGCATGCTCAACGCGTTCGCGAAATACCCTGGCGTTGCCGCGACACTGCACCGCCTCGCCCGTTCCACACAAGATTCAGACTTAATTAAATAAAATTCGCGGCAATGCATCGTATAAAACCGCGCGGTCTATCTCTTTCGTTTTTTAACGCGAGATCTCTTAGGACACAGCGCGATCTAGTAGCTGCCTTCTTGCGCGATAGACAGATAGACGTTTTCCTTGTCCAGGAAACGCTTCTAAAACCTAAAATGCGAAATCCTAGAATCGCGAATTATAATATAATCAGAAACGACCGTGTCGCCCGCGGGGGTGGCACCTTAATTTATTATAGGCGTTCATTATATTGCATGCCGGTAGATCCGCCCGCTCTGACTAATATGGAAGTGTCAGTGTGTAAATTAGGTATGACCGGTCATCCGTCCATTATATTAGTGTCCGCGTACCTCTCACCGAATAAGCAGTTGTTAAAAACCGATTTGCAAGCGTTGCTTAGTTTAGGAGACTCAGTCATTATAGCGGGGGACCTCAACAGCGGGAACGTTATCTGGAATAGTCCGAGAACCTCTCGTAACGGGAGGATACTCGACGAACTAGGTAGGGTTCTCGCGTTTGACGTCATAGCCCCTCCGGAACCCACCCATTATCAGGATAACTGCCGTCCGTCAGTTTTAGACATAGCTTTGTTAAAAAATATCACGCTTCGGGTACGACTCATACAAGTCGTACACGAACTTGATTCGGACCATCGCCCGGTCGTATTACAGTTAGGTTTTAACTCAGACTTCACCCCTCCGTCGGTTAGGGTGGCTGATTACGCGAAACTCGCTCGTTATTTTAAAGAATATCCTTCGTCTAGCAATTTAGACAGGGTTCCGGACGTGTTGGTGTCTAAAGCCGACGCGGATTCGGCTATCGATTCCCTGGTCGACTATCTCCAGACCGCCCGCCGTCAGAGAGACCTCGAAAGAGGTACACGCGGCGAATGATCGCCGTTTTATACTCCCTGACGACGTGAGAGCGTTGATTACGGAAAAGAACGCCGCGACTCGAGCTCACGACGCTTACCCGTCTGCAGAAAATCGCGACCGTTTACGCTTGTTACGTAAAATAGTCAAATCTCGTATCTCTGAAATGCGGGGCGACAGGTGGGACAGACTTCTGGAGGATCTCCGGCCGTCCCACCTGTCGTACTGGAAACTCTCGCGAACTTTAAAGTCAGATCTCACTACTCCGATGCCTCCTCTCGATAGAGGTCCCGGATTGCCTCCTGCGTTCGATAGCATAGATAAAGCGGAATGTCTTGCCGCGAGTTTAGAAACACAGTGTTCACCAAACACTGATAACACTGACCCTATCCATATTGGTTCGATCGAATTGTCGGTAGAGCATGCACAGGCGTCCCCTCCCGTGGATACCCTAACCTCAATAACTTTCGATGAAGTTTCGACCGCCATCCAGCGTCTCAAGCTTAGGAAGTCCCCAGGTCCCGATGGGATCAGGAACGAGGTACTGAGACTCCTTCCCGATCACATCATAGCTCTATTGGTCTGCATCTTCAATGCGGCCATGTCCCAGGGCCACTTTCCAGCCGCCTGGAAGAAGGCCGTAGTGATAGGCATACACAAGCCCGGCAAAAAAGCTACGCTTCCCGATAGCTATCGCCCGATTAGCCTGTTAGATACATTAGGTAAATTATACGAGCGGCTCCTTCTGAACCGTCTCCAGGTCTCGATTACAGATTTAAAATTAATACCACCTGAGCAGTTCGGATTTCGTGCTGAACACTCTTGCACGAATCAAGTACACCGCCTCACGGAGTACATTTACTCTAATTTTAATGCCGACCCGAAACGTAAACCGAAACGCACAATTGCAGTCTTCTTCGATGTCGCCAAAGCCTTCGATAAGGTCTGGCATGGAGGGCTCATCCATAAATTATGTAAATCTCACGTACCCGATAAGTTAATTCATATTATCCACGATTATCTCACTGATAGGACTTTCCGCTTTAGAGTGGATGGGGAACTATCCCTGCCCCACCCGATACGCTCAGGTGTGCCACAGGGCTCCATACTCGCGCCCTCGCTCTTCAATCTGTTCATCAGTGACCTACCTCGGTCTAAACGGGTCGAGGTAGGTTGCTATGCTGACGATACAGTTATTTACACTTCCAGCTTGCGGTCGGACTTTCTTAGGAAGCGCATTGAAAAGGCCGTTTGCACACTCGGTGAATGGTTTCGTCGATGGCGCATAGAAGTTAATCCTGATAAGAGCGCCGCGATACTCTTCGATCCTTTACGACGTAGTAATAACCTCGAGCCCATCAGGCTATACGGAACCGATATACCTTGGGCCGACGAGGTCAAATATCTCGGTGTTACATTAGATAAACATTTAAATTTCGAGTCACATATAGATAGAGTGCGAAACAAAGCCGCTATGGTCTTGGGTCGCCTCCATCCGTTGCTTTGTCATAGGAGTAAGATGTCCCTCAGACACAAGCTCACTTTGTATAAGACGTGTATCCGTCCCGTGATGACATATAGCAGTCCCGTTTTTGCGCATATGTCGAAAGATAATTTTCATAAGTTGCAGGTTCTTCAAAACCGCGTTTTACGTAAAGTAACCGGTGCTTCGTGGTACGTCCGGAGAGTTGATCTACATAGGGACCTAGAGATGCCTTCTATCTGGGCATACGTAAAATCACTTACGATTAGTTATTTTGAAAAAGCCGCGAATCATCCCAGCCCGTTAGTGGTATCCGCCACAAAATACGAACCCGTACCAAACGCTGCGCGTTGTAAAAGACGTCCGCGACATATTTTTACCGACCCTCCCGATGAAATAACGGCAGTGAACGATCAGTACCAGCCTGTCTCTCCAAACAGAGCGTGCTCACGCCCACGCCCGCGTAACCACAGATCACGCCGCCGTGGTCTGGGGGTAAATTTCGCTCCCGCACACCAGACTAGGCCCCCCTCGGCAACGGCTCAAGCCTAGGTCCGTTCCCTCGGCGTGGAGCCCTTGAGTACGCTGCTCGCGCGATACAGTGACACAAAATCTTACATCACTGCGACAACATTACACATATCACCTCCACGCACGTGCACGCATACACGCTTACACATGCAAGTGGAAGGGTTTTATTTCTTTCCCTTAACAAACTGAAATAGTTTAGAATATTATCCGATACGAAATATATATAAGAGTTGTTGAGGTACGTATGCTTGGTACACATATATGTTTCAACAACTCATATATGTATGAATAGTTAGCTTAGCTTAGGTTAGCTCAGATAGGTCGCGAATTGCATGTATCAGGCAACAGCCAAAGCCGAGGTGTGCCGCGCATCCTTGAGCTAGTTGTCAAAATAAAATCGGCTGAGTGCCTTAAGCGCTCGCCTTAGTAGTCCGGTGAAGCTGTTAAGACCTTGCTTGGTCAATAGCGTAGTCAGTTCGAAAAAAAAAAAAAAAAACAATAACTTAAAATATTATTATAAAGATTTACATTTACATTACATTTAATATACATTGCCATTATTATAATTAAGATTTTGTGACTATACAAAAAATAAACGCTTGTCTGTTCCACAAGAAATTGTATTATGAAACTCTTTACGTAATATGTTTATAATCTAAAATCTTGTTAGGAAGATCTCTATATCTTTAAAGTTATTAATAATTATAATGTCAAATTGTAAACAATAAGCTGATAATTATTTGTTTAATTAAAAATAAAGAATGACTTGAAATCTTGCTAAATTTCATGCAGGCAAAGCCACGGGTAACAGCTAGCCAAAAATAAAATAACCTCAATTACTTTTTATAAAGTTCGCTATCTACCAGTGAAAATCCCGTGAAAATAGGATTAACCGTTTTGATGATAGCACAGCGGGCGAAACCACGGTTAATAGCTAGTTTAAATTGAAATAAATTAAATTACATGTTATGATGTCCGCTATATGCTGGTGAAAGTTTCGAACCGTTTTGGAGATAGCATTGCGGGCGAAGCCGCGGTTAACAGCTAATCTAATTTAAAGTAGCATAAGTAACCCGCTGTAATTTTAGCTATCTGCCAGTGAAATTCCCGTCAAAATCGGTCTAGTGGTTTCGGAGATTACCGGGAACAAACAGACAGACAGACAGACATACGGACAGACAGACCGACAAAAATTTAAAAAATTGCATTTTTGTTATCAGAAGCGTATATACTTTCATACCCAATCGGTAAAAAAAAATATTTTGATATTACACTCCATTTTTATGATATTATATGATTATATAGAAGATAAAGAAAGAAGTATAACTACAAATTAATAAATACGGATATAACTCGCCAGAAACACATCATCGATCACCTTAAAAATTCTTACGCGCAGATATTTCCATTCTGTGAAGATTTATATAATATCTATTTTGCTGTAAATATTTATTGTAAGAAATAGTAAATACAATAAATAATGAAACCGGGGGAAGTGGCTAGTCTAAACATATATATAACATTGAAGTGTGTTTCGCTTTTTCTGCTTAATTTTTTTAACAGAGACTTTTTTCTGGCCGATTGAAGATTTTTCAAGGTATTATTTAGGTTACATATTACTACCTTTTTCTTTAAAGGGTAAGCAGTAATGGTGATTTAAAATCGTTATAATGATTGTGGGGTTTGCGTTGTAATGATAGTATTATAATAATGATAATAATAAGCAATGTATAGTTAATTCATATAAAATACCTGGTTCCTAGAAAACGAAAACAATTTCCTCGAAAACGAGGTGGTCTCCACACACTTATATAAATGCTAATCACATTGTAACAACGATGCTGTAACTGTAGATTAGAAATATGTGAAAAGTGATAATACTAGTTTATTACATCTAAAGTTTTGAAATATTCCTAGACAGTGCTGTAAATATTTGAAAACTGTAATTCGATTTGCTTATAGTTTTCCCAGACCCGCCTGATGGACTAATTCACGAGAAAGGTTTTCAAATATAATTTGCATATATTTATCTTAAAAGTATTATTTAAATATTTGTTAAGGATCGACTAGTTGCTCATTTATTATTGATGACCGCTACTGTCAACTTTAGATAAGCATACATTTGCCGTAGCTTTGGCATTACTTCCAAACAAACATTTCACAATACCATATGCCTATGCGTTGCACGGGGAGGATAGATAACAAAAAGTACTAAATATAATATGTTCTTCTTCAAAATTATATAAATTTGACATATATACTAGATATCTCAAAATAAAACAAAACAATCCTCAGATCTAGAATCTATACAAATAATAAGAATGAAGTGTCTGTACGTAATATCAATTTAAAAGGTACGAAAGTATACAAGCTACTGATAACTAAAATGCAATTTTCTTGACGTCAAATAGATTTTTAATGTATAATGAAATATCAAATTCAAGGTATTTCTCTCTTAGACTATAGACGGAGGTCGTTTGCTCGTCTTAGAGCCTGTGTATTTGCTGATTACATCGTGGAGAGGCAGACGGCAGCCCCGGCTATCTGATCCCTCTGTGAAGACTATAAAGAATAGATTTTAATTCGACATGAAATCTATTTTCATTAATAATATAGTTGGATCTTTTGATAATTTATCGTAGGGTCGTCTATACAAAGTAATATGTTTATTCTTAGATATATTATTATACGTTATTTCGATTAAATATTGTACAGAACAGACCAGAAGATAAGAGAAAGCGAACTGAGAGATGTGTGAGCACAGATGGTATAGATTTTATTAACTTTATTCATACTAGCAGAAACTCACAACTTTGTTTGCGTTTCTGTCTTTATAAATTCATACATTATCTACGTATAATTTTGACGATTTATGCAACACATGACTCGCAGATGGCAGAATTTACATACTTGACACTCAAAAAAATTTATTGTTTTTTGGCGGCAGCAGCTTTCCCAACCGTTTGCAACTCCGCTATAGAAGCTTCGCGACCCCCTTAAAAAGGCATCGCGACCCCCTTGGGGGTCGAGACCCACACTTTGAATAACACTGCTTTAAATCAAAAGCCTTCATCATGCCTACTCAGTTATTTGCCACTATTTTTTAATTATATAAACATTTAAAAAAAGATGTCTAAATGAAAATTGAAATTAATTATGAATTTGTAACAAAAAAACAGGCGGTTACATAAGATGGTAAGGCTTTCAAATACTAAGTAAACATAACCTTACGAAAATAAAGAAATTTATCGCAACTCATGACACAATTTTCAATTAATTTTACACGACACCATGGGTGCGTGGTATTTCTAGGTGATATTAAATTAAATATAATCTGTACATTATGAGGAATAGTGATATGCCCAGTATCATCATTTGGAAAAGTAATGGATACACAGTAGAATCAAATGACGAATCCAAAACAAAGACGTTTTTAATACTAATGGTATACTTTTGAAAATAAATTCATTTTTGTTCATAATTCGTCATTAACTGTACTAAATATAATTGCTATATCAAGTTGAACTGCATCATTGTAACCGCGGAGATGTAAGTCATGGATTACTTTCATGACCAAACAAATTTTCTTATTTTGATTTTACAAAGTATTTTTTCGCTCATTTTATTATTGAATCATCATTTGAAGTGAGTTCACCGTAAAGAAATACTAAACAATAAAATATTGACATTGACTTTGGAAATATCAACTCTCTTATGGCAACATGAAGCAAAGTGACATGAAGTGAAAGCAGCCCTGTCACCTAAAAGTTTTGACATTCAGTAAAACCAAAAAGAATAATAATTATTTCAGTGGTTCCATAAATTTACTAAAGATAATTATTTATCAATTAATATTAGTGTATATTATGAATTTACATATTATATTATTATAAAATTAACCTACAATTTAACCAGTTCATTTCAAAGGGCATATTGTAAGGCATGCAACGTCAGTCATGTTAAAAATATTTAAAAGGTAATTGGAACGTAAGAAGGATGAAGGATGTTCGAAATGTCTTTTTCATTTACATGTGTGTTGTAGTGTAAAATTCAAGCAGTAGTGTGAGTAATGTATATTTTAATTAATTTAATATGCTTGTAATGCATTTTATATAAAATAAATAACTTTCTGCACTTCTCCTCCATATAAACTTTAACTATGCCAAATTTCACGTCCATAATTGCGTGAACATTCGCTTAAAAAGGGTACCAAGTTTCGGCTTTACCTATTAATATATAAAATGACATTATATGTATATTTGTGTAAAACAAAATCAATAAACGACTTTGATAGAGAAAAAAAATCGAAACCCCGACAATTTAAAAAGGTATCTTCCATACCAAGTTTTTCTTCATATATATTAATATCCAGCTTCTAAACAGTTTGGTTACTCTTACAACAATAAAAAGTAATGTATCTTTACGTGGTGTGTCCGTTAGTTTGAGTTTGACATATATTGCGAGCGAACAGTCGCAACGATGCGACCGAGAGCGATCCGAATTCGTAAATGTTTACCGCAGCGCGGCGGAAACCAATTGTGGATAATAAAAACTCGTATCGAGTGAACAGGAAGGAACAGATGAATATTGCGTTCAAACTGGTGCGTCTTTTATATTTAGATATGGTTTTGTTAAAACAACTATTTTAGTTAGTACTTAGTTTTTTAAACTAAGTCGTCGGGCACTAAATGTCACTGACAGTAGGAATGTGCACGCAATGCAACCCGTTATCGATACTTAGCTACCTGCGTACGCGGGGTCGATGCGTCATCATGACCTTCATTAGCACTCTGACTCCTGATTGATCGTTACGAGTAAGGATTGCTGTTTTTCTATAAATATAAGATTTTTTGTTAATATATGCCTTATATCAGCTGGCATATGAAAGAGGTCACGAAGTGATAAGACTGCCTCCATATCACTGTCAATATAACCCCACCGAACTCATGTGGGCTCAAGTCAAAGGAGAAGTTGCTGCAAAAAATCATTCATTTAACATTGCTGATCTTGAAATTCTTCTCCGTAACGCTATTGATAATGTTACTCAAGAAGACTGGGCCAAATGTGTGAGGCATGCCGAGGAGCTCCAGGATAAGGACTTAAGGAAAACTATTTTAAGAGATCAAGCACCACCTCTGATAATTAACCTAGAAGAAGATTACACAGATGGGGAAGATACTGATGAGGATTTTTGAAGGTCTAAGAAATATCCCTAGAAAAGATAAAAATAATAAACTTTCAGGGCCACATTACGATCTATGCAGTTCATCTGTATTCTATTACGTCGAAACAAACATTTTATCTTACAAATTAAAAACTTTTATTTTCAAATAGCGAAATATTATTCTTATTAATACTTAACATAATTGAGCATATCGATCGTACCTATCCCGTTATCGATATGCACCACTACAATTCTTACGCACATCACTACACTCTCCATAAGGCCTGTAAGTGCGAGCGAGACAGACAGATAAATATGATTTATGACCCGAAGCCTCAGTTCATAATGCGTCGACTATAATAATGTAATGAATTATTTGAAGGCATTCAGCAACATATTAGATATTAGGAATATATGTATTTTTATTGTTATGTGTCCTCGTTTACAGGAGATATGTATTGTTTAAAGCGTTTCTGGTGGTGAGCGTTAGTAGCTGCAAGTTGCAACACAGTTGTTAACTACACCAGTTATAGCGTTAACATAATTATCTTTTTAACAATAACGATACTAAATAAAATAAAATCCAAATGTAATTCCCTATTTTATATCTAATATATACATTATTTAATAGTTAAATAAAAGGAAATTGTAATCGTAGCATATCTATACTATAATAAAACTGTAGCAAGGTCAAATCTGTACATTAAATATTTTTTGAAATTTTTTATCGGGGTAGACTTTGTTATCGATATAGAAGCCAAAAATAATCTTTTTACAATTTTTGTCTGTCTGTCTGTCTGTCTGTCCCTGTGAACACGCATCACTCTGAAAGTACTGAACCGATTTTGACGAAACTTGGCACAGTGATAACTAATATTACGAGATTACATCTAGGATACTTTTTATCTCATAAAACGCAAGGGATTCTCCAGGATCTGCCTGTTTGTCTGTCCCTTTGAACACATACCACTCTGAAAGTACTGAACCAATTTTGACGAAATTTGGCACAGTGATAACTAATATTACAAGGTTACATCTAGAATACTTTTTATCTCATAAAACGTAAGGGATTCTCCAGGATAACTGACGAAAGTCAAAAATTTGTAGTTGATGAAATTTTTGACGGATTTTGGTAAATTTTCATTGTGCTATATATAGCAGACAGATTAGCTAAAAAGATAAGCTATATTTCCCTAAGCTACTTTAAAAAAAATACCAAAAAAAAATCGCCGGGATTCGAACCGTCGGCTCCGGCGGACCATATAATGTCCAGTACGTTATAACTGAGCTACGGCTATATGACGTTTCTATGCGTAATTATCAACCTCATATGAAAAAAATATGTGTAAACGAAACTGTCACTTATATGTTATTACATTTATTTTATTGTATAAAAAATGTTTGCTAAACAAAGGTGACAAGATTTTTTCCTAAAACATAAACCTAGATAATAGTTACATTGCATTGTAGAAGATGAATCTCAACTAGAGTTCTATCAGTACGTGTGTTGTTTCGATATTTGATAAAATTAGTTTTCTAAATGTTGTTGAGTCTTGAAGTAGTTGGGTTCAGGTTTGTGAATCTAAGATTAAAATAAATCAGTTGAGGTGTATGCAGTTATTTTTTTTACTCGAACTGACCACGCTATTGACCTAGCAAGGTCTTAATGAGTGGTAAAGTTTTGTTTTCGAGGAATGCTTGGTACCTACTACTGGTCCGATTTCAAAAATTCTTTGACTGTTAGAAAGGTATATTATCCCAAGTTCAGTATCTCAGTAAAAAAGGTGGTTTGTATGTCAAAAGTAAAATAAATGTGACCAAATTAAAATTGAATGCAGATTTCACGTATACTTTACAAATTCTTATAAAACAAACAACTAAAACAAAATGGAAATTTAATGTAGATAAAGTTCAACTTTTACAGTATGTTACGTGATGAAGTTACAAGGGGTACTGGGAAGACATTTATCGGCAATATATGTAAGTTAGTTTTGATCTTCACTTTGATGACACTACTTTAGGTAATGCTGCGAACAGATTCTAGACTTATTTTAAAAGATTTCTCACATACCAACTGGGTATATGTTTGAGTGAGTCCCTGGATAGTTTGGATTCACGATTAGAAGTGCTGGATAACGCTGCAATAGGGTTTTCGGTTTTTTAAGATTATTTGCGTTTAAAAATACAATTGAAACCGGTAAGAACCGATATGGTGCAGACGAAGTTGCACGGGTCAGCTAGTACATAATATACTAGGGTGGGTCAAAAAAATCAAGTATTTTTTTTTTGGATCCGACACACGAAAACTTGTTTCTAGCTGCCTCTAGAAAGTGCTTACTAAATCTGAGCTCTTAATATTAACGGGAAGATTATGCTCATCATAGATTTCCATTTTTAATTTAGTCTCATATGAAAAATGTGAAAATATTATCACCAATTGATCATTAAACTAGTTGCATCGTCAATATTTATAGGAAATTGAACGTTCTACAAAAATGGTCTCTTATACTTTTTTCATTAATCGAACCATTTAAAAGATATTCAAGGTCAAAGATTGAAGTATTTTAAGGAAAATAACTTTTTGTTTTGAATTTTGTAACTTACTAAAAAATGATTATTGTCAAATGAGTTTCAATTATTTCTATAGGAAATTTAACGCTCTACAAAAAAGGTCTCTTGTGGTTAATCGATTACAAAACCATTTCGAAGATATTCGCAGTAGAATCCCAATGCCTGATGAATTTAATAGTTTTTTAATAAATATTTTCAATTTATCCATCTAAGTCTAGGTAAATCCATTCGAGTGCCTTATAAATACAAAAAAATATCATATTCTGTCAAGGCTTTTAGGAGAATATAAGTTACGAACATACACACACGTGTATAATACATGTAAAATTTGACTGACGTTATAAATTTGTTTTTCCATTTAATGTTCTATAAATCTAGTTATAACTAGACTGTAAGCTAAATCTTATCGCGTTAAGTTGACGAACTCTCAACTTTCCTAATTTTCAAACGAACATTTAGAAACAAAATGTAAGTGAATTTTATCTATCTTGGGTCAACAAGTTACTTAATTTTAGTTCTTTATGTTTCACAACATTAACAAAAATAATTTTAACACTTATTTAAATATAAAACTGAAATACGATCCAGAGAAATTACATACAAACATCAAAGCTACCGATAGCTTCGAATCAGTTAATCAAACAGCAACCGACGTCACAGTGTTATTCAAACAAATATGGCGGAAGTCCTATAAATAAAGCGAGCATTAATTGTCGATGTTTACAAATTGAAAATAGGTTATTATTAAACAATTGTTCGCAGGACGGAGCGGAGCGGCGCTGAAATACCAGTTGCCATGTTCTCTCGATTCTACCTATGTAATAATAGGCTAAGAGACGTCACAAACTCTCAGTCACTCGGTATATATTCGTAAATGGTCGAATGAAAGTCATGTCCTGATGTGTGTCTAATTATTAAATAGTAAAAAGAGTTTTTGGCAGGTCTTCGAATTTCATGTAGTAAATTTTAAATTTTATTCATAATCTTGTGTTATTTGACTCTATATTGTGCAATATCGGTGGTGTTTTACGTAATATAGTTCGGTTATTGTGCACAAGTGAAGTGGGTAGGAAATAATACCATGGAACATGTATTCTGACGTGTCACAAAAACACCCTGGAAAGTTCCAACAAGACGGCCACCATCTTGTTAGTTCATTGTTATGATCGCAAGAAACTTGGAATATAATTACCTACTTGACAATAGTGGAAATAATCTACTAGAAGCTTGGTAGCCAAAAAATATATTATAAAAAAAATCTTTATCGACGTCCTGCTATGGGCTTTGGATTCTTTTAAACTACGTAACGGATTTCGTGACTTTTTTAATTATCATTTAGAACATTGGTTCCAAACAGTTTATCTATATAATACATACGTATTATGTTATTAGAAAGTTGACAAACGTCCATGCATTTGTATGTGGTAGAGCCACACTGAAGCTATTACTGGTTTCAGCATGAATGGGTCGGCTCGTCCGGGGTAGTACCACACTCTCACAGAAAACCGACGTGAAGTGCTTGAATTGTTGCGTTTCGTTCGGTCAGTGAGAGCGCCGGAGGCCCAACTCCCTTACCCTACCTCCTCTCCATTCCCCCTTCCTTCATCCCTCCTCCAATACAGGGTGGCAACGCACTTGCGTCTCCCCTGGTGTTGCAAGTGCCTATGAACGGTGGTGATCACTTAACATCAGGTGACCCACGAGTCCGCTTGCCTCCTATGACATAAAAAAAATAATTTTCATCAACTTTTACATCTATTTTTCAGGTGCTTACATTACTAATGTTGTTTAAATCTTATGAGATGCATCAAAATAATTTTGTAAGGAATCATCTTAAAAAGACCTACAGGAAAGAACGACATGGAAAAATACATCTTCATAGTAACTACTTATATATTTCACATATTAGCAAAAACTAGTGAGTTTTTCCAAAGCTATATACTATTTGCATATTATTAATTCTTATTCAATAAACTTTCTACATCAAAACTGCTCTTTAATTTAATCTAAATTATTTCAATAAATATTTTGAAAGATATGATGATAAATTTAAAATTACACGCAACAAAAGAAGTTATCTGTGAAACGAGACTCGGGGAACTCTGACTTTGTTGAGCTGTGAATGTAAAAGTGAAAAAATATAGATCGGGATATTCCATATCTCAACTCTTTGAACAGTTACACACATCACATGAATACATAAGTAAATGAAGAAATACTTATTTATAAAGGAAGACAAGGATTTGATTACCAAGCGCCAGGAACCGGCGTACTAGAAATTCTAAGTGCCGAACCATTAAGAATTCTTTATTTTTTCACTGCACTATGACACTGTGAGACTATTTGTAAGCGTTTCGAAAAAATAAGATAGTCATTTCTTCTGTAGAGCTCGACAAAGTGCAAACTGAGCACATACCAAAAGAAAGCTATTGTGGTGTTTTAAATGATATCACAATTTTATTACAAAAACAAAAATGAACACGGGCTTAACACGAGTTTTACTGGTGTCTAAAATTTTAAACCAATAAGGAACACTTGTTTAAAATATATTATTACGAAGGAATTTCCAAGCGGTCGTGTTCAACGCGTATTTAAGTTTTTGTAATAATACGGTATATGTTTAAACTTTAAAGGTAGTAAGGCCAGCCTGGATTTTCTACATATTCTAATACAAATACAGTTTCACAAACGCCAAAACTTTTAATAAAAATATCGCAGTCAAACAACATGTAAACATATTGCAGAACAAGCTCACGGGTACGCTAGGATTTTTATCATATAAACCCGATGGAAAATTCCTGAACTTGACGCGCAAACAGTGATTATATTAGCAAGTAAATGTGTTTACTGGTTCGGGAATTCAAATTGTTGACTTCAGTTTGAAAGCATCGCGAATGTTTGTGATATCGCGAGATACTCGCTTTCAACTTTGTCACATTCGTTTGTAATTTATTTTCATACAACGTATCGGTAGCTTGTCACAATATAAATTATATAGTTATAATGACGTATAATAAGGCCCTTGTGAATAAAAACTAAAATTTTAAATCGTCGATAGTTCCTCTACTATTACCTTGTAATCGTAACACATTTGTTTTCAAATACGCGCGTATTTGTTTACTATACAGCGCCATCTGCCGAATGTAAAAGGAACACACGCTATACCATATTACTGAAGTTAATTCAAACTTAGTGAAATGGGCTGCTAATAGTATATGAGAAGATTTTTTAAAATAATTGTATTATTAACTATTTCTAAATAGATACACGCATGTGAATGTCGCTGTCGTCATACATTATCATTATTCATTACATAGTATAAAACAAAGTCCCCTACCGCGTCTGTCTGTCTGTCTGTTCGCGATAAACTCAAAAACTACTGAACGGATTTTCAAGCGGTTTCCAGCAGTGAAGAAAGTGATTCATGAGGAACGTTTTGGTATATAATTTGTCAAGGATTTTATTATAATCAGGGCGGGACAACATCTGCCGGGACCGCTAGTTATTATATAAAATTGATATTGTAGCTTGTGTTGACTGTAGTATAAGTCGCCGTCGCGTTGAAACACTTTAACTGTTTCTTATACAGTATTATCTGACCCGTGCAACTTTGTCTGCACCAAGGTTACTACCGATTTCAATTATATTTTTAAACTCAAAAAATCTTAAAAATCCTAATACCCGATTACAGCGACACCTGCAGTTCTTAATTGTGAATCCAAACTATTCAGGAACTCACTATACCCAGTTAGTATGTGAGAGATCTTTTAAAATAAGCCTAGCATCTGTTTGCAGCATCACCAATCGGGTCCAATTTAGTTGTTTGTTCTATAAGAATTTGTAAGTATACGTGAAATCTGCATCCAAACTTAATCTTGTCAAATTTAT
Organism: Antheraea yamamai; assembly: GCA_036509395.1. NCBI lineage: Eukaryota > Metazoa > Arthropoda > Insecta > Lepidoptera > Saturniidae > Antheraea > Antheraea yamamai. The sequence continues at coordinate 328,200 of AP028433.1, forward strand.
TTTACTTTTGACACATAGCCCATAATCTTGTTGACTGAGATACTAAACTTAGATATACATATATGATGTCGCGGACTTCTTTGTAAAAGTAATGAATATTTTTGCCGTAGAATTTATTTTTTTATTTCAAACCGTTCAAGCAGCGCACGTCATATTATAGAATTTTGCTAATTTTAATTACATTTATCGTAATTAATTATTGGAAATATATATGTAGCAAAAAAAGGAGTCTAATATACTTTTCTAACAGTGAAAGAATTTTCAAAATCGGATCAGTAGTATCAGAGATTACCCCAAACTCACTAACTTCAGATTCAACTTTTTAATATTGGAGTTTAATAGATACGAATTCTACCAGTATCAAGTCGGTCATGGGAGAGTCACTTTATAGGTGGTATTAAATAAAAGAATTGGCAAAAGGAGAAAATACACACCTTTGTGCTTTTGTTAAAATCTGACGAACGTAGTATATTGTTAAGTAAAATATCATACGATACAATACAAAATTGGGGCAATTGAAAAAATATGTTCTAGAGTGCCTTCATCTACCCACATTTACATATTGAGTTGTTCCTGATTCTGAGCTCTGCAAAATGGACTGGAGAGCACACCTCTATAGATAGTAGCAAGCGAGCAAGTTACGAAACTTATAAAGCCATGGCTTACCCGGAATGTTATCCTGAATATATCCGGAAGTATATGATTTGCCATTAATTTGGTTGATGAATACCAGTTTGAGTTCCATGATGCAAACAAATCAGTCTTGTTTGGAGAGGATATATCCTGAACATAGGTATTATAGTGATCAAAATATCCTGTCGGGATAGCTTCTTTAGCAGGAAAACCAACAGCTTCCTTACCCTGTTTCCCACTATGTCCTGGTATCCATGCCAGAACTACATAAATTCCTAAACAATGACATTGATGCAAATGGAATTTAATAATTATGATATCTGGGGACTCTAGAAAAAATCGGACTATGCTGAATAGTTTGTAAGCAACTCAGAGAATCTGTCAATATGATAGTTTGATCTAATTTATATGATAGCACAAATTTGATAGCTTCTAATATAGCAACAACTTCACCTGTGTAGGTGGAGGATAAAGAAGGGTATTTATTACGTTCAATAATATTACTATAGATAAAAATGATATACATATGTAATGTATCACATTGTCATATAAATAACTGTATTATTGCAAGCATACGGGTACATAAATGTCATTTTTTTTTTTTTTTTTGTCCCCCCTTTACCTCGGACGTAATCCGAGACCTTGTTTTTCTACTTCCCTGTATCTTTATTATCATATGTTATAATTGCGGAGTGTTAAATCTGTGTCATTTTTTTTTTTTTTTTTACTTGGTTTATTTGCTTATCCTAATTACATTTCCTAATACATAAGTTTTTCATTAAATTAAAATAGTTTACATATACATTTAATAGGAGTATCTTATTTTGTACTTATCTGCGTCTACATACAGCTTAATGGTACCTTAGTAATATATGGTTAGTATTATTTATTTTATTAGTTTATATATATAAATTTTTGTTTTTTTTTAATTTTAAATTAAATTCCATGCAATTGTCAATTTCATTTATGATATTATTTAATGTCTTAAATTTCCAGTCAATTCTTACATTCTATGCGTCATTTGCTTAATTTACTATTATTCTATTTGTGTCGCCTGCATGAGAGCTCTACCACCATACTCATAAAGTTTAATAAATGAGGACGTTTTCTGTCGTCCTCGAGCCACGCGGAGAGATTGACTAAGGAGATGGGACATAAATGTCATTGCCGAATGTCGCGAAATTTAAAAAAGTAATTAAAAACTTAGCGTATGCCATTTGGACCTATTGTGAATAATTCGGAAGCCGATAGGTTAAATAGCTAATTATATTCAATTGAAATATGTCAAAATAATATTGAAATGTGGTGTCAAAAGTTCCAATAAGAACAAAAAACCCTTTTTTCTTTAAGGAAACAATTCCATTAATACATTTAAAACACACTTATATAGGTATATTTAGATGTTTTGATACAGGAACACTCTCGGGCGTCCCCAGAATACCCTCCTAAATTATTATCACAATCTGTTCAGTAGTTTCGGCATGCATAGCGGACAGAGATACAAAGATTGATTTTTATATATAAAGAAGATATATACATTGACTGAATATTGAAATTCTCTTTCAAACGTCAAGGAATGACACTACATATAGCGAATCAAATTAATATAATATCGCTGCGACTTTAAAATTAGGTAGTAGGTAAAGTTACGTGAGCGTATGCCAACCAGGTGACCTACTATTTGCGTTACCTACTACTATATTATACCTCACATTTATGGTATTTATTAGCGGGCCCGGCGGACGTTGTCCCGCCCTGATAATAAAAAAAACCTTGACGAATTATATACTATACCTAGACCATCCTCATGAATCACTTTATATGCTAGTGAAAACCGCATGAAAATCCATTCTTTAGTATTTGAGTTTATTGCGAACAGACAGACAGACGTGGCACAGGACTTTGTTTTATAATATGTAGTTATAGATGCATATATAACTTAGCTTATCAAATAGTGTTATCATCAGTATGTATGAAATGTATTAATTAACTAATTATTTTGTTTGTGCTGAAAACGCCCACAGTAATTTTCATGTAATAACAGCCTCAGAGTGATTGCACCGCGTTCGGTTAATTTAGATTCTTTGATCTCGCTAATTCACTATTATGTAATTGTAATCTGGAATTAGATTCTTTGAAGCGTTAAGTTAATTCGTGTTTGACGTTGGCTTGTAAACCACTTAACATAAATATGATTATAACTTTTATTTTAATTAAATCTTTAGTTTAGTATAGAAATATATATATATATCTATATATATATATCTATATATATATATATATATATATATATAGAATATTTAACTCTAAAGTAGATAAAAAATATAATAATGATATATTTATAAAAAAATATAAAAATATTCTTCAAGATCCTTTCCCTAAATTTGTTATTAAAGATAAACTTTGATATTATGATATACGTTATTATTAGTAAAAGTGTTTCTGAAAACTTCAATGTTCCAACAAAATGGCGGCCTCCTTGTTAAAACTTTCTCGGAAGTTTTTGTTACAACTCAACATTCATGTTCTATGTTAGCTTAAATAATTTGTACACAATGAATAAATTATATTACGAAAACGCCAACAGTATCACATGATGTAGGGTCTGATAAATTAAGCTTATGAGTATGAAATAAAATCAATACATGACGCTTTAAATTTTAAGATCCCGCCGAGAATTTCAGTGCCAAATATTATTAATTTTAAATATGTTCCAATATTTTTAAACTATTAAAATATACTCAATAATGTATGATAAGTTAATGATATCTTGTTCATATTGTAAATGATAATGTTTGGGAGCATTATACTTTTACTCAATTTATATATGAAAATTATACATAAATTGATAAAGGTTTTGTTTATATTGTCCAAAATATAACGATTAGTATGAAAAAACATTGAATAAACTCTGCTATCCGAAGCTATCTCGGCGTGTTTTGTTTAAGCCGTTACTACACGAAAATTAAATGAAGTATGTTATTTATAAAGACACAAAGGTAGGCGAAGTCACGGGTAACAGCTCGTATAAAATAATAACATATATGTCGTTAAGAGAATAAAAAATAAAGAATGTTGACACATTCATACCCCGACTATTAAAGTTAACTTTGAAATGTTTTTACTTGTGTTATTTAGTTGATATTATCGAGGGCACGGGAGTGGCCCCGCCAAGTTGAGCAAAAAAGCGGCACGGCCGTACTATCCTTTTCTCGAAGCAATTCAGGCCATTTTCGACCCCCTATAACTTCGTTGTGGATAAAACAAGCCTGAATTCGTATGATCCTGAACCTGAACCATATCAATATTAAAAGTCTTTTAAGTTTTAAATAAAATATATTGATTTGGCAATCACACTAAACAATTGTTTTGTTTAATACCATTACATAGTATAAAACAAAGTCCCCTACCGCGTCTGTCTGTTCGCGATAAACTCAAAAACTACTGAACGGATTTTCAAGCGGTTTTCACCAGTGGATAAAGTGATTCATGAGAAACGTTTTGGTATATAATTTGTCAAGGATTTTTTTATAATCAGAGCGGGACAACGTCTACCGGGCCGGCTTGTAATATATATAATATGTATTACTTGTGAGATACATTGTGTTTTTATGTGATGGCTAAGTCAATATATTTTATTTAAAACATAAAAGATTTTTAATATTGATATGGTCACTATAAGATGTTGTTAGGTTAGCTAATTACGTAATAACTTAAGACAGAAGGTCCCTTAAGTAGGGACTTGATAAAGTAACCGACTTGGTATTACATGAATCTCACAACTTTTTACGGTAGAAGAACTGAGTTGCGAGACTTGGTTTTTTTACAAGTTTTGTTTTTGATGGCATTTACATTTTTCAATTTCATAATATAGTTTTAATCAATGCAAAGTAATCTTAATCTATAGGATGGAATGTTCACTATTCATCCTAAGCATTAGAGAAGTGTATATATTTCTATTAGTCGATCAATCAACCAATCAAAAATACTTTATTCAATTTAGACTCTAATAGGGCACTTATGAACGTCAAAACTACCACCGGTTCTTTATCTATCCTTCATAGTAGAATAAATTAAGCCTGTTTCCTATATAGTGATATCTATAAGATACACCTGAAGACACTACACCTTATACAGAATCAAGCTATGTGAATATTAGGTGGATTTATAAAAAGCATAACTTCATATACAACTTCTACATATTTATAGGTATTATTTGGCATTACTGACTTAAAATGAAGTCTTACGTGAACGAAGTCAAGCAATCCTTGATGATTTCCATAGAGTTTTAAAAAATACTTGATGGACGCCCAAAAATAGAAAATTTTATTATACTCATTTCTGCAGGAGATACTGATACGACCGAGTAAACAACTAGAAATATTTTCTTTAAAAGCTTGGGTCAGCAATATGGATTTATCAAACGTAGTGAAACCGCAAATAGAAATAGTGAACAAACCAAAACGATCACACAATTGTTGTATCTTGAAGCAGATTTGTAATGATATGTAAGAATATAGTCATTTTTCAATTTTCATTTTTTAGTCAAGGATAAAAATGTTGTTGGCGCAGCTCTGTTAGATATGCAGACGAATAACTTATCAAAACTTAAAATAAATACAAATATTCCACTCATATCTGCAAAACTTATCGCTATTACAGAGGCTGTATCAAATATAGATTTTTTTTTAATTTGGTAACTATGTTATAACAACTCATTCTAAGAGCGCCCTTCAACAATTGATTCTTTGCAGTAATAGGCGAGGGTTACTTACTGCATATAACATATTAGAAGATATTCAGAGACTAGCCATTACAAATAAAGATACAACTATACAATGGGTTCCGTCTCACATCGAACTTAAGGAAAAAGAAGAGGTAGATCGTTTGGCAAGGGAAGCTATTGTTGACAGTATCCCTTTCGAATGTTTGCTTTTTTATGCCGAAGTTCTCCATATCGTAAAAATGGAATGGATCTATTGAAGGAATACTTTAACGAATGGTCCCGTAGCAACGGTATGTGGTATCAATTGAACCAGCCTAATCCTCCTCGTTTCCCTTGGATCGATAAAGGTGATTACTCTAGGGCTGTAATAATTAATTCCGTTCCGGACATATTCCACTTAATAAATTTACCAATTTAATGAAAAAAATGCAATTACCGCTTTGTATAGAGTGTAACAGACTAAAAGGTGTCTTCCATGCTAATATAGAATGTGTCCGTAGTGAAGTAGAAAGCCAAGAGTACTGTATAATTGTAAATAAGGATTTGCGTTGCGTTGGGGTCCGTAACGACATATTAGCTTTACCTTTGTTGGATGACGGCTAGTCAAGGTAGCTATAGGCAGGAGGTAACAATTAATGTATGTAGTGTAGTGCTGCCAATAAGGGTGGCATGGTTGCTTTGTGACCAAAACCTATTAATAAATAAAGTATAGAAAAATATATGATTGCACTTATCTGTTGTGTTATTGTTTGAACGCGTTAATCTTTGAAACTCCTGGTATATTCGTACTAAATTTTATAGTTTACTTGCTGACCCGCGCAACTTCGTCTGCGCTAAATCGGTTATTACCGGTTCCAATTTAATTTCCAAACGCGAAAAACCTTAAAAAACCTAGAACCCTATTTTAGCGACACTTACCGGGTCAAATTATGAATACAACAATCCTATATATATTGGCAAGAAACGTCTTCCCGGTATCACCTGGTTTGCTCCTGCAGCCCTCACCTCCACGTCCCATTTACTATCCTCGCAACAACGCAATAATTTTATCGGCTCATAGTTTTTATGTTATTATCTTCTAACCAACTTCATCAATTAACATACGTAAGAATTTTCAAAATCGGATTAGTAGTACCAGAGATTACCCCGAATAACTCACAAACTTCAACTTCACCTTTTTAATATTAGAGTTTCATAGATACGAATTCTACCAGCGTCAAGTCAGTCATGGGAGAGTCACTTTATACGTAGTATTACATTTTTATTGTATAAGTTAGTTCTTTCGATTCGGCTACTGAAATACACAAAAACAAATACAACACTTACAAACATCATGCATTAAGTAAATATATATCTACATAATAATTACTGTTAGTTATTGCATTACGGTAAAGTTCAATTTTGTTAAAACATATAAAATGTAGTATATTGTTAAGTAAAATATCATGCAATACAGAACTAAATTGGGGCAATTGAAAAATATGTGTTCTAGAGTGCCTTCATCCACCCCACATTCACATTTAGAGCTGTCCCTGAGTCTGAGCTCTGCAAGAAGGACTGGAGAGCGTACCTCGTGACAGATAGAACGTTATTCTTCAGATAGTGGACGCAGCAAGCTTGCTACAGTCACGAAACTCATATATTACCATGGCTTACCTGGAATGATATCCTGAACGGAAGCATATGATTTACCTTTAATTTGGTTGGGTACATGCCAGTTTGCGTTCCATGATAGAAACAAACCAATCTTGTTTTAGGAGGATAAATCCTGAACATAGGTTTTATAGAGATCTAGATATCCAGTCTGGATAGCTTCTTTAGCAAGAAGATCAACAGCTTCATTATCCTGGATTCCATTATGGCCAGAACTACATAAATTCCTAAACAATGACATTGATTAAATGGAACTGATATTTAATTGAAGTATGTCATACATGTCAAAATAATATCAAATATAGTGTAAAAAGTTTCAATAAGAAGAAAAAGCCCTTTCTCTCTTGAAGGCAAACAATTTTATTGATTTAAAAAAAACATTTATATATATATAGATTTTTTGGGACTGCAACCATCGTGGGCGTTCAAATTGAATTATTATCACAATCTGTTCAGTAGTTTCGGCATGCATAGCGGACAAAGATACAAACATTGATTTTTATATATAACTAGCAGGCCCGGCAGACGTTGCCCCGCCCTGATTATGAAAAAATCGTGGACAAATTATATACTAAAACGTTCCTCGTCAATCACTCTATCCACCGGTGAAAACCGCATGAAAATCCGTTCGGTAGTTTTTGAGTTTATCGCGAACAGACAGACAGACGCGGTAGGGGACTTGATTTTATACTATGTAATGAAGATTTATTGAGGAAGATTATAATGTATGTACTATCGCGCTATATATAAATAAAAATAATAATTATTTATTTATTATTATTATATGGATCATACAAATTTATAGTATAAAGTACTCCCAGCTAGAACCAAGTAGTAATTTGAGTAGGAAGTATGGCGCGGCGCAGGGTACCAGGGAGAGTTGGCCATCTAATGAAAACCGAGCATTACCGAGATAGGTCGAACTACGAATGCCTATGTTAACGAAGTACAGTATCACGCAGGTAGCTCCTAATTTGATCATTGCGATTTATAACTTTATTTAAGCACACCTAACTACGTCAATGGCAAGTAGTTCAAAGTTTTATATATTTACTAGTGGACTCAGCGAACGTTCAACTGCCCTGATAAAAAAAAAACTCTAAAATCAGACCGCAGCGCTAAACTAATCTCGAATCCACCTCAAAACACAAAAAATGTCATGAAAAATCGTCCAGCGGTTTAGGGGCAGTTCGGTCACATATACACGTACAGAAGAATTAATAAACATAAGCTTCAAAAATCTAACTTGTTAAGTTGAAAGACAATATATGCGATTCCATAATAAAGGTTTGTGCATAATTATATCATTTGCTACGTTTATGATAATCAGGCAAACATAACCACACAGTGAGTTATCATTTTGTCAACACTTACCCATGCATTTATGCACCCCACTGTGCGGTTCGTATCTCACTCGCATTTATATATATTTTGATATGAATTTTCTGTTGTTTGTTACAGATTCTCAAATGGATTGACGATATCGTCTCAGTTATATGAAATTCAAGTGAGTTTGTTTTTTTCCTAATCAAATGAACCTTATATTTAGTTGTAGTAAACACAGAATTGTGGTGGCTTTGTGCCTCATCTTGTTCTATACATATAACAAGAATGTAAATCTAACGTGTCTGTACTTTTTAGATTTTTGTGAAATAAATATTATTGCAGTTGTCTTGGAATAAGCGATTACATTTCAATCATTTTTAGATAAATAAGTACAAGAGCGATCATTGAACGATGAGAAAATTTATTCTTACCAACCCGCTTGGTCAATGCATTTTTGTCAAATCACTCTAAATTTATATTTAAAAAAGCAGTTACAACCGCTGGCAAGAACAAAAAAGTTATTTTAAACGTAGACATATCTATACTATAATAAAACTGTAGCAAGGTCAAATCTGTACATTAAATATTTTTTGAAAATTTTTATCGGGGTAGACTTTGTTATCGATATAGAAGCCAAAAATAATCTTTTTACAATTTTTGTCTGTCTGTCTGTCTGTCTGTCTGTCTGTCTGTCTGTCCCTGTGAACACGCATCACTCTGAAAGTACTGAACCGATTTTGACGAAACTTGGCACAGTGATAACTAATATTACGAGATTACATCTAGGATACTTTTTATCTCATAAAACGCAAGGGATTCTCCAGGATCTGCCTGTTTGTCTGTCCCTTTGAACACGTACCACTCTGAAAGTACTGAACCAATTTTGACGAAATTTGGCACAGTGATAGCTAATATTACAAGGTTACATCTAGAATACTTTTTATCTCATAAAACGCAAGGGGTTGTCCAGAATAACGGACGAAAGTCAAAAATGTGTAGTTAGTGAAATTCTTGACGGATTTTAGTAAATTTTCATTGTGTTATATATAGCAGACAGATTAGCTAAAAAGATAAGCTATATTTCCCTAAGCTACTTTAAAAAAAATACCTAAAAAAAGATCGCCAGGATTCGAACCGTCGGCTCCGTCGGACCATATCATGTCCAGTACGTTACAACTGAGCTACGGCTATATGACATTTCTATGCGTAATTATCAACCACATAAAATATGTGTAAACGAAACTGTCACTTATATGTTGTTACATTTATTTTATTGTATAAAAAATGTTTGCTAAACAAAGGTGACAAGATTTTTTCCTAAAACATAAACCTAGATAATAGTCACATTGCATTGTAGAAGATGAATCTCAACTAGAGTTCTATCAGTACGTGTGTTGTTTCGATATTTGATAAAATTAGTTTTCTCAATGTTGTTGAGTCTTGAAGTAGTTGGGTTCAGGTTTGTGAATCTAAGATTAAAATAAATCAGTTGAGGTGTATGCAGTTATTTTTTTTTTTCTCGAACTGACCACGCTATTGACCTAGCAAGGTCTTAACAGCTTCACCGGACTACTGTTTGCAGTTACTATATTGTATTTATACTAATATTATAATGAGTGGTAAAGTTTTGTTTTCGAGGAATGCTTGGTACCTACTACTGGTCCGATTTCAAAAATTTTTTCACTGTTAGAAAGGTATATTATCCCAAGTTCAGTATCTCAGTAAAAAAGGTGGTTTGTATGTCAAAAGTAAAATAAATGTGACCAAATTAAAATTGAATGCAGATTTCACGTATACTTTACAAATTCTTATAAAACAAACAACTAAAACAAAATGGAAATTTAATGTAGATAAAGTTCAACTTTTACAGTATGTTACGTGATGAAGTTACAAGGGGTACTGGGAAGACATTTATCGGCAATATATGTAAGTTAGTTTTGATATTCACTTTGATGACACTACTTTAGGTAATGCTGCGAACAGATTCTAGGCTTATTTTAAAAGATTTCTCACATACCAACTGGGTATATGTTTGAGTGAGTCCCTGGATAGTTTGGATTCACGATTGGAAGTGCTGGATAACGCTGCAATAGGGTTTTAGGTTTTTTAAGATTATTTGCGTTTAAAAATACTATTGAAACCGGTAATAACCGATTTGGTGCAAACGAAGTTGCACGGGTCAGCTAGTATTCAAATATTATCGAGCAACAAATTTCCTGTAGTTTGTCCTTCACGACACTTTAATGCGACGACGTTAGCGAATATCCTAGGAACAATGTTTCGGCGGATCTCTAATTACTTGGTATTTTTTCTCGCCGACACAGACAGCGGTTACCGTTGATTTATGTGCAGTGCGCGTGACACAGAGCAGAGGGATACGGTGACTCAATTATATGTAGAAAAACATCTACTCAACGAATGTGTGTATATGTGAATATTTTCCTGATATTTTTGTTTGTTTTATTAAAATAGTACTATTTATCATCAAACTATACTTCCTTTAAGGGCGAGTATGATCAGTTGTATGCATTGTATCTACGGATTTTTTCTCTTTTTTGAAGTCAAAACTTCTTTAGGCACTTGAGCAATATTTCTGGAAGGAGATAAATTTATAATTTCGCGTCATGACATGCTAGCAAGCATGACCGGCCGTATCGCTCTTGCGCGGCTTGCGTCAGAGTAGCGACGCGTAGTGTAAGGTCCTGCGTACATCTAATATTGATATTTTGTATTGGAATCGTGTAGTCCATTATATGTTTGATTTTTTAGTAAACTGTATAAAAATGTATTTAATTATTGTCCTGAGTGGCAATAGATGTGAAAACCAGACTATTTTGTTTTTTCATTTTTTTGAAGTAGACCTATTACTTAATTAAAAGAACTCTCTTGACAATAAATTTTAGTGTCAGTTTATTTCTCTTGTAATAATTAGAAAGCATATACCAATGAACGGGTTAAATTGTAATTATCTCCTGGATACGATTATAACTATATACAATATTACAGACAAGACATGATTATGACATATATGTTTATTAGAGAAGAAGATACCAACATTTTTAGGGGCATTTTTGTTAGAATACTGAACGAAGTTTTACTGTTGTTCTAACAGTTCCATATTGCTAATTATTGAGATAATCTATCAATGGATTAAACGCAGATAGATGAGATTGCGAACTCTTGTTATAGTTCTAATGAGGAAGGAACTCGCGGACGAGTTACAGCCGAGCTTTACTAATGACACAGCTAGGGACGTAAACAATACATGGACGTTTTAAAACGTCGATATATATTTCATAAACATGGGTGTTTAATAAATTTTAACATTAAAATTGAAACCGCCAGATGTTTAAACCACCATATTTCGTTATGTGTAGCGCCATCTATTGTATTCGCTGCCCATTATTTTCCTCAGTCACACGTGAGGATGAAAATAATATATCGATGTTTCAAAACATCGAACTGTACCATTTAGTAAGCATAAGGTTGTTAAAATTATTGTTTTTGGATTCTGTCTCACGAAATAATAATTAGTTGCCTTTTTCAAATGTACTTTTTCATCATATCTTTGTTTCATATGTTTTTTAAAACATCGATATATTTTTCATAAACATCTATGTTTTCTTATTGAAAATATCTATATTATGACGTCGATATTTTTATGAACGATGTTGCATCCCTAGACACAGCCGGGAGCTACTCGGCTTAAGACGGATTCATCGTATACTCTACAGATTAAGGCTGGACTGAGATCTTACGTACTTCATTATATTAACAGCTGATTCCTAACTGGAAAAAGAATGGGAACACGGATAAGGAATTAAATTATACCAGTGACGTCAGCGATATCAATGGAGGCTTGATTATAATGAAGTAATTAGTTTTTAATTGTCATCCCGTAGAAAATAATTATTGTAATCAGTAAATGACTCTGTTGACATTGTATCGGCAATTGTTGATTATTGAATAACACCCAAGCACTATGAAATAGTCGCTGTTTTTATACTTATATGTTTATTTTTTTCAACCTCTTCCAACTCTGTACCACTGAATATTTATAAAACATTTTCATTACAAAGAACCTTCACAATCTCGTTTATTTAAATTTAATTCCGAAAATTTATGTTTTTAAGTTTTATTCCAAAGTCGTCCCAAATTAACTCCACTGGAACTGACGGTAACGAGAGTTAATGAAAAAATAGGAACCACCGGCAGAGTTACAAATCATTGCCAGACCTTGCTGTCATGTTGACATGTAAGCTAGTCGCTAACTGGATATATACAGGCTGATCGTAAGACGGGACAAACTTAAAGAGAATTGTTGCAACGGCTCTGTTATGCATCAATAGTAATAATTATTTCGGGTATATATACCCTACTCTATAAGATAACCCTTCTCATAGCGATTATAGCAGCTTTTCAAATGAAATCAAATCGAATATACTTTATTCATTTTAAGCCTTAAAAAGCGGCTTATGAACGTTAAAACATCGGTTGGAGAAACAACTTAATCATCGAGGAGAACCGGCAAGAAACTCGATTGCGTTTATCTTTTTAACATACATATAGTTAAAATAAATTAATGTTATAATGGTTTTTAATTGCACAGAGAGAGATGCCAATTCCAGACATCACCATCGTTCACATATTGATCCACTCTATAATAGCATTTTGACAACAAAACCCACTTGACACGGCGCTTAAAATTACAGTCTGGCAAATCGGTATTATGCTTTGGGGCTTTGATGTAAAACCTGACACTGTTATTACCTAAAAAACTTTTACTGCTTTTACTGAGCTTGAAACATGAATGTTTTTTGTATAAACAGATGTTTCTCTATTCCATAACCATCATCTTCTTACGTTGTATTTATATCACAAACTTCTTTATAATTTAGCTAGGAATTGTTATAAATTTCCAACAAGTTTATCTGGTTCACCAGACCAACAACTCTTTGGATAATGTAACTTTTGTACAGGAATTATGTAAATGCTTTGCTCAAGAGAATAAACATATCCTGTAACGGTTGCCACCATTCTTCCTAACTTTCTCTAAAACTTACTAATTGTATTCAAGGTAATTCAACTTAATTCAACTTTTACTTTGTATTGTGAGGTGAGGTCAGGATGAGTAAAATATCTTCTTATAACAATCAGATCACTTTTTATTCATTTGCGTATTCGCTCATCTCTCAACACCGACAGCTTTTTATATTGTGTTTCTACCACTTCATACCTGGTAAATTAGTTATATATCACTATCAGTGCCCGCGACTACCACCGCGTGGAACGTAATGTAAAAAAATATTTACTAATAAAATCACCTGAATATATTACGTCCATTTACTTATCTACTGCCGTCTTCTGCTTAAGACGCTTTGTCATTAAAATTACAATAACTTTTGATAGAGTGAACCGATTTTAATAAAAGTGAGACTAAATGTTACTCGAGGATATGCTTTATGATTTCTTGGTGAAGTTTTATCGTGAACGCAGTACTTTAGCAGTGATGCGTGTTAAAACAAACAAACAAACATTTCTAAAAATGATTGAAATGTATTTTATTACTTATTCCAAAACACCTACAATGATTTTTTTTTCACAAAAATCTAAAAAGTACAGACGCGTTAGATTTACATTCTATATGTATACATATAGAAGATCTAATTTCATCCACAAATAATTTATGCATATATATCTATAAATTAGTTTATATTCAAAATATTTAGAAATACTATAAGTAACAAAAAAACACAATTGAATTTAGGCCCTAAGAAGACACTTATAAACGTCAAAATTACTGCCGGTTCGGAAAGCAACCCAGTCATCGAGAAGAACCTATATAAACAATACATATATATCATAATCATATCTTGTGTGTAATATTATATATATTTATAATCATATCAAGGAGATAATTACAATTTAATCCGTTCATTTTAATACGCTTTGTGATTATTACAAGAGAAATAAACTGACACTAAAATTTATATATATATATATATATAAGAGATTCCCACCTATATATTGACTCATCACGATATCTCTGGAACCATAAGGCGTAGCGACTTGAAATATGGTAGGAATATTCCTTTCGCCGAGTAGAGGTCAGCTAAGAACGGATTTTACGAAATTCCACCCACAAGGGGGGTTGCGGGGGGGTAATCAGGGCGGGACAACGTCAGCCGGGCCCGCTAGTCATATATATAACTAGCTGTACCCGCAGCTCCGCACGTGTTTTTTTAAATCGTATTAAAAAATTATAGAATTGTGAGGCTATGTACAATTATAGAAATGCTCTTTAAAGACAATTGTAAGTACGACACGCACGCCACTAAAAGTAACATGTAATTGTACAGTAGATATATAAATTATAACAGCGTGCCAAATAAGGTTTGTCATCAGCAACATATTTGGAACCTTAACAACCTCAGTGCTCACTTATACTGTATAAGGAACTAATGAAACAATAACTTGAAATATTATTATAAAGATTTACATTTACATTACATTTAATATACATTGCTATTATTATAATTAACCTTTTATGACTATACAAAAAATAAACGCTTGTCTGTTCCGCAATAAATTGTATATATACTCTTTACATAATACGTTTATAATCTAAGATCTTATTAGGAAGACCTCTATACTATTAAAGTTATTAATAATTATAATGTCGAATTGTAAACAATAAGCTGATAATTACTTCTGTTATTAAAAATAAAAAATCGAGTTGAAATCTTGCTAAATTTCATACGGACAAAGTCGCGGGTAACAGCTAGTCTAAAATAGAATAACCTTAATTACTTTTTATAAAGTTCGCTATCTACCAGTGAAAGTCCCGTGAAAACCGGTCAAACCGTTTTGGAGATAGCACTGCCGGCGAAACCACTTTTAATAGCTAGTATAAATTAAAGTGGCTTGAATTACTTTTTATAAGATCAGCTATCTGCCAATGAAAGTTTTGTGAAGATTGGTGTAACCGTTTTGGAGATAGCACTGTGAGCGAAGCCATAGTTAACAGCTAGTACAAACTAAAATTGCTTGAATTACTTTTTATAAGGTTAAATATCTGTCAATAAAAGTTTCGTGAAGACCGGTCTAACCGTATTGGAGATAGCACTGACGGCAAAGCCACGGTTAACAGCTAATCTAAATTAAAATAGACTTAATTACTTGCTATGATGTCCGTTATCTGCTGGTGAAAGTTCCGTGAAAATCGGTCTAACCGTTTTGGAGTTAGCATCGGGGACGAAGCCGCGATTAATAGCTAGTCTAATTTGAAGTAGCCTAAGTAACTCGCTGTAATTTCAGCTATCTGCCAGTGAAATTCCCGTCAAAATCGGTCCAGCCGTTTCGGAGATTACCTGGAACAAACAGACAGATGGACAAACCGACAAAAAATTTAAAAATTGCATTTTTGTTATCAGTAGCGTGTATACTTTCGTACCCAATCAGTATTTTTTTTTTTATATCACATATAGACACTTCGTTTTTATTATATGTATAGAAGAAGATGTATATAGTATACATTACACCTATAATGTAATAAATTATAATATAATCTAACAGTATCATTACATAGTATAAAACAAAGTCCCCTGCCGCGTCCGTCTGTCTGTCTGTTCGCGATAAACTCAAAAACTACCGAACGGATTTCCATGCGGTTTTCACCGGTGGATAGAGTGTTTGATGAGGAACGTCTTTGTATATAAATTTGTCAAGGATTTTTTCATAATCAGGGCGGGACAACGTCTGCCGGGCCCGCTAGTTCGGTATAAATACAATCGAAATCATTATAAACATTGCTTAGGAAATTATCCGACTTCCTATATTATTTGATGTTATTTTTTTAGTATATCTGAATTTTTTGATATATTTTATAAACTACTTGGGTCTTCGTAGTTTTGGCAGCTTTTACTAATTATTATTTAACATGTGTATACGATTTCTGAATGTTTATTCTGATGTAAAATTATATTATTCAAAATCAAAATATCCTTTATTCAATTTAGACCCTGAGAAAGCGCTTATGAACGTCAAAACTATCACCGGTTCGGAAAACAACCCACTCATCGAGAAGAACCGGCAAGAAACTCGATCTGGTTTATTTTTTCATGTTATATATTTTTACAATAACATAAATATTTACATTCGTTATTAGTGAATGCACCTCGTCATTTCCAGACGTCACAATCGTTCACATATCCACCCTATAATAAATAGCCTTTATATATTAAAACCCGCTTGACATGGTTCTTGAACTCACTATCCAGCAAATCGGTAATGTGTTTTGGGACTTTATTATAAAGCCTAACACTATTACCTAAAAAACTGTTTTTTGGACTTAGTGAGCCTGAAGCATGGAATGACCAATTTGTTGCGGTTTCTAGTATTTAAATTATGCTAGTCTTCTCTATCATATAATATCATAAATACGAATGTATGTTTGTTCATTTGTTTGTAACGCTTTGATACCTTAATTGCTCAACCACTTAACTTGAAATTTTCCATACAAGTTGTTAGAAATACAGAGATCGTTATAGGGTATCTTTTATCCCAAAAAAAAGTATTTCTCCCGTGTGATAGGTTAAAAACGACACAGGTTAAGATAAACACGAACGAAATCTGTTTAACTTTTTTTTCATTATGTCGTGAAATATTTTGGGTTTCAGTAATATCAACACTCGCGTCAGTCTACAATACATAAAATGTTCTAAATTGTATATTCATGAATATAAAAATGGACGTTGAGATATATTTGATTGATATACTTCAACACCCTCCGATCAATCACCACGAATATTACCAGACGTGAGTATTTTTGAAGTGAAATTTACCGTCACATTTTTCCGTTACGCGCCATCTTGTTTGTATTCATGTCTATGATAATAAAATCCCTTTGTTTAAACTTTATCTAATTTAACTTTATTTTTTAATATATTAATGAAATTGTTTGCCATAAAGAAAGAAAGGGTTTTTTTTTTTTTTTTTTTTTTTTTTTTTTTTTTTTTTTATTTTTTTTTTTTAACCAATTTCTGGAAAGTTGCATATAGATCATTTTGCGAAAAATAAGGCCTTAAACAAGTTTCACTTCTTACGTGTGTACACTAGTACACGCACACATTTTTTTATGCTATCCTTGTTATTATAACTTGTTACTAGGTGGCACTAGGTTATATTGTACCGTTATTGAGTTTTATATTGTAACCACCTGCGACTGTTTCTGCTTCTGTAGCGTTATAAATAATTACACCATATATTATTTTCGTGTAACTCTTATAATTTACACAAAGAGATCTCAATGGCAGGATGTTTTCTTATTAATATTACACGTATCCGTTTTGTTTTGGCCAATTTAAATAATATTCTTAGACATTGTAGCATATATTTTGTTCAGGTGTTGATTTAAGATGACATTTGATATGGGAGAGTGGAAAAGGATAACATGTTGTGCCGACCCTATTTAAGTGAGATAAGGGTGAGAAGATGTATTGTTCACATGAATATACTGTATTTCTGTAATATTTAACATGTTCCGTATTCTTCTGAGGCACTAGCTGACCCGTGCAACTTCGTCTGCACCAAATCGGTTATTATCGGTTTCACTTGTATTTTTAAACGCAAAAAATCTTCAAAAACCTAAAATCTGATTGTAGCGGCACCTACCGTTTCCAATTGTGAATCCAAATTATTCAGTGACTCACTCAAACATATACTCAGTTGTTATGTGAGGAATCTTTTAAAATAAGCCGAGAACCCGTTCGCAGCATCAGCTACCGGATTCAATTAAGATAAAAACTAACTTGCATATTATATTGGCGATAAATATCTTCCCAGTACGCCTTGGGTTGCTCCTGTGTCACTCAGCTCCGAACACCAGATTAGGCCCCTCTCGGCAGCGGCTCAAGCCTAGGTCCGTTCCCTCGGCGTGAAGCCCTTGAATGGGCAACTCGCGTGATACAGTGACACAAAATCTTACATCACTGTGACAACATTACACATGTCACATCCACACACGTGCACGCACACACGCTTACACATGAATGTGGAAAGGTTTTATTTTTTTCCCTTATCAAACTGAAAAAGTTTAGCAAATTATTTGATACGAAATATATATAAGAAGAGTTGTTGAGGTATGTATGCTTTGTACACATATATGTTTAAACAACTCATATATGTATGAATAGTTAGCTTAGCTTAGGTTAACTCAAATAGTATGTATCAGGCAACAGCCCAAGCCGAGGTGTGCCGTGCAGCCTTGAGCTAGTTGTCAAATAAAATCGGCTGAGTGCCTTAAGCGCTCACCTTAGTAGTCTGGTGAAGCTGTTAAGACCTTGCTAGGTCAATAGCGTAGTCAGTTCGAAAAAAAACCACTCAGCTCCTCGCCCGTTCATATTCGCGTAGAGCCATTGGCAGACACAACGCAATCATTTTGCTGGCTTATAGTTTATATTTCGCATTATCTTCTGACTAACTTCATCAATTAACATACTGTAAAAACTAAACTTTATCTACATTAAATTTCTATTTTCATTTTGAGTTGTTTATTTCATAAGAATTTGTAAAGTATACGTGAAATCTGCATCCAAATTTAAACTTGTCAAATTTATTTTACTTTTGACATATAAACCATCTTTTTGACTGAGATATTAAAATTAGATATATGGTGTCGTGGACTTTTTTTTTAATTAATTAACATTATTGCTATACATTTTATTCTTTTATTTCAAACCGTTCAAGAAGCGCACGCCATATTATAGAATTTTTGCCGATTTCAATTACATTCCTTGTGATTAACTATTGAAAATATATATATTTGCCAAAATAAACATTATCCGTGGCACTGAGGGATAATAAATAGACCTTTTTAACAGTGAAAAAAAATTTCAAAATCGGAACAGTAATACCAAGGATTCCCGAACACGAAACTTTACCTCTCTTTATAATATTAGTATACTTAGTCTGGCCATAAATACTGTTACAATTAAAAATAAACAAAATATTACATTTGAATTTGGAATCGGTCATTTTTATATGATTATTCATTGAGTTTTCTCACTTTGACGCCAATACATTGTACAATATTTTGCGATATTAAAATGGAGTGATGCATTTGGTTGCATTACACAAAGTAGGTATGGAACCAAATGTCATATTTAAAACTCTCCATACGCTTGGTATTAGTAAAATGTTTGTGTACCGGGCTATTAATTGGTACAATGAGATCTCCTCTGTTTGTGACAGAAAAAGATCTGGCCGTCCACGTAGTGTTCGTACGAAAAAGGTGGTTAAAGCAATAAGGGAAAGAACTGGAAGAAATCCTGTCCGAAAGCAAAAGATTTTGTCTCGGGAGATGAAGATAGCACCTAGAACCATGTCGCGTATTTTAAAAGATGACTTAGGACTTGCAGCATATAAGAGACGTACTGGTAATTTCTTAACTGGTAAGTTAAAAAAGAATAGGGTGGTAAAATCGAAATAACTACTGAAGCGGTACGCAAAGGGAGATCACAGAAAAATTTTGTTTACGGATGAGATTTTTTTACAATTGAACAACATTTTAACAAACAAAATTACCATATTTATGCTCAAAGCTCTAAGGAAGCTTCCCAATTAGTCGACAGAGTGCAACGTGCGCACTATCCAATTTCAGTGATGGTTTGGTGGGGTATTAGCTATGAAAGAGTGACTGAGCCATACTTTGGTGAGAAAGGTATCAAAACATCGGCACAAGTGTATCAAGTTACCATTCTTGAGAAGGTAGTGAAGCCTCTTATTAACACCATGTTCAATAATCAAGTATGGTCCTTCCAGCAAGACTCGGCGTCGGGTCATAATGCTCGATCTACACAGTCTTGGTTAGAAACGAACGTTTCGGACTTCATCAGAGCTGAAGACTGGCCGTCGTCTAGTCCCGATCTTAACCCGCTGGATTATGATTTATGGTCAGTTTTAGAGAGTACGGCTTGCTCTAAACGCCATGATAATTTGGAGTCCCTAAAACAATCAGTACGATGGGCAGTGAAGAATTTTCCCATAGAAAGAGTGCGCGCTTCTATTGATAACTGGCCTCAACGTTTAAAGGACTGTATTGCAGCCAATGGAGACCACTTCGAATAAGCTTTTTATATTTTAAACTATTTTATATTTATGTATTTAACTAACACACTGTAAAAGTAATAAATGATATTTGTAATAGAAAATATTTTTTTGTTACTTTCAGTATTTATGGCAAGACTAGGTAGATATATGGTAACTGCAAACACCTTAACTATTTTTTTAAATCGTAGATTTACAAACCAAAACCCAACTACAAGACTCAAAAAATTTTTGAAAACTAATTTTATCAAATATCGAAACGACACACGTACTGACAGAACTTTAATTGAGATTCATCTTCTATAATGCAATGTAACTATTATCTAGGTATCATGTTTTAGGAAAAAATCTTGTCACCTATGTGTAGCAACGCCATCGCTAGTTACATTTTTTAAATGAAACATTGTGAAACATAACTTGTCTTAATATTTGGCATCCGCCGCGCTGGGCACCATACAGATTATTCTGTTACTATATGTCAAGAACATGAAATATGAACATGAGAAGTTGTATGTCAGAAATGTTTATCTCAAAATATTCAGTTTATAAATAAAATAGCTTTTAAGTACATAAAACCAATGATATTATATATTAGTTATAATATCATTGACATACAATACACAAGGAAACAGCTTTTATACAATAAAATAAATGTAACAACATATACATAAGTGACAGGTTAGTTTATATTTTTAAACTTTTTCGACATGGTATTATTGAAGTGAACTTTCTTTAGAATCGTCGTAGTTGGAAAATCAATGAAAAGATAATACTTCATAACAATCAGACAAACACATATATCAATAGAATTTACTCATAGAAACGTCATGTTCCCGTAGCTCAATTACGAACGTACAACGTACTGTACATTACACGGACCGACGCGACGGGGGCGTCGGTTCGGAACCAAACGGTTTTTTTTTAAAGAAGCATAGGGACATGAAATATATCTTAATTTTTTAACTAACCTGCCTACTATATACATCACAAAAAGTATTTTACAAAATCCGTCAAGAATTTCATTAACGACAATTTTTTTAATTTATTTTTCTGCCGGCTCTCGGTCCGCACCTTTTCTTGCGTTAATTTTATTAGTCTAGTTAAAAATCGTTTTATTTATTAGCAACTATTGTTATTATACTTTAGTATTAAATATACACGTTTACTACTTTACGTTACGTGACATTAGTTTACATCATACAATATTACCTATTTTTCATTAGTTCAGTACTTTCAGAGTGATATGCGTTCACAGAGACAGACAGACAAACAGACGAAAATTCTAAAAAGATAATTTTTGGTTTCTATATCGATAGAAAAGTCCACCCGATTATAATTTTCAAAAAATATTTACTGTACAGATTTGGCCTAGTTAGTTAGTCTGTTTGTTTGTTTGTCACGCTTTAACGCCATGACTACTCAATCGTTTATCATGAAATTTTGTATCCACGTGTTAGTACGTACCTTGGGTACAGACAAGCAGGTTGGGTACATTTCCTGCAGATAAAATGTACTGTTCCCAACACATATATCAAATCGACATTCATCTCCAAACACTATGGAAAAGGAATAGTGAACTAAACAAATGTACCAAAAAAAGGTTAAAAAGATTGGATCAATTTCTCCTATAAAAGACATGGGTGATAATATTTGGGGGAAACTGTTTTTAAGTATTCAATGGAAGAGTATAACAAAATTAGAATTCAAAGCTAACGATAGTTTATTCCCGCTTTTAGTGGATTTCCTAGACCGTGGCGTTCCTAACTGCGATCTGCCACTGAGGTCTGAGCAGACATGTATGTCGTAGGATGCACCACAAATATCAAGCGCTAGCGACTTCACACTCAACTGCTGTTGAAAGGATATCAACGAAGACTTTAGTAAAACGAAACAAGAAATATTTATTTGAAAAATCGTAAATTATAGTTTATTTATACATTTATTTTCTATTCAAAATTCGTATCATACGTATGTAGCCAGTTACCATAAATACGGAGCAAGTTAACAAAAAACAAGATGATTTATACAAAAACTTAGATATATTAAAAAATACCAAATATGGAGTGTATAATATTCTATATCACTATATAAATAAAGTTTTAATACAAAATATTATCCTATAGTTGTGCAGCGTAGTAGAAGTAAGTAGTAAACGTTTCTTAACAATTTGTTTATCATCCCAGTCCGTTAGTGGTATCCGCCGCAAAATACGAACCCGTACCGAACGCTGCACATTATAAAAAACGCCCGCGACATATTTTTACCAACCCTCCCGATGAAATAACGGCAATGAACGATCAGTACCAGCCTGTCTCTCCAAACAGAGCGTGTTTACGCCCACGCCCGCGTAACCACAGATCACGGCGCCGTGGTCTGGGGGTCAATGTCGCTCCCGCACACCAGATTAGGCCCCCCTCAGCAGCGGCTCAAACCTAGGTCCGTTCTCTCGGCGTGGAGCCCTTGAGTGCGCTGCTCACGCGATACGGTGACACAAAATCTTACATCACTGCGACAAAATTACACATATCACCTCCACAGACGTGCACGCATACACGCTTACACATGCAAGTGGAAGGGTTTTATTTTTCCCCTATTAAACTGAAATAGTTTAATAAATTATCCGATACGAAATATATAAGAGTTGTTGAGGTATGTATGCCTGGTACACATATATGTTTCAACAACTCATATATGTATGAATAGTTTAGCTTAACTTAGGTTACCTCTGATAGGTCGCGAATTGCATGTATCAGGCAACAGCCCAAGCCGAGGTGTGCCGTGCACCCTTGAGCTAGTTGTCAAATAAAATCGGTTGAGTGCCTTAAGCGCTCGCCTTAGTAGTCCGGTGAAGCTGTTAAAACCTTGCTAGGTCAATAGTCTAGTCAGTTCGAAAAAAAAAAAAACAATTTCTTTATATGAAATTAGTTTATCGGTTAAAACATTAATAAAGATTGCGAGTATGTGGTATTGTATTTCTGATGAAGGGATGTATTAGAATGTTTCACTCGTTGACCATTACAATTTTCCGTCAATAGAAAACATCTTCTGGCTTTACGCGGAACTATAGCTTTATTTAAAAAAAACATATACCTAATAATTTTTATTTAGCTGTTATATTTTTTATGTATACTAATATTATAAATCTGGAGGGTTTGTTTGTTTGTTTGGTTGAACGCACTAATCTCAGGAGCGACTGGTCTGTTCAGTAGAGCAACAATGAAGAATGTTTCAAAATCATTTTTTTCCTTTTGAGAGCTTCCGCTGCATGTTAACGTCAGACTAAAGTAACTATTCCATACGGACGAAGTCACGGGCAAAAGCTAATAAGAAAATATTTGTTAAATATGATTTGAACGGTTATTGAACAATGAACTAATTTATCGCTTAAAATAATTTTGTTTCGATCCATGATTATTTCCGAAGATACCGAATGCAATTAATGAACTGAATTCCTAACAAACAGTATAAAATATGAAAGTACCATTATAGTATAGTGGGAATAAATCGCTATTCGCTGTAAACTCGGGCGAAGGGTCGCGTCGCACCGCGCCGCGCTGTCGCGGCTGTATTAAATTCCTCGGTGAGTTACAAATTACTGGGTTGTTCAGAATAAATTAAACCTCCATCTAGACCGCTTTATAAATTCAGAGAAATCACTTCGCGGTTAGTTACAACATTTATTATTTTTATGAACGAATATATAATACGTGAAGTGAGAAATAGTTTGGAATTTCGTTAAGGGAAATTATATATGAAACGTTATTAAAATATTGCGATAACTGCGGGTAACTTACAGTCCGGTTCAAAAAATACACAATTGATATAATTATTTTAACTAGTGGGCGCCCAGTGGTCGACATTCGACCATAGTTCATTGAATTTTTAAAGTTTGAACTTTATTAGGGTTCTTTTATCAAAGGGTATATATAACCTCTATAATCAAAGGCTTTCATCATGCCTACTCAGTTATTTGCCACTTTTTTAAATTATATAAACATTTTAAAAAATCGATGTCTACATGAAAATGGAAATTAATTATAAATTTGAAACAAAAAACAGGCGGTTACATAAGATGGTAAGGCTTTCAAAAACTTAGTTAACATAACTTTACGAAAGTAAAGTAATTTATCGTAACTCATGACACAATTTTCAATAAATTTTACACGCCACCATGGGTGCGTGGTATTTCTGGGTGATATTGAATTAAATATAGTTTGTACATTATGAGGAATAGTGATATGCCCAGTATCATCATTTGGAAATGAAAAAGTAATGGCAACATGAAGCAAAGTGACATGAAGTGAAAGCAATCCTGTCACCTAAAAATTTTGACATTCAATAAAACCGAAGAGAATAATAATTATTTCAGTAGTTCCATAAATTTACTAAAGTTAAATTATTTATCAATTAATATTAATGTATATTATGAATTTACATATTATATTATTCTAAAATTAACCTACAATTTGACAAGTTGATTTCAAAGAGCATATTGTAAGGCATGCAACGTTAGTCATGTTAAAAATATTTAAAAGGTAATTGGAACGTAAGAAGGTTGAAGGATGTTCGAAACGTCTTTTTCATTTACATGTGTGTATATGTTGTGTAAAATTCAAGCGGTAGTGTTAGTAATGTATACTTTAATTAATTTAATATGATTGTAATGCATTTTATATAAAAAAAATAGCTTTATGCACTTCTCTGCCGTATAAACTTTAACTATGCTAAATTTCAAGTTCATCCGTTCGCGCAATTCGCTTAAAAAGGGGCGCAAAGTTTTGGCTTCACGTATTAATATATAAGATATGTTATAATATCATTGTTGAATGTAGAATAAAAAAGGGTAACGTAAGAGTAAAAAAAAATACATACAGTCGAGCATAGCAACCTCCTTCGCTACCTTTATTGAAGTCCGTTATTGACGGATGTCAAAATGTCTTTTTTATTTACATGTGTGTATATGTTGTGTAAAATTGGAGCAGTAATGTGAGTAATGCATATTTTAATTAATTTAATGTACTTATAATGTATTTTATATAAAATAAATAGCTTTCTGCACTTCTCCTCCATATAAACTTTAATTATGCCAAATTTCAAGTTCATCTGTTCACGCAATTGTCTTAAAAAGGGGTACAAAATTTTGGCTTCACGTATTAATATATATGATACTATGCGAGTTTTATATAAACTAATTTGATATTGTAGCCTGACAGTATGGCTTAAGATGGTAACATACTAAATCTAGAGGAGGACTGGCTTTCAACTGCAGTCGTAGGAAAACACTTATAGGTGCTTGGCGACACGTTGTGATGTGGGTAATAGTCAGACGGGTATTAAAAAAGCTTTACCAATGTACTATATTTTCATCATGATGTTTTTCTTCACCATAATTGTCAGCTTATTGCAGGAATCTAATTTATGTCACTTAACATTGGTTTTTGTACCCGCTATAACTAAGCTATTCTCTCTATCTATCTCTATCTCTATAATCTTATGAAATGGTGTTGGCGGATAAAGATGCCTTATAAACACATTACGCCATAGAGATGTCTTCCTCATTCTACGTACGGACTTATCATACAAGACCGTGATATATTTGCGGTTTCAAATATTAATAAACTTATATATTTACTATTCCCTCCAAGAGGCAAAATGGCAGAGTATTTCTTTAGATTAAATAGCACTGATAGTTGGAGCCAGTTAAAGTATATGAATATTATGATGGCACCAATAGACCAGACAAGCCAGACAGCACAAACTCATTGATAATGTGCCATTCACTAATTGACTCAATTCTAAAGAAACATCGCCCAGTAACAGTTATGTTTTTAGATTGCTAAAACGGAGATAAACCTTACATTAGGATTTATAATCAAGTATATATGCATATTTTGTTTTAATTGAATATAATCAGACAGCGACGAGACAAGCGATGGGTTCGGTAGAGTATTTAAAAACTGTTATTCTTGGCACAACATTGTAAACATACGGTGGTGGTCTTGTAATTAGAAACACTTTTTATGAATAAAGAAAGTATAACTCCAACGTACAAATGTTCGTAAAAAATATACACATTCAATAATTAATAATCATGCAATAATATAGCCACTCAAATAAAAAAGTTATTAAATGCATAAAATATAAAACATACCTTACTTTTAATTACAAAATGAGTCTTACACATGTAGCAGTTTATTTTCTGTTACTGGCCGCTTGGACGCCTAATTAGAAACATTTAAAAAGAGCATCCATAGCTCGTTCTTTTTTTGATATTGGAGAATAACATTTCTTTCTTGGCTTTTTCTATTATTTTGGCGGCAATTCAAAATTTCATCTGTATTTTATTTTGTTCAAAATGGGCAAAAATAAAAGTTGTGACGCGTCAACTAGGCAAATAATTGTTAATTTACATGTAGATCATAAGTGGGCGTACAGAAGAATAGCTGAGCATTTAAATTGTTCTGTTGTGTAGGCTGAAGCTATTACTGATTTCAGCATGAATGGGTCGGCTCGCCTGGGGTAGTACCACCCTCTCGCAGAAAATCGACGTGAAGTAACAGTGCTTGCGTTGTTGCGTTTCGTTTGGTCAGTGTGAGCGCCGGAGTGCCCACCTCCTCTCCCTTCCTCTCTCCTCTCTCCCTCTTCCCTCCCCGTTCCCCCCAAATACAGGCTGGCAACGCACTTGCGACTCCCCTGGTGTTGTTAGTGTCTATGGCCGGTGGTGATCACTTAACATCAGGTGAACCACCTGTTCGTTTGCCACGTATGACATAAAAAAAGAAGTTTTTAATGCAATTGATCATTATAAACACATGGAACTGTTGAAAATGTTCTTAGAAAGGCTCGGCCAAGAAAAACCTCTCCCAGAAAAGATACGCTAATCGTTCGTGTTGCTAAAAGGGACCCAATTAAAGGCTCCAACCAGATTAAAAATTAAGTTTTTTCGCCTGATGACCCGAGAAACATCTCATCAAGACTGATACTGATGAAGATTGGTGGAAGCTAAATTGTTTGGAAGAATCTCTCGAAAGGTACCGTTTCTTACCAAGCAACACCGAGAGAAGCGACTGTTATTCGCTAAAAAATATGTTCATTGGACGATACGAGAATGGAAAAAAGTGTTATTTTCAGATGAAACAAAAATAAATATGGTAAATTCCGATGAAAACCGCTATGTTAGACGTCCTGTAAATAATGCTTTTAATTATAAATACACAAGGAGTATAGTCAAGCACGGTGGCGGTAACATTAAAGTTTGGGGGTGTTTTTCCGGATGTGGAGTTGGGTCCGTTCGGAAGATTGAAGGTACAATGGATCAATGGCAATACAATACACTCTTAGAGCACACAATGATTCTCTACTCGGATGATCATTTGCCTGTAACCTGGATCTTTTAGTATGACAATAACCCTAAACACACGGCCAATGGCGTCAAACGTTTCCTTAGCGAACAGCGTATATCCGTTTTAGACTGGCCAGCAAATAGTCCGGATTTAAACCCGATAGAAAATCTCTGGTACATTGTTAAAAAGAAAGTTTCAAGCAAACGTAACACCAGTCAAAACGAACTATATGAAGCATTTGTTGAAGCATGGAATTCAATCCCCCTAGAAAAATGCATGAAATTAATTGAATCAATGCCACGCCATTGCAGTGCTATTATTGAAAATAAGGGATACGGCACTAAATATTAATTATAACTATTAGTAGGCTGTTAATAGTAGCTATTTCGTAAATAACAATACTAATTAGTAATACTTAAAAAATATTGTTTTTTATACTTTTTTGTTGTTGTTTCTAATTAGTTGACCATTATTGTTCATACCTTAAAACTGATTTAAATGTTTGTCCGTAATGTAATACTGAAACTGCAGTTGTGTAGTGGAATTTATATTGTTTTTCTAATAAATGATAAATCGTTGAACATATTGTTGTCCTATTTATTGTTTAATCAAAAAACATATAATAAAAATGAAGTGTCTGTATGTAATATCAAAATAACATTTTTTTACTAATTGGGCGTGAAAGTATACACGCAAGTGATAACAAAAATGCAGGAGTTTTTGGCGGGATTTTGGTCTGTCATGTAGTGGATTTTATATTTTATTCATAATCTTGTGTTACTTGATTCTATATTGTGTAAAATTGGTGGTGTTTTATGTAATATAGTTTGTTTATTGTGCATAAGTGAAGTGAATGGAAAATAATACCATGGACCATGAATTCTGAGATGCCACAAAAACTCCATGGAAAGTTCTAACAAGATGACCACCATCTTGTGAGTTCATTGAAATTATATCAAGAAACTTGTAATATCGATACTCACTTGACAATGGCAGTAATAGTCTACTAAAAGACTGGTTGCCAAAAATGGAATGGAAGAACTTTTAATACTATTAACTACTCGACAATGGCAGTAATAATCTAAATTTCTAAAAGATTGGTTGCCAAAAATAAAGTTAAAAAAAAAAAAAAACAAAAATGCAATTTTTAAAATTTAAAAAATGTTTGTCGGTCTATCTGTCTGTTTGTTCCGGGCAATCTCCGAAACGGCTGGACCGATTTTGACGACAATTTCACTGGCAGATAGGAAAAATTACAGCGGCTACTTTATACTAGACTTTTTCGATACGTTTGTTTAGTGGCGTTTTTTCACGCACTCGCTCGAGGAAGAGCGAAAACTACGAGTAGTTATTCGTAGAGTCCCGTCCGAAATCCCGACCTGTGACTTCACGACCTCAAAGAGCAGAAGCTTCCTGTTCGCGAGGTACATCGCATGCGCTCTCCGCACACCAGGGCCCCATACGACATAGTCGTTTTAGATCGCACCTATCAAGGGAAAGCGATATTCAACCTCACGACCCTCTGCGGCCTCTCCGGCGTTATCGTCGAGCCGCCGCGCAAAACGTCTGTACCCTTGCAGTGTCACAACTGCCAGGTGTACGGACACTCCGCACGAAACTGTCGCCTAAAACCCAGGTGCGTTAAGTGCCTCGGCAACCACTCCACAGGAGTGTCCTCACACGTCAGCATCTTCCGACCCTCCGAATTGCGTTCTGTGCCGCGGCGTGGGTGATACCGCGAACTATCGCGGATGTCCCCGCGCTCCGCGCTCAAAGCGCCCTCGCTACCCCAGGCAGGTCTCGCCGTCTAGGACGGCCGCCACCCCCGCCCGCCCTCGACCTCCGCCTCTCATGTCCCGAGAGGCCTTCCCGAGCCTGCCGAGCACATCTCGTGCACCGGCAGCGTCCGTACCCGCGACTAACGCGCGCCCCCGCCCCTCACGGGCCCCTTAGGCTCCGTGGGCTCCTAAGCCCGCGTCCTAACCAAATCCCAGACCCCAGGCAGCTAAGCCTTCACAGGCTGACACCGCCTTTTCCTTCTCCTGTCGAGTATTGACTACGCAGGTAAATTACTCATTTTCCACGAGATTTCGGAGATCTTGGCGTACGAAGAAACCTCTAGAAATCCGTTACTAGGTCCCATAACCGCGATCCATAGATTTCCAGCCATCGCAGCTACCCTACAACGGCTCACGCGCGCCCCCGTTAAAAAATAAATAACTCATATAAGATAGAGTAAATCGGTGTATTTACATCTATCTTCCCCTAAAACGACCAAATAATAATAATAATTTTTGTTATGTCTATTTTTAGATTCCGGCGCCGACGCCGTTCATTCAATTTTAAATTCGATCTCTTTAACATGCGTGTTTGTGCCCACGCACGCGTAACCTTCCCTCACGCCGCCGTGAGGGTAAGATTCCTCTTTCGCTCTCGCACACATCGTGGTTCTCAGTGATATCTCGAGCCGTTGTCCCCGAGATATTACTTTCGCGATACAGTGACTCACCTACATCACTTGTACTCACACATGAGATCACCTCTCACACACATGCACATAGATACACATGGTGGAAGGGTTTTGTTTTTTTTCCCTTATCGAACTGAATCGAATAGTTTAGTTCGTTTCATTCCGATATAGACGTATGCATTTGTGAATCATGCAATTTCGATTGTATGATTCACAAATGAATATATGTATGAATAGCTTAGAATAGTTTAGCTAGGTCAGACGGGATTTCTCAGGTAACAGCCCAAGCCGAGGTGTGCCGTGCACCCTTGAGCGTGTTACCTAAAAATAAAATCGGCTGAGTGCCTTAAGTGCTCGTTTTAGTAGTGCGGTGAAGTTGTAAAGACCTTGCCACGTCAATAGCGTAGTCAGTACGAGAAAAAAAAAACTTCATTTTTATTATATGTATAGAGGATTGTATGGTTATTAAATTCTACTATAGTAGAATGAAGCATCTTTCCCTTACGAATTCTCAAGAAATTAAGTTTGTTGTCAGAAACTATTTTTTAATACAAAATACATTTTAAATTCGTCGAGTTTCTAGAACTTGGTATTTAAATTCTCATAGTTATTAGAATCCAGTAACAATTTCAATGGAATTTCTAAATATTATATTAGTTTATAACGAAACGTTGACTGTCATTCCAATATATAAAATATTGTTGGAAGGAGTAATTAACAAATAAAATATAAACTGCTTGATATTTTCTTTTTAAAAATAGTTATTGATGCATAATAAGTTCAGTTCACAACGTCAGTTATTTTCTTAGTCTTACCGCAATTTTGCCGTCGACAGATTTTTTTTTTTTTTTTTTTTTTTTTATTGTAGCTCGGCAAAGTGACTGTACTGTGCCTGATGGTAAGCACAGTACAATCCAAAAACAATGGCGACCACCGAAAGACATACTATCCATCGCCGGTCGCCGCTGTCATGCCGGCCTGAAAGCGACCCAGTCAGGGACAGCCCCCCCCCTCCCGGTTGCTGGATATACACCGGCTGATCCCGGAACGCGACACGCCCAAACGTGCCACTATGGCGGGTGTTCCACCTGGTGTACGGTGGTCGCGATCCAGTCGGGTACAGACACCCTACCACCCCGCAATTTTAAATTGAAGATTTAAACTGAACTTATATAATCCTTTTTTAAAAACTCTCTAATGCGAATTTTTCTTCCGTTAAGAGTTAATGGTTTGTTTTCTTCGAGGAGAGCAAGAAAAAATCATAAAATACGCAAAAGTTTTGTAATTACGAGTGAACTTATGTTGGTCAACGGAGCGTATTGTTAAAGTCGCGCCTTCGCGTCTCGAGTCTCGTGACACCGTCTGCGGAAAATGTGTAGCATGTTTTACGGAAAAATAATTATACTTTTTATGATTTCCAAAGCATTTACTATCAAATGTATATAAATAATTCGCCTTATAATATACTTTTACAATTTGACAACAAGCAAACATAATTAAATGTTTATTTGGCTACTTTGGAGCAGACCAAACACTCCTTGGGAGTAGTCGAGCCTGCCGAGCTTGACAGCCGACCGACTGCAGCGAGCATGCCGAAGCTCCGCTGCAGAGCTAATTTCCAATGGTTGTTATTTTGTTATTGTTGGTTATGTGTTCGAGGCAGAAACTCTGACGTGCAGCTAAGCGAACTCCAACCCTTAGAATTCTAAGTGAACCTTTTCTTTGCTTTCCCTTTTATAAAATAACGCTTCGATTTTCCCACCTCTGATATTTCTATATTTATTTTTTTACACATTAACAGAGTAAGACCATTAGCTTTATGACTTGATTTGTAGTTGTTAGTTTTATCAAATAGTCTCTCTGGGGGTAAATTTCACTCCCGCACATCAGACTAGGCTACCCACCTCGGCAGCGCCTCAAGCCTAGGCCCGTTCCCTTATAGAGCCCTTAAGTACGTTGCTCGCGCGAATACAGTGACACAAAATCTTTCATCACTGCATCAACATTACACATATCACCTCCAACACGTGCACGCACACATGCTTATACATGAAAGTGGAAGGGTTTTATTTTTTCGCTTATCGAACTGAATTAGTTCAGACAAAACACAAATCCGAGACGAAATACATATAAGAGTCATTCAGGTATATATTCTTGGTACACATATATATCTCACTAACTTTTATACGTATGAATATGTAGCTTAGCTTAGGTTAGCTCAGTTAGGTAGTAAATTGGATGAACTAGGCAACAGCCCAAGCCGAGGTGTGTCGTGCACCCTTAAGCTAGTTGTCAACTGTGACTTAAGCGCTCGCCCCAAGTAGTCTGGTAAAGCTGTCGTGGCCTTACTAGGTCAACAGCGTAGTCAGTTCCAAAAAAAATCAAATAGTATTAATTAACTTTTATAAAAAAAATCTATATTTATCAATAGTATAGAAATAAATATCTCACTGTAACCACTGAGTTTTATTTAGCCCCAGGGTTTCAGCGTTATAGCGTATATATGAAAATTCTCTTAATTGTATTAGTTTACAAGGAGATAAAACAACAAAAGCACTTGACAAACCGCGGTCGTCCTCTTCACACAATTTATTAAAGATTTGCTGAACAAAGGGCATCTTTATATCACTCATTCGTTTAACAAGTTGTAAAGGCTCGCAAACTTTGTGTCGGGGAGACCTTTTGCGGGATCCGCTAATACAAATTTATTGGATTTGTCCGTTGAACTGAACAATGGACTTTGCTGAATAGATCTCGTTCCGCTGGGATATTCATTTTATTAATTCTCTGTGAGGACTATGAGTAAGTACTGTCTTCGGTAGATTGATTTCATTTACTTATACACTATTCTATACATACACATGTCTAGTAGCTAGTTAGTAGCTGCCTGCGGCTCTGCGCGCGTTTTTTTTTAATGACTATCTTCGAATCGTTATTTTGTGGTTTCTGAAAATAATAGGTCTTTACCTATGAAATTGCCGTTCTGCGGTACTGGCCATTTCAAATAAAATAATTTTTGTTTGGCTAAGAATTCTAATTTCAAATTAATTTTATTTTAAAAACATGGAATTCTTTTTCCAAAAGTAGTAATTTGTTTATTGATTAGTGTTACATTTTCATCGCATTTCAATCTTTTTTGTCATCATGGATACGTTAAAAATTCGAGTAATTATGGAATATGAGAGTATCGTCGTGGCAGCAACGCGGCATAAGCAGCACGCAACATCGACGACGTTTACGGAGCTAACACTACAAACCAACGCACTACCTGTTATTGCTTTACTCGCTTCCGTTCTGGGAATTTCGACCTGAAAAATGAACCTCGCGGTCGTCCGAAGACTTTGGTCGACAATGACGAATTAAAGGCGATTGTAGAAGCTGATGATACACAATCTACGGCGGAATTAGCAGCAGCTTTCGACGTTAGCGTCAAAACAATATTGGTCCATTTGCGTCAAATTGGCAAGGTAAAAAAGCTTGACAAATGGGTGCCCCACGAACTCAATGATCGCCAGCGCGAAGTACGCGTCGAGACGTGCCTTGCACTGCTCAACAGACACACAAATGAAGGATTTTGAACCGCATTGTTACCTGCGATGAAAAATGGATTCTGTTTGATAACCGCAAGCAAGTTGGTCCAACCTAGTTCAGCACCTAAACAATGCCCTAAACGAAAACTTACCCCTAGAAAAGTGATGGTCACTGTTTGGTGGTCTAGCGCCGGTGTGATTCATCACAGCTTTTTACCAAACGGGGTGAGCATTACTGCAGATGTGTACTGTGAAGAGCTGAACACAATGATGGAGAAGCTGGCACATCTCCAACCAGCATTGGTCAATCGCTCGTCTCCGCTGCTCCTGCACGACAACGCGCGACCTCATACTGCACAGCAGACGGTCTCCAAGTTGTAAGAACTGGGGTTGGAAGTTCTCCGTCATCCGCCCTACTCACCAGACCTTGCGCCTACAGACTACTACTTTTCCAGAATTTGGATAACTCCTTGGTGGGAAAAAAATTCAATAGCCGAGAGGCAGTACAAAATGCCTTTGAAGAATTTGTTGCCTCCTGTCCAGCTGATTTTTTTAAGAAGGGCATCAATAAACTGCCACTGCGTTGGCAAAGATACATTGATTGCAGGGGTGATTACTTCGATTAATACAAATAAAAAATACATGAAAAAAAATCGTTTAAATGTTTTCATACAAAACGGCAATTTCATAGCTTTTATAGACTAAAAATTTTGGAATTACATATACCTACTCTCTGAATTAGTAGATTTCAATAAAATCGGTGAAGATTGAAAAAATAGTATTTTTTTTTAATTATTATTAATTATTACATTCTATCAGTAGAGTAATAACAAAATAATAAAAAATAACAAAAAATCATGTGTATATATTTTTCATAAAATTAGTCTAAGTGGTTTTTCAGTTAATCTCAAACATAGAAACAAACAGATAGCTCAAAAATTTGAAAGTTGAAATATTGATTTCGAAAGTCGAATCTCTAATCCCATAAGGTATTGAAATCCTATTATTATACTCCTACATATTTACGTACTTTTCTAATTTACTTGATATCATTATTAATAAAATATAGCCTATATCTTTGAGAGTTACTTGACAACAGGAATTAAGGCTAAACATAGAACATTTTTAAGTATAGCTTATTTATACCGTCTCTAATATTTCGCAAAGTTATCCTTGTTTCGATTTTAAGTACATTATTATTATGGTATTAAATATATCATTATTTATATTTGTTTTATTTTATAAAGGTGAATAAGTAAGTATTTTCTGCAGAACAGTAGACCAGAATCCATCATAATTGATATATGTATATACATGTATATATATGATATACATATAATAAAACTGTAACGAGGCCAAATCTGTACTTTAAATATTTTTTGAAAATTATTATCGTGATAAACTTTGTTGTTATCGGTGTAGAAACCAAAAATAATCGTTTTACAATTTTTGTCTGTCTGTCACTTTTGGTTGTCAGGTTTGTGAATCTACGATTAAAATAATTAGTTGGGGGTTTGCAGTTACCATACTATGTTATATTTACACTAATATAATAAAAAGAGGCAAAGTTTTGTTTTCGAGGAATCCTTGGTACTACTGATCTTATTTTGAAAATTCTTTCACTGTTAGAAAGGTCCCAAGTTCATTATCTT
The DNA here is from genome assembly GCA_036509395.1 of Antheraea yamamai. Taxonomy (NCBI): domain Eukaryota; kingdom Metazoa; phylum Arthropoda; class Insecta; order Lepidoptera; family Saturniidae; genus Antheraea; species Antheraea yamamai. The sequence continues at coordinate 363,638 of AP028433.1, forward strand.
AGTCAAAAGGGTGGTTTATATGTCAAAAGTAAAATAAATTTGATAAAATTAAGTTCCTATGGAGATTATACTTTACAAATTCTTATAAAACAAACAACTAAATCAAAATGGAAATTTGATGAATATAAAGTTTAATTTTTACAGTATGTGAATGTCACGTGGTGATGAAGTTACGAGGGGTACTGGGAAGACATTTATCGGCAATATATTTAGGTTAGTTTTTATCTTAATTAGACCCTTTAGGTAATGCTGCGAACGGGTTCTTGGCTTATTTTAAAATATTTCTCACATACCAACTGGGTATGTTTGAGTGAGTTTTGAGTGAGTTCCTGGATTCACAATTGGAAGTGCTAAATGTCGCTGCAATCAGGTTTTAGATTTTTAAGATTATTTGCGTTTAAAAATACAATTGCAACCGGTAATAACCGATTTGGTGCAGACGAAGTTGCACGGGTCAGCTAGTAGTAGTAAATAAAAGTAGAGGGTCTAAAGAATTGAGTTATCCCAAAATAATTTTCTTTCTTAAAGTTGACTTCACCACTCAAATACCCATTGAAATAATGATTAATCCATAGATTAAAAGCTTTTTCTTTTGGTTTCTATAAAAGGTTTCATTTTAATAAACGTAATCAGAAATTTAAGAATTTCTTGCATCAATCAGCCGGTTTCTGACTGATTAAAGGCCCCCGAGGATAACTTATTTAATCGAAAATTTTTGTCCGCTTTGTAAAAGGTTTCGTTTAAATAGAGGTCGTTTTATTTTGTACATATTTATCTATAAACTTGGAAATTATTTTGCAAGGCCTCGCGTAAAAATCCTTGAATACTGTCTACTTCATCAGGCATATTACGAAATAGCGTAGGAAGAAATTCTGTACAACTAATATAATAATCTATAAGAAAGCCTGTACTGAATAATAATACATTTTATTTTTGATCAATAAATAGTGATATTTCGGAATGAATGAACCCTTTCTTCTCTGATCCATCCAACTATCGGCCTATTGCCATTACTTCCCTGCTCTCTAAGATAATGGAATTCTGCATGAACCGCCAGCTCCTGAAGTATCTAGAAGAGAACCAGCTCATTAATGTTCGCCTATACGGTTTTCGTCAAGCCACTCAGCTGGTGACATTCTAACCTTTCTGACTTACAAATGGGCGGAAGCATTCGAAGAAAACGGGAGGCCCTGGCCGTTAGTTTGGATATTGCTAAGGCCTTCGATCGAGTCTGGCACAATGCGCTTCTCTCAAAATTACCTTCGTATAGACTCCTCGGGAAACTACGCAATTAGGTGTCGAGTTTTCTCACGGATCGGAGCATAAAAGTCGTCGTTGACGGAGCATGCATCGGATCTCAGGTCAGCGAGTGCTGGTGTCCCGTAAGGCTATGTACTGTCCCCCATCCTTATTTCTTCTGCATATCAATGATATGTTGCAAATCAGTAACATTAATTACTATGTAGATGATAGTACTGTGGATTCTTCTCATACCAGTCGTGCAGTTGTTTCTTGGGAACGCATTTAAGAGAGCCGTTTTTTTTTTCTCGAGCTGACTACGCTATTGGCCTTTTAAGGCCTTTACGTCTTCGCCGGACTACTAAGACGAGCGCTTAAGGCACTCAGCCGATTTTATTCAGGCAACTAGCGCAAGGGTGCGCGGCACACCTCGGCTTGGGCTGTTGCCGAAAAACCGGATCTGTCCTAGCTAAACTATGCTAAGCTATTCATACATATATTCGTTTGTGAATCATACAATCGAAATTACATGATTCACAAACGTATATGTGTATAACGGATGTGAAACGAACTAAACTACTCGATTCAGTTCGATAAGGGGAAAAAATAAAACCTTTCCACCATGTGTGTAAGATGTGCACGTGTGTGAGATAATCTCATGTGTGTACAAGTGATGTAGACGAGTCACTGTATCGCGCTAGTAGCAACTCGAGGGCTCTATTCAGGGACGATCTAGGCTCGAGATGCAACCGGAGGAATCGCGTCGTGTGTGCGGGGTTGGGTGATGGGTTCTCCTCCACGACGGTGTGAGGGAGAAACTCGCGAGCGTGGGTGCAAAGCACGCATGTTTAAGAGATCGGCTAGAAATGATAGCTTAACCGCCGAAATTTAAAAATAGAAATAACAAGATTGCTTAACGGTCATTTTAGAGGGAAAATAGATATAAATGCGCGGATTTATTCTATCTTATACTGAAAGTATTTATTTATTCGATTCTGAGGCGCGCGCGATGCGTTGTACGGTGGCCGCGATCGCTTTTACGTGACCTAGGTTAGAACTATTTGCCATTAAGAGAGGCGTAATAGACTTGTGTCTGAAATAGAGACCTCTCTTAAGTGTTTTTCGGATTGGGGAAGATAAAATCTGGTCCAGTTTAACCCCAAAAAAATGCAAGTCTGTACCTTCACCACTAAAAAACCCCTCTTTGACGCAGTTCCTATCTTTCAGGAAGACCTCTTAGTCGTCAAGCCTAATATCAGTATCCTGGGTGTCGATATATCAAGCGACGTTCAGTGTGATAGTCATTCGGAAGGCAGAGCAAAACTGGCCTCAAAAAAATTTGCTGCGATTAAGCAGAGCAGGACGGTATTTCACACCGAGTCACCGCGTTCAGCTCTATAAGGAGCAAGTTCTTGCACAGATGGAATACTATTATGACCTCTGGGCTGGAGCACCTCAGTGTCACCTACTTCCTCTTGATAGTATCCAACGTCGACCTTAAGCCTTAAGGCTCGACGCTTTGACGCTTCGTAGGGACGTTGCGTCGCTTTACGTCCTGTACAAGATTTATCACGTAGATTGCTCTAAAGAGCTGTTCGGACCAATACCTGCTGCTGAGTTCCGTTATAGAACAACTCGCCACGCACTGAAACAGTCATCTCGATGGCTGGAAGTCCAGTTTCCGATATTGCAAAATCTTTATCACACGAATGACTTTATAGGTTCTAAGCACGTAAATATTGCAAAGCGCTAACACTAATTTCGATTGGAAATCATATTTATGTTGTGATGAAATCTTCATTAGCTTTACACAATGTTTCTAATGAAGTTATGTTTAAAAAAAAGTCTAGGCAGTCTTAATGACTTCCGACAAAAATGGAGACTCAAAACAATGGAGTAACTTTCTTTTAAATTAATTATCTTATATATTAATACGTGGAGCCAAAATTTTGTACCCCTTTTTAAGTGAATTGCGCGAACGTATGAACGTGAAATTTGGCATAGTTAAAGTTTATATGGAGGAGAAGTGCAGAAAGCTATTTTTTTATATAAAATGAATTAGAAATACATTAAATTAATTAAAATATGCATTACTCACACTACTGCTTGAATTTTACACAACGTATACACACATGTAAATGAAAGACTTATTGGCATCTGTCATTTTAGTATTACATTCCAATTACCTTTTCAATATTTTTAACATGACTGACGTTGCATGCTTTACACGCCCTTTGAAATCAACTGGTCAAACTGTAGGTTAATTTTAAAATAATATAATATGTAAATTCATAATATACATTTATAATTAATTGATAAATAATTTATCTTTACTAAATTTATGGAACCACTGAAATAATTATGTCAAAATTTTTAGGTGAGAGGACTGCTTCCACTTCATGTTATTATAAGAGTAAAGCAATGTTACCAAAGTCAATGTCAATATTTTAATGTTTAGTTTTTTTTTTATGGTGAACTCACTTCACATGATGATTGAATAAAAAATGAGCCAAAAAATACTATGTAAAATCAAAATAAGAAAATTTGTTTGCTCATGACAGTAATCTATGACATAGATCTCCACGGTTACAATAATGCAGTTCAACCTGATGTAGCAATTATATTTAATACAGTTGATGATGAATTATAAACAAAAATGAATTCATTTTCAAAAGTTAATGGTAGTATTAAAACATCTTTGTTTTGGATTGATCATTTGATTCTATTGTGTACCCATTACTTTTCCAAACGATGATACTGGGTATATTACTATTCCTCATAATTTACAGACTACATTTAATTCAATATCCTCCAGAAATATCACCCACCCACCCATGGTGTTGTGTAAAATTAAGTGTGTGTGTAAGTTGCGATAAAATTCTTTATTTTCGTAAAGTTATATTTACTTAGATTTTGAGAGCCTTATGTAAACGCCTGTTTTTTGTTTCAAATTTATAATTAATTTCAATTTTCATTTAGACATAGTTTTTTTTTAAATATTTATATAATTAAAAAAAAAGTGGCAAATAACTGAGTAGACATGATGAAAAGATTTGATTATAGATTATTTACAAAAGACCCCCAATAACTTTAAAAAAATCAATGAACTAAGGTCGAATGTCGACCACTGGGCGCCCACTAGTAGTCTGAATTATGTCAATGTCATTATTCGTATATTACAATTATTATTGTTAGTCTAGTTTTCACATCTATCGGTGCTCTGACCAATAATTATCTGCCACAAAATACTGCTAACGCGCCTAAAGAAGTATTCACATCATTTTTTTTTTTTCAAAATTGAATTGTTACGTCACCATTATATCATATCGGTAGATAGAAATAAATGGTCACGTCGCGAACTCTCGAGTTCTGACCTCATTAGTTAATATCCAAGTAAAAGCCAAAGGGTCAATGTAATGAAAACTTTTTGATTGTTGACCCTTTCGTATTTTCACATGTCTTTATTTTAAATCCCTTGTGTATATCATGTTAAAACATCGACCCAACTGGCTCAATTGTTTTACTTACATCGTAATTACTTTTTAGAATGTAACAGAATGTCAGTGTCTTTCACTTGTAGGTCTGATAATTGTCATGGAACTGCACGTACTGACCACGGCCTAGTAACCACGTTAGTGCATGGGTTAAACCTAGTAAATCCATCGAGCAATGGGCGGTCCGACGCGGGATATTGTGCAGTGCTGAAGTCTGCAGAAATAAAGGACAAAAAATTGGTTGTCTGTAAAGTCGATTTACATGCGTGTCAATTTACGTGATAACGATTCGGACGCATATATACCTCTGAATAATGTGGATGAATACTTATCTCTGAGCCTTCTGCTAAAGCTAACTTTGTTAAAACATCAACTCTCTCATTTCCTTCTAATCCTACATGAGACGGAACCCATTGCAATCTTAAATGCATAAAAGAGCTATGAATTTTCAAGATCTCTCGAAGTATTGCATAGGCTATCGAAAATCCTCTGTGACCAGAGGCACATCGAGCCAAAAGCTGAAGAGCACTCTTGCTATCCGTTAAGATAACAATATTTTGATGCATTGATCTTATACCATGCTTAATAGCTTCCAAAATTGCAAATAGTTCCAGTGTCATAATAGATACATTTGTTTTTACGTTATACAGGCCAGCACTGTCTGCGTTCATAATATGCAGCACTCTGACCCTTACAAGTTTTAGCACCGTCTGTATATATTTTCACCCATTCATTATATTTTTCTATGAGTTCTTTTGTTACTTCATATATTAAACCTATTAATTATCAAATATTTTATAACGAAAATGTATAAAGACAGATAATAAACAATTATTTTACTAACTTTGAAAGTATTTTTATTTTATTATATTTCTGCGATCCTAATTCAAGCGTTTTAAGTAGATGGATTAAAGTCAATGACAAATAACTACTGGCGTTGCAACTTTTCTTAATTCCTTTTAAATCTATTCATTTCTACATTCAATTTCTTTGTAATTCTAGGCTAATTCTTTAAAAACTTTTAGCTAATTACTCTACGTCCGTCGAGGTCGGTTCAACGCTAGCGTATCGTTTATCATAGGATCTCAGCTTTTGTATTTCTCAGTACTTTGATGTTCCGAACTAGCGCTCTATTGTGTGTTATGTTAGAGGGAATTGAAGATGTATTTTTGATTAAAATAAGAACGTTTTCATTCCTCTGCAGGCTTCAATAATGTTTTGTCATCTAGTACAATAATCTCACATTACCATACGCGCTTATTAAATATTAGTGTATAGTTAGAATTTTTCGAACCTTAAAAAATGAATCCCACGCTTATATAATAGATCCATATACTAATAACAAAATGGCTTGCCTACATGCTTTAAAGCCCAGAATACATATGCCTGTAATGCTAGTAAACCGGTATGCCGGTTACAGGTTTTCCGCGAAACCACGATACACATGCCTGTGGGTGGCATAACATTTTCTAGAATCAAGTTTCTTCGTTCTAGTGTCATCCTACCTACTTTCCCGCGAAGGGAAAAATCAAACGAGCTGCATATATTATGCGTCATATTGGCACGCGAGCTACGGGCAGAATCTCGATACGCATGTCAATAGCTTGATGTTACCATTAGCTGGCATGGTTATGTGCGAGTAACAAACATGTGTATTCTTGGCTTTAGAATTGATGCCAGTTACCGTCAATTTAAATTTGCTTTTATTAATATAAAGAAATAAAATGTATTAAACGAAATATATAATGAAAAGTGATGAATAAGTAAACTCGTATTATCGCTCAGATTCAAATTTCATTAGAGTTCCGATCCGACCACGGTGGGAGACGGACGTCGCGCTCGTTGCCCTCTCCGATTTCGATACTCGTGATTTAGTGACGTCAGTTATTACTTCGTGAGTGCTCGTTTTCATTGTTCCGATTCGGCACACCTGCGCCGCACACCTGTGCTACACACCTGCGTTCTGTTTCCTAGAACTGAGTGAGACCTTTCCTTTCTATTTATTTATTGCTTTATTTATTTCTTGGTATATTCATTTGTTTACTCATTTATTTATCTATTTATTTACGTATTTTCCTTAATTCTTCAGTCATTTATTTCTAAATTTATTTACTTTTTATTGTTTGTTTATTTAAGTAGTCTTATGTTATTTTTCCCCTATCTCGCTCAGGTACTTATTTGCATTTTTTTTTTTCCTATTTTGTTTAGTTTTAAACAGCTCTCTTGGCCCGAACTCGGGATAGTCCCGTAGTTTTTCGTTTGGCGTGCCCCCCTGCCCTTAAGGCAGGGAGGTTGGTGCGCGACCCCCTCAGGCCACGGAATGGCCCTCACTAATAATTGGATGTTAGGACTACGGAACGATTTTCTCGCGAATGGATTCGACGAAAACGCCGTCGACGCAATTCTCGCGCGTCATTATTCCCCGTCCTCGGAGGACGTACCATATGTACCCCGCGTGGCAACAACTAATATGTTCGCGCCCCTCGATTCGCTTGAGTCACCGCTGAACCAGGCGGATAGAGGTCAGTTGCCGAGCTCCAGCTCGGAGGCCGGCTCCCAGATGGAGCTAGACACAGTCGCACCCGCCGCGTCACTTACGCCCGCGATTTCCGCGTCCGCGTCTACCGCGCCTTCCGCGCTAGACAAAGACAATGATAGCGAGAATTTTAAAGTCGTGTCACATCAAAAGCGTAAACAACGCTCTCGCCCCGCGTCGCGCTCGTCGGACTCGGACTCGGGTACCGGACGCCCGGCCGAGAAACTAGTTCGGAATATAGATGGCGCTCGGGCGCCTGCCACGGCTACACCGGCAGCCGATAAACCGCGCTCAAGCAGAGCTAACTCGCTCTCGCAAGTCGACGCTACGAATTCCGTAGCGGTGACTAAGAAGCCCCGCCCACCGCCTCCGATTACCATTCAGGACAAGTCCCAGTGGATGTCCATCTCAAATAGACTAAAAGTGCTCAAAATTAACTATACGTCCGCCCTAAATACCCCAGCGGGTATCCAGGTTAAGGTCCCCTCCGTTAACGACTTCCGCCAGCTAACAAAACTCCTTCGGGAAGCTAAGTTAGCCTTTTTTACTTTTACCCTTGAGGAGGAACGCCTCCTCCGAGTAGTGCTTCGTCGCGTTCCGGCCGAGATCTCGGTCGAAGACGTGATCGCATCCCTTAAAGAAAAGAATTTCCCCGTTAAAGAGGTACATCGGATGTACCATCCGCGCACCCGCAGGCCATATAACATGGTATTAGTTATTTTAGATCGTTCCGTGGAGGGTAAGGCTATTTTCAGCTTGACCTCTGTTTGCAACCTCAGCGGCATCACCGTTGAGTCCCCCCGGAAGACCCATACCCCGTCGCAGTGTCACAACTGCCAGAGTTACGGCCACTCGGCACGCAACTGTCATCTCCGCCCTAGGTGCGTCAAGTGCCTGGGTGATCACTGCACAAAGGAGTGCAGGCGCACACCCGACACCACCGAGCCCCCCAGCTGCGTGTTGTGCGGCAACGCGGGTCACCCCGCGAACTATCGCGGCTGTCCCCGCGCACCACGCACACAACGCCCCCGCCAGGCGCGACAGGTGCCTAGGGCGTCTGTGGTCGCCGCCCGCCCTCCGCCTCCCCCTCTCATGTCCGTGGGGGCCTTCCCTGGCCTGCCGGGTGCCTCTCGCGCCCCGGTAGCGCCCGCGTCCACTCCGCGCGCGACCCCCTCTGTGCCGCGCGCACCACAACCCGGGCGGGCCCCTCTGGCCCCCTGGGCTCCCCAGCCCCTGGGCTCCCCAGCCCCAGGCTCCCAAGCCTCAGGCTCCCATCCCACAGGCACGGCCGGCACGCGCCGCGCCAGCCTTCTCTATGGGGCTCTCTGAAGTGAACTGGATTTTCCAGTTATTCCGGGAGCACGATTTGCAGGAAGTCCTAAACTTCAACGCAGCTTTCCAGGCGGAGGAGGACTTGGGTAAGCTCAACGTGCTCGCGCAATACCCGAGTATTGCTGCGACATTACATCGCATCGCCCGCTCACAAGATCCAATTTCATGTAAATAAAATTCGCGGCTATGAATAGGATAAAACCGCGCGGTCTATCTCTTTCGTTTTTTAACGCGAGATCTCTTAGGACACAGCGCGATCTAGTAGCTGCCTTCTTGCGCGATAGACAGATAGACGTTTTCCTCGTCCAGGAAACGCTTCTAAAACCTAAAATGCGAAATCCTAGAATCGCGAATTATAATATAATCAGAAACGACCGTGTCGCCCGCGGGGGTGGCACCTTAATTTATTATAGGCGTTCATTATATTGCATGCCGGTAGATCCGCCCGCTCTGACTAATATGGAAGTGTCAGTGTGTAAATTAGGTATGACCGGTCATCCGTCCATTATATTAGTGTCCGCGTACCTCTCACCGAATAAGCAGTTGTTAAAAACAGATTTGCAAGCGTTGCTTAATTTAGGAGACTCAGTCATTATAGCGGGGGACCTCAACAGCGGGAACGTTATCTGGAATAGTCCGAGAACCTCTCGTAACGGGAGGATACTCGACGAACTAGGTAGGGTTCTCGCGTTTGACGTCATAGCCCCTCCGGAACCCACCCATTATCAGGATAACTGCCGTCCGTCAGTTTTAGACATAGCTTTGTTAAAAAATATCACGCTTCGGGTACGACTCATACAAGTCGTACACGAACTTGATTCGGACCATCGCCCGGTCGTATTACAGTTAGGTTTTAACTCAGACTTCACCCCTCCGTCGGTTAGGGTGGCTGATTACGCGAAACTCGCTCGTTATTTTAAAGAAAATCCTTCGTCTAGCAATTTAGACAGGGTTCCGGACGTGTTGGTGTCTAAAGCCGACGCGGATTCGGCTATCGATTCCCTGGTCGACTATCTCCAGACCGCCGTCAGAGAGACCTCGAAAGAGGTACAAGCGGCGAATGATCGCCGTTTTATACTCCCTGACGACGTGAGAGCGTTGATTACGGAAAAGAACGCCGCGACTCGAGCTCACGACGCTTACCCGTCTGCAGAAAATCGCGACCGTTTACGCTTGTTACGTAAAATAGTCAAATCTCGTATCTCTGAAATTCGGGGCGACAGGTGGGACAGACTTCTGGAGGATCTCCGGCCGTCCCACCTGTCGTACTGGAAACTCTCGCGAACTTTAAAGTCGGATCTCACTACTCCGATGCCTCCTCTCGATAGAGGTCCCGGATTGCCTCCTGCGTTCGATAGCATAGATAAAGCGGAATGTCTTGCCGCGAGTTTAGAAACACAGTGTTCACCGAACACTGATAACACTGACCCTATCCATATTGGGTCGATCGAATTGTCGGTAGAGCATGCACTAGCGTCCCCTCCCGTGGATACCCTAACCTCAATAACTTTCGATGAAGTTTCGACCGCCATCCAGCGTCTCAAGCTTAGGAAGTCCCCAGGTCCCGATGGGATCAGGAACGAGGTACTGAGACTCCTTCCCGATCACATCATAGCTCTATTGGTCTGCATCTTCAATGCGGCCATGTCCCAGGGCCACTTTCCAGCCGCCTGGAAGAAGGCCGTAGTGATAGGCATACACAAGCCCGGCAAAAAAGCTACGCTTCCCGATAGCTATCGCCCGATTAGCCTGTTAGATACATTAGGTAAATTATACGAGCGGCTCCTTCTGAACCGTCTCCAGGTCTCGATTACAGATTTAAAATTAATACCACCTGAGCAGTTCGGATTTCGTGCCGAACACTCTTGCACGAATCAAGTACACCGCCTCACGGAGTACATTTTCTCTAATTTTAATGCCGACCCGAAACGTAAACCGAAACGCACAATTGCAGTCTTCTTCGATGTCGCCAAAGCCTTCGATAAGGTCTGGCATGGAGGGCTCATCCATAAATTATGTAAATCTCACGTACCCGATAAGTTAATTCATATTATCCACGATTATCTCACTGATAGGACTTTCCGCTTTAGAGTGGATGGGGAACTATCCCTGCCCCACCCGATACGCTCAGGTGTGCCACAGGGCTCCATACTCGCGCCCTCTCTCTTCAATCTGTTCATCAGTGACCTACCTCGGTCTAAACGGGTCGAGGTAGGTTGCTATGCTGACGATACAGTTATTTACACTTCCAGCTTGAGGTCGGACTTTCTTAGGAAGCGCATCGAAAAGGCCGTTTGCACACTCGGTGAATGGTTTCGTCGATGGCGCATAGAAGTTAATCCTGATAAGAGCGCCGCGATACTCTTCGATCCTTTACGACGTAGTAATAACCTCGAGCCCATCAGGCTATACGGAACCGATATACCTTGGGCCGACGAGGTCAAATATCTCGGTGTTACATTAGATAAACATTTAAATTTCGAGTCACATATAGATAGAGTGCGAAACAAAGCCGCTATGGTCTTGGGTCGCCTCCATCCGTTGCTTTGTCATAGGAGTAAGATGTCCCTCAGACACAAGCTCACTTTGTATAAGACGTGTATCCGTCCCGTGATGACATATAGCAGTCCCGTTTTTGCGCATATGTCGAAAGATAATTTTCATAAGTTGCAGGTTCTTCAAAACCGCGTTTTACGTAAAGTAACCGGTGCTTCGTGGTATGTCCGGAGAGTTGATCTACATAGGGACCTAGAGATGCCTTCTATCTGGGCATACGTAAAATCACTTACGATTAATTATTTTGAAAAAGCCGCGAATCATCCCAGTCCGTTAGTGGTATCCGCCACAAAATACGAACCCGTACCAAACGCTGCGCGATGTAAAAGACGTCCGCGACATATTTTTACCGACCCTCCCGATGAAATAACGGCAGTGAACGATCAGTACCAGCCTGTCTCTCCAAACAGAGCGTGCTCACGCCCACGCCCGCGTAACCACAGATCACGCCGCCGTGGTCTGGGGGTAAATTTCGCTCCCGCACACCAGACTAGGCCCCCCTCGGCAGCGGCTCAAGCCTAGGTCCGTTCCCTCGGCGTGGAGCCCTTGAGTACACTGCTCGCGCGATACAGTGACACAAAATCTTACATCACTGCGACAACATTACACATATCACCTCCACGCACGTGCACGCATACACGCTTACACATGCAAGTGGAAGGGTTTTATTTTTTTCCCTTATCAAACTGAAATAGTTTAGAATATTATCCGATACGAAATATATATAAGAGTTGTTGAGGTATGTATGCTTGGTACACATATATGTTTCAACAACTCATATATGTATGAATAGTTAGCTTAGCTTAGGTTAGCTCAGATAGGTCGCGAATTGCATGTATCAGGCAACAGCCAAAGCCGAGGTGTGCCGCGCATCCTTGAGCTAGTTGTCAAAATAAAATCGGCTGAGTGCCTTAAGCGCTCGCCTTAGTAGTCCGGTGAAGCTGTTAAGACCTTGCTTGGTCAATAGCGTAGTCAGTTCGAAAAAAAAAAAAAAAAAAAAAAAAAAACAAATTTCATTATGTGTAATTGTTGTAGGCAATTAAGAAATTATAGCTATTTTTGATATAATTATATAACAGTAGAATTACATTTTGTCACTGCTACTTCATAGGTAATAAACTTTCTATAGATTTTAACACCTCGGCCGCTGTACATGTCATAAATTAATTATATGCACGAAAAACTTAGCCAAACGTAAAAAAGACGTAAGAATACCAAAATGTGAGGTGTGTGTGAATTATAAACGTTATATGACAAATTAAATTACATGTCATAAGAAAGTACATGTAATTCAGAAACTGTTCCGTGCATAGATTAATGTCAAATCATTAATAGTTGAAAACCGAAATGAAAATTGTTCTCTGCATTTTATATTTCCCTAAGCTACTTTAAAAAAAAATACCAAAAAAAAAGACCGCCGGGATTGGAACCGTCGGCTCCGGCGGACCATATAATGTCTAGTACGTTATAACTGAGCTACGGCTATATGACATTTCTATGCGTAATTATCAACCTTATACGAAAAAAATATGTGTAAACGAAACTGTCACTTATACGTTGTTACATTTATTTTATTGTATAAAAAATGTTTGCTAAACAAAGGTGACAAGATTTTTTCCTAAAACATAAACCTAGATAATAGTTACATTGCATTGTAGAAGATGAATCTCAACTAGAGTTCTATCAGTACGTGTGTTGTTTCGATATTTGATAAAATTAGTTTTCTAAATGTTGTTGAGTCTTGAAGTAGTTGGGTTCAGGTTTGTGAATCTAAGATTAAAATAAATCAGTTGAGGTGTATGCAGTTTTTTTTTTTTCTCGAACTGACCACGCTATGGACCTAGCAAGGTCTTAACAGCTTCACCGGACTACTGTTTGCAGTTACTATGTTGTATTTATACTAATATTATAATGAGTGGTAAAGTTTTGTTTTCGAGGAATGCTTGGTACCTACTACTGGTCCGATTTCAAAAATTCTTTCACTGTTAGAAAGGTATATTATCCCAAGTTCAGTATCTCAGTAAAAAAGGTGGTTTGTATGTCAAAAGTAAAATAAATGTGACCAAATTAAAATTGAATGCAGATTTCACGTATACTTTACAAATTCTTATAAAACAAACAACTAAAACAAAATGGAAATTTAATGTAGATAAAGTTCAACTTTTACAGTATGTTACGTGATGAAGTCACAAGGGGTACTGGGAAGACATTTATCGGCAATATATGTAAGTTAGTTTTGATCTTCACTTTGATGACACTACTTTAGGTAATGCTGCGAACAGATTCTAGGCTTATTTTAAAAGATTTCTCACATACCAACTGGGTATATGTTTGAGTGAGTCCCTGGATAGTTTGGATTCACGATTGGAAGTGCTGGATAACACTGCAATAGGGTTTTAGGTTTTTTAAGATTATTTGCATTTAAAAATACAATTGAAACCGGTAATAACCGATTTGGTGCAGACGAAGTTGCACGGGTCAGCTAGTAGTTAATAAGCCTACGGTACGAGGTGTCCGCTAACTTGTTTTGTGTAAAAAACGTTCTAAAAGCCTTATCTCTCCGTCACTAGGTGAAAGAGTTTTTTTAATTAAAATCTAAAGGAACATCGGCGAGGGATCTTTTAATCTCGTTGATTTATCTGCGACCCTTGTATGTTTACCCTACGATTGCGGCAGGCCGCTTCATTTTCCATTGTTAGGAATATTTCTACCCGAGTTGACATTTTCGTTATTTAAATATCACCTTATTTTACCTTTAGCTTACATTGTACCTTATGAAGTGGAAATCTGAGTTTATTATGGTATATTACAAACACTTCAATTACAAAATTAAAAATCATTCGGTACTCGCGCGAACACGTTAAGCATTTAATAAATCAACAAATTAAGAAAATAAACAAGGTAATTATTAAAAAAATGGTGCTCCATCTTTTTTACCTTTCCTGGTAGGATAGTGTAATGATATTATCACAAATCATTATTCTTTTGATTTTTTTTTATATGAGTATTTCGTTCGGAATAGGATTCAAAGGCATGAGACGCCATTCACACTGAGTTCATTTTATCCTCTACCTAGTGCCGTAAGAGCCAGAGACGATTCCAGAACTTCTTAATATGCACTTAATTAAATTTAGCAATTAATTAAATTACCTATATAATAATAATAAATATTAGAGAATAACAACAATTATCTGGCAATCATATATCTCAATAGCATCCCGCAGTGCGGTGGAATTCCTGTCTCGAATATATGGTTTGTTGAATATGAAACTCGAGCTACTTCTATATATCCTTAACTTCATGTTTATGTGTTTGGTTCAAAATCTCATTTGACATTAAAAGATGATGTGTTCTAAGATGATAACACGCTAATCCGAGGTGAGAACTTCCTCTGAAGCGTGGGTGGTGAAACTCACATGTGTGCTTGGAAATACATTCATCAAAAAAGTCTAAGCAACATGTACTAATTTAAATTTTATGATGGTTCTTCACATTATAACGTTGTATTGTAACATAAACAAACGACGCATGCGCGCACACTCCGAGCCCCGGCTTGTCCGCCATGTTTAATCAGCACACCGACGCACACATACGAAGCGTCGCGCGTTATAAAGCCAAGCGCTACGGCCTACAGAGTCAGTGCTGTTGCGTACGGCGAAGCTTCCGCACCTAGTGGAACTAGCTGGACCAATAGCTCAATAGGGACTACGCATGCGAACAGAGGCGCTTCGTACATACGAACACTTTCTGGTCCGTGTCTTTGTACTGTGAGCATTGTTGTGTGGTGTATCAATTAAAAGTTTATTTTTAAAAAGTATCAAAGTCGTTTCATCTGTTATACTGGCGAACAACGTGAGGCCGACTACGACGTACATAACGAAGGCAGGAAGAGTTACTACGTATCCTGTTAAGAGTCAAAAAATTGTAAGCGAGACCAAGGCAGACATGACGACTTTAAGTGATGCACAACTGGCTCACCTGATACATTCCATAACTTCTGCATCTACACGCAGAGGTTCAATGGCTACTTGCACACATACCTACGATGGATCCGGTGGCCAAGAAGACCTGGAAACCTTCGTTTCAGCAGTGAGCACTTTCAAAACTGTTGAAAATATTGCAGATACTGAAGCTTTGATGGGTATCCCACTTGTTTTGCACGGAGAAGCGGCTATATGGTGGCAGGGGGTAAAAGACAACATCACAACTTGGGATGACTTTGTGCAACGATTGCGTAATGCATTTGCACCAAAGAAGCCTGCATACGTCCTATACAAGGAGATAATGTGTGAGGAGCAGCCGCCGAATCTGGCTACAGAGCGATTTGTTGCAAAGAAGAGGATGCTGTTTTCCATGCTACCGCCACCAAAACACACGGAGACACAACAGATTGATATGATTTTTGGCCTTTTACATGTGAACATAAGGGCGCATATCACACGCAGTACGATATCTACCTTTGATAGTTTGATGGAAGTAGCACGGGGTATAGAAAATACCATAGAAGAAAAATCGACAAACCAACAACACCTACCCAGTCAGCCAAAGCATTATAAAAAGTCGCGGTGTACCTTCTGCAGATTACCCGGACACACATTTAATGACTGTCGGAGAAGATTGAAACAGGAAAAACTACTCGGTCCATCTAAAGTAACTTCAATGGAACCTGTCATTAAATCGGAAGCAGTTACTCAGACGCCGTCACCTTCGCAGCCAAGATTTTCCTATTACGGTTGTGGCGCACCTGGAGTGATCAGATCAAATTGTACGACATGTTCTGGTCGCCACCACTCCCAACCAGCACCATCTAACTTAGGATTTTGCACAGTAAACATTCAGTCGGAGATAAAACAGAGGCCGGTCGTATTTATAAACATTTACGGAATGGAGGGTAGTGCTTACCTGGACACTGGAGCCAAAATGAGTGTTGCTTCATACGATTTATATTGTAAACTTCGGGAGCTAGGGCTGACGTTTGGTGAAGAGATTGCCAATGTTATTCTTGCTGATGGTATAAAAAGAAACCAGAAGGTATATACCATTAAAGTACCCGTACAGATACAAGGAAAAGTTGTAATAACACCCTTCGTAATACTGCCTGAATCAAGAGACAATCGTACACTGCTTGGGATTGGCTTTATACAGGATTCAGGACTGATTATAAATTTGCCGCAGTTTACAATGACATTCGTGGAGAACCCAGACGTGGTATACGAGTTGTACGAGGAAAGCTTTACTACTTTCGTGCCGAAAGAAGAAGTTGTCACTTTTACCACGATTATGAACAATGTTAAATTGCCATCTCCAATATCCTCGTTGTCATATACACCACCAAGATCACCGGAAGCACCAGAAAAAGTTGCTGTGGATGCAGTATCAATGTCGGAAGTAGGCAAAAGAGACGCGGTTCAGCAGGCCGAGACATATGAGCAACCTAAACCCCACTCGCCAATAAGGACACCGACTAAACAAGCGAAATTATTCGATGGTTATTCACCGGTTTTAAATCAACTCTGGTATGATTCCCGAAAAGCTATCCATGAATCCAGCATTACACTATCTCCGCACTCTCGGGAACTTTTTGATGGAACAGTGGACTGGGCATTGGATATCGATGCTTTCGAAATTGTGTCTAGCAGCATCAACACGGACCAGAATCGTGATCTCCAGAAACTTTTGTTTGAATTCCACGACGTGTTTGAGTCGAACGGCAAAGCCGTAAATTTTGTTCAACATACTATTGATACTGGCAACTACGAACCAATTGCTGTGCCGCCATACAGACTTACACCTGAACGCAAAGAGATTCTTAGGAAGGAAATAAAGAAAATGATTGAGGAAGGCATTATAGAGACCTGTGTATCTCCATGGGCAGCACCAGTGGTGATGGTACCCAAAAAGAATGGAGAAATGAGAATTTGTGTGGATTATAGAAGACTGAATGCGATCACTGTCCCTGATACCTTTTTTTTTTTTTTTTTTTTTTATATAGAGGGGAAAATCCTGCATCGGATACACCTCGCGTAGCCAGGGGACAACGCGAGGGTTATGCCGGACTCTTACCGGCTAAAAACCCCTCTGCCGCTCAGCGCGAATGTGTGGAACAGGATGCGAGTGCACGGCTAGCATTCGTCCACTATCCTGGCCACGCGCTTGGGTTCCGTAAGATGGTAATACGGAACCCTCCTCTCGGGAAGAGAGACTTCTCTCCCCAGGCTTCTTTGTCGAAGCAGCGGCTGAGACCGTGCTTCCACGTCTCGGGCCTTCTCTTCACGGCGACGGACGCCCCCGCATCCGCCGCCAGAAGGCATATTATGGAGGCATTAGGTGGAAATGGCCACCTCCCCTCCTTCGACGCCCTGCTCTCCTACGCCGCACCAAAGGAGCCTCAGGGTTCATTTCCCGCTCTCTTTCGGCCTCCTCCTTCTGCCGAAAGACCTCTTCGCAAAAAGCGACGACAGTGCGCCATGATCTCTCGCTGCCGACCATAGCTTGCACCAGGTTCGGCAGGGAGAGACCACAGTCTACCACTGCCGCCAACTCGTTTCGTTGGTCGGCCCACGCTGGGCACTCCGTCAGGGTGTGATGTGGGGAATCTAGATCACAGGCGTCACAATGATGGCATTTTGGTGTCACTTCCCTCCCGGCTATTTGGTGCAGATACTTGCCGAAACAGCCGTGACCGGAAAGCATCTGCACCAGCCGGAAGGTAAGTGCACCATGTGGCCTTTCCAGCCATTCGTGTAGGACAGGGCGGATTGCCTCCACCGTCCACAACCCAGCGCTGACTGACTTCAGACTCTCTTTCCATGTCAGCGTTATCACTAGTCGCCAGAAGCTTCGTTGCGCCTCCAACTCCCTGGGTGGAATGTTTTCACCCTGGGCTACTTTCTCGGCACGCCATTGGTAAAAAGCTGCATGGGCATGGCTTACGAGATGCCAAGGCGGAGAGCCAGCTAAGATGCACGCCGCATCGTACGACACCGTACGGTACCCCCGTATAACCCTGACGGCCATTATTCTGTGGAGTTTACGCAGAACAGCAGCGTTACCGGCGGTCAGGGCTTCGTGCCAAACTGGGGCACCGTACAGTGCCATCGATCTCACCACACCGAGGTATAGGGACCGACAGCCCGCGTTGGCTCCTCCTAAGTTACTGTCCCTGATACCTACCCTATACCACGTATAGACGATCTACTACACGACGCGAAATCAACACCTTTCATGACCACTTTAGATCTGAAAGCTGGCTACTGGCAAGTGAAAGTTAAGGAGGAAGATCAAGACAAAACTGTGTTTATCTGCCCTTTCGGAATCTATAAATTTAAACGCATGCCGTTCGGCTTACGAAATGCCCCTGCAACATTTCAACGACTTATCGATCAATTTCGTACTGGAGTCGATAATATCAAGTTGCTGGCTTATTTAGATGATCTGATCGTCTTTTCGACCTCGTTCGAGAGCCATCTTTGTGACCTGAGAGACGTTTTCAGGCAGATGAGAGTATACAACCTCACTATTAATAAGAAGAAATGTAACTTTGTCGTTCCAAGGGTGAGGTACTTGGGTCACTACATCACTCCCGAGGGACTTCATGTTGATCCAGAGAAAGTGGCCGCTATCACCCAACTGCCTCTTCCAGGAAACTTAAAACACCTAGTTTCATTTTTGCAGGCTTGCTCATGGTACAGGAGATTTATAGAGAATTTTTCTCTGATTGCAGAGCCTCTTACTAGGCTTACCAAGAAAAGTGTACAGTGGAAATGGGGTAACGAACAAACGGAAGCATACGAAGTGTTAAAGCAAAAGCTAACATCTGCCCCAGTGCTTAAACAAGCCGACTACACTAAACCCTATGTTATAAAGACTGACGCCAGCAACTATGCTATAGGAGCTGTTTTAGTCCAGGGGGAGGGCCAGGATGAGCATCCAGTAGAGTATGCCAGTCGTCTGCTAACTAAGGCTGAAAAGAATTACTCTACCACAGAACGCGAAGCGCTGGCAGTGGTTTGGGCATTGAACAAATTTCGTGGCTACATAGAGGGAGTACCCGTAACTGTCGTTACAGATCACCAAGCCCTAAAATGGTTGATGACTATCAAGACACCTACAGGAAGGTTGGCGAGATGGGCGTTACTCTTGCAAGCTTATGACGTCACTATTACGTATGCGTCGGGGAAAACGAATGTGGTAGCTGACGCACTGTCACGTCCTCCGTGTACCGAAAAGCTCAAAAGGGATTGTGGTATTTGTTCGGTATCTATAGATATACCACCACGTGATCCGAGCGAAGTTAGAGGAGAACAATTGAAGGACGAATATATACGAAAGATAGTAACGATTTTAGAAGATGTGAATAAGCATGAAGACGTAGCCTATTGGAGTAACAAGGGCTATGTTATGAACAATGGTATACTCTATCGCTACAACCCCAATGCAGACAGGGATGAAGCTCAATTGGTTGCCCCAGAGCATGAATGGGCCAACGTGTTGTCCGCCTACCACGATAATCCAATGGCAGGACACTACGGAGCTGAAAAAACGTTTCAAAGGATTTCATGTCGATACTATTGGAAGGGGATGCGAAAGTATATAGAAAGCTATGTGAAAAATTGCATCACTTGCCAACGTTATAAACCTTCCAACATGAAGCCAGCTGGCTTACTACAAACGTCTGCAATGTCTAAAAGATTTGAGGTTATATCTTTTGATCTATTTGGACCGTTGCCACTATCACAAGATGGAAAATCTTGGATATTAATAGTGGAAGATTTAGCGACAAGATGGATAGAACTGTTCGCCCTAGAAAAAGCAACAGCGGAATGTTGTGCCACCACACTTATAAATGAAGTGTTTTTACGATACGGAGTACCACGTAGGATGGTTAGCGACAATGGCCCTCAATTCGTTAGCTCTGTGATGCAACAAGTAACCTTTTGTCTAAACATAAAACACGCTTTCACACCGGTTTACCATCCTGAAACAAACCCCGTTGAAAGAAGGAATAGAGACTTAAAGACTCAGCTTGCCATGCTTGTAGAAGGAAGACATACAGACTGGCCAACTAAAATTCCAGCTATTCGTTTTGCGGTGAATACTGCAGTGTGCTCTTCCACTAGCTATACCCCTGCTTACCTAACGTTTGGAAGAGAGCTGAAAACTAGTGATGACGTCCTTCACGATCTAAGAGCCATAGTATCGAGTGAGAATTTTATTGCCGAAATTACTCCAAAGCTTATGCAACTTGCTGAAGTATTGGAAAGAGCCAAAGAAGTACAAGAAATGAAGGAGGAAACGCGAAAAATCCTGGTAGATAGGACAAGAAGACAGGGTCCAAAGTACCAACCTGGAGAGTTAGTTCTAGCTCAAGTTCATTCGATTAGCAAAGCAGCACAAGGAATTAGCTCTAAATTAGCTCCCCGCAGGGATGGGCCTTATGTCATTATCAAACAGCATGGTCCATCCTCATATCAATTGGCACACCCAGAGGATTCTCAAACAAACATTGGCATTTATCATTCTTCTGCTCTTGTGCCTTATCAGGGAAATCCTGCTAATCTACCAAAACCTTCACAACCAATTAGGAAGAGAGGTCGACCTAAGAAAACCTCAATTGGCGCTGCCAATGTTTTTTTAGCAAAGAAACGAGGACGACCGCGGAAGACCAACAGTCATCCTCTTGCTGCAAAGGACTGTCCCCTCGTCGGGACGCCGTCGGATCCAGAGGGGGAGATTGTAACATAAACAAACGACGCATGCGCGCACACTCCGAGCCCCGGCTTGTCCGCCATGTTTAATCAGCACACCGACGCACACATACGAAGCGTCGCGCGTTATAAAGCCGAGCGCTACGGCCTACAGAGTCAGTGCTGTTGCGTACGGCGAAGCTTCCGCACCTAGTGGAACTAGCTGGACCAATAGCTCAATAGGGACTACGCATGCGAACAGAGGCGCTTCGTACATACGAACACTTTCTGGTCCGTGTCTTTGTACTGTGAGCATTGTTGTGTGGTGTATCAATTAAAAGTTTATTTTTAAAAAGTATCAAAGTCGTTTCATCTGTTATAGTATTTTATTTTTAAAATAATATCTTTAGGGTTCTATGATGTAAAAATAACAGCTGTTGTCTTTATAAGTTCTTTTAATAACAGAAATGAACAATATTAGAATATACTGTAGAAACTAAGATACATAAGAAACTAAACTTTTTTCTTACAAAATGAAATTTCTAAAGAAAATGTATTTATTGTGAAAGAATAGAACAATTTAATACAAAGTATGGGCTCCTCTGCTATTCAGAACTTGTCGGCAACGATTATTCATTGAATTAATGAGACTGTTTATGTCATCTTGCGGTATTCGCTCCCAATGGAATTGTAGCAAATCCTTCAGCTGTTGGGTTGTTGTCGCTCCGTCCAAGTCCTTCAAAACACGTCTCTGGAGCATGTCCCATGCGTGCTTGATGGGGTTGAGATCTGGCGATTGTGCAGGCCAGGGCAATACCCGGATGTTCTCCGTTGCAAAGTATTCACTGGTTCGCCGAACAGTATGTGAACGCGCATTGTCATGCATTAACCTAAAATCGGAGCCAAAGTTTTATGCAAATGGGTAGACATAAGGTCTGAGAATATCCTCAATGTAATTTTCAGCATTCATGTTTCCATTTACAAAAACGAGCTCAGTTCGCCTGTTCTTCATAATACCCGCCCATAACATAACTGTTGAGCCACTGTATGGATGAACTTCCTGAACGCACCTGAGCCTTTCAGTATTTCCGGGCCGACGATACACTCGCACCCTTCTTGTATCAGGCTTAAACCCGAATCGCGACTCATCGGAAAACATAATTTTATCCCATTGTTCCTGGGTCCATGTTATGCGTTCTCTACACCATTCATATCGACGAGCGCGATTCCCGTGACGTATCGGTGGGCACCTGATTGGGCGTCGAGCTCGTAGGCCGTACTCATGCAGTCGATTTCGCACAGTTTGAGGACTTACATCAACACCACTTGAAATTTGTAGCTTCAAACTTATCTCTCGATCGGTTAACATCGGCTGGCGTCTTGCAGTCAGTTGTATGTACCAGTCTTGCCGAGTGGTTGTACTCCTTTTACGGCCTGGATGCTGTTCTGCGGGTTTTCCTGTATTATTGTAGCGCTGCCAAAGACGACAAATAACACTTCTATGAATGCCAAAATGTCGAGATACCTGAGATTGATTACTTCCCGCTTGCAACATCCCTACAGCTCTTTGCATTTCATCCGCCATCAAATGACGTCGCTTCATGACGTAAAGAATATCTAACAATTCAATTTTGTCGCTAACTTTATTTAAATGGTTGGTAAAATTATAAAATCAAGACTAAACGTAGCAATTAAAACGCACTTAAATTCAAACAAATTCGCAGTCATTTGAATTTTATGAAAAAACAAAACATAATCAAATTTTTTTTTTACAACCAGCCAGTATGTCATCAATAACAAAAAAGTTTACTTACCTACGCACTTTGTTTGAGTAAATACTTAGAAATTAATTAATATAAATGGTAAAATTTGTAATATCACGCATGTTGCTTAGACTTTTTTGATGTGTGTAGATTTTCGAGATGATGAAGGTAGCTAGCCAGTCGGTCCTAAATTATCCTACTATGTTACACTATACTTTAAATGCTATAATTTACATAATTATATACTGTGGGTGTGTTTTAATTTACTTTGGTGTGTCCCAAGAGATATTTTGGTACTATTCTACTGACCCTTACTCCTACGTGCCGGCGAGCTCTTTGTCAGGTCTTTTCACTGTTGGTAGTCGCTTGCGGTAACAGCGCTACGTAGGACGAATAATGCTAAACCACCTTGTAGAATGACATGCTATGAATACAAGAAACATTTTCATAAATGGTTAATAAAATGTAAACTAGGGTAACTAAAACTAATTATGTTTTCAACAGATTGCAGTCTTTCCAATATGCTTACTAGTTGGAACCCACGATTGATGTTGATTTTTTTATCTTGATTAATTATGGATTATAAGTTAACTCTGTGATACTTTATCAATATTATTTAGTCCCTATGGAAAAACGAATTAAGTTTACATAACATTCTGAAAAGTTCTTCAACTGTCAGTAAAAATCTAGTTAAAATCAGCCCAGCCGTTTCGGAGATTAGCGCGGTTGTTTGTTATTTAACAGATATTTCAATTCTATTTGATTGAATTAGAGAAATGAATCTTGTATAAATATGTAACATAGATGAAGCTTTCCAATCGTCTGCAATATTTATTCAGGAGTGATACTGTATATAAACATGCCGATAAATGCCATAACAGAGAATCATCTCATTTCGTAAGCCGGTAAACGTTGGCTTGTTCTACGAGTTACTCGTCGAAATTACATTACATGTTTTTGGATTACTAGAGCAATATGGTGGGTATGAAACGACAATTGCGCTTGACTGGATCATGATCACTATATAAGGTGTATAACATCCCCAATAGAGGCAGGGTTAGGCGTGTCGTGTTTTGTGATCAGTTGTATATAATCAGTGGGGCTAGCAAGGTACCTGTATTAAAAAGGATCGTTAATCTATGTTGATAAACCCGCCACAGTCACTCTATTTTGGTTTATCACATTTCGCGATCAACTAGTGTTTACCTAGCTACCGGTGGTGAAGCATCCATATAACCCGATTTCTATCGGCTTATACCGCGTAGAATATACGGCGTAGAAGTACCATATAACGTATGGCAACATAAAAAATAGCAGCAATTCATATGAATTGTTAATCTTTTGATTGTTGTCTTTAGTCGCCATAGAAACATCGGTGACGGAGGTGAAGAGCTGATCCTTTGTTAGGTAAGAACTTTTTTTTTATATAACCTATAAGGTTATTTTTTGAGGTAGCTGCATGAGAATTGATTACTCAGATTCATATCAGCACAGGTTCTACACATACTGTAATAAAGTTATCGGAAGCTCTCAGCATGACTCCACTGATGAAATTAATTAAGCCTCCCGCTTACAGGCGCTCCACGTGTCCGAGAGACCGAGTGGTATTATTACAATAAATATAATACAATAATAAATGAATAGTATAGAAGGTATAGATCCGTGTAAGTTTCTATTAACGCAGTCAATAATAATGAAGTATTGTGAACGGAACAATCACCCCATGTCATTTAACTGTGATTTCTAAACCATCAACTCAAACCTGTTGATGCCCTGAAACCGTTCAGTGATGAAACGGTTCCTCAATGTAAGCACTACATATAACCTCAATGCACAGTAAAATCTAAAAGTTGTATATACAAATGTCAAACTAAAATAAGGGTCGCTATAACGGGCTCATCACGATGTGTATGGTGGATGCGAAAATTCAGAGATGGTTCTCCAGATCCTATTATTCTACTCCATTCTACATATATACCAGCTGTTACTGGAACGGGGCAAACCTAAGCGTAGCACTATAGTGGGTTACACCTCATGTGTGGTGGTTACAATACAACTGAACATAATTCTCGTATATATTCGCGTAGGTTCATAGGTAGGTTTCATCTACGTTTCTATCAAATACCGATGTCTTTGGAGATACATTACGTAGACTGTTATGAGATAACAACTGACGACGAGATGGCTATCTGTGGCCACCATTATCTTGGGATTATTATTTTCTACTTTACAGGGTTTATGCTTCAAGTTATGCTTTCATCACGATGTTTTTCTTCATCGAAAATTCGGACTCAGTTGCGAGGATTCGAACCTATGTCCTTCGACGCGGAGTCCGAGCACAATATAAACTAAGCCATCACCGTGTGATTATTATCAGACATAGTGTCTTATTTTGGCGTATGATTAATAAAAAAAAAATAATATAATGTGTGAATGTTGGTTACATCAAATCTTCATGGTAGATACTCGAGTTGTGATATCTGTGCTACGAACGAACGAAATGATAATAGAAATCGTTTGCGTATTTATTGCTCTCGGTATTATGGTATAGTATAATATGATACTGATAAAATAACATTTATGATTCACCCGATCGTTTGGTCATCCTGGCCCTCGAACCATGTTATTGTTTATTGTTTCTATAAATACAAAGATATACGAGGAAAGCCATCAATATTTTATTATCTTTCCAAAATGTTGTTATTTGGGTAATGTAAAACTTTTATATTTCGAGTAATAAATATTGTAATTTATTCTCACAATAACATCCAATTATTATTTTATGTAACACGTGTTGTAAAAACAGCTGCCTTCCACCTGATTTTAGTTGATCGTTACAGCGCATATCTGTATGTAATCAGACCTTGTTTATCAAACGTTACAAATTTTCTATGAAAACCGTTTGTGCAAATCGCCTTTGTCAAAACTATACGTGTAAATTATAAGCTACAAATGATATAACTTCTAATACAAGTGCTTTTACACACTTATGACTTTATTTATTATAGCTTTTTCCGCGACTTTATTCGTGTGGAACTTTATGTAAAAAAACAGTGATTAATAAAGTCATCTGAATGTATCAAGTTCATTAAATTATCTACATACTTTTCTCTCGTACTTATTTCGTGTCCTAATAAAAATTACAATAACTTTTGATAGACCATACCGATTTTATTGAAAAAAAGACTAAACGTTACTCAAAGATATGTTTTATGATTTTCTTTTGAAAATATTTTATTATGAACACAGTAATTTAGCAGTGATGCGTGGCCAATTTTTTTTTCTCTAACTGATTACGCTATTGACCTAGCAAGGCCTTAACAGCTTTACCGGACTACTAAGGCGAGCGCTTAAGGCACTCAGCCGATTTTATTTGACAACTAGCTCAAGGGTGCATGGCACACCTCGGTTTGGGCTGTTGCCTGACTCATGCAATTCGCAATCTACCTTTTTTTTTTTTTTTAACGTGGGGAAATCCCTTATGGATACCCATCCTCCCGGGGGAGAGAGTGGGTTATGTCCGACTCGCACGGACTAAAACCCCACGGTGTACCGACAGACCGTTGTGTGGGGGCGGCAAGGGATCGTTCAAGCTAATCAACCTTGTAATAATAATAATAATAATAAAACTCTTTATTGCACACACGTCGAAAATATACAAAATTAGATATCAGTTTACAATATGTGTACAGTTAGGCGGCCTTATCGCTTAGAGCGATCTCTTCCAGGCAAACCTAAGGAGACATTTTATTTTCAAAAACTACCGGGTGGCAATATAAATAGACAAAATAATTATAAAAACTATAGTTAAAAGTGAAAAAAAAAAAAAAAAAAAAAAAAAAAGAAATGACGCAATAGAATAGTTATATTACGACAGTGAGAGGTAATGCCGGTGGAGATATTTTTTAAATAATTTCACAGATCTTGCTTGCCTAATGTCACAAGGGAGTGCGTTCCATAGGCGTACAGCTTGAACCGCAAATGATTTATTATAAAATTTAGTGTGACAGATAGGGAATTTGAGTAAATGTTGAGAGCATAGACGGCGTGATGAAGAATCTCTGCAACCTAACATCTCGAATTTATATTGTAGGTAGGGAGGGGAATTGGGATTATGAAGAACGTTATACAGGAGGTACAAGATGTGACTGTTTCGTCGATGCCGAATGGGTAGCCATTTAAGCTTTGAGCGGTATTCAGACACATGATCAAATTTTTTAAGTCCATAAATAAAGCGAATGCATGCATTCTGTAGCCGCTCCAATTTATTAATCAATTCCTCATTAGCGTCCAGGTAGCAGACATCAGCATAATCAATGATAGGCAAAAGTAATGATTCTGCAAGCATGACCTTAGTCGATGTCGGTAATAAATTGCGCATTCTTCTCAACGAACTCATAGAAGCAAATATTTTTCTACTGACTTCACTCACGTGATTTTTCCATGATAGATTGTTATCAAAGATTACACCTAGATTTTTGGCTGTGGTGGAATAGGGAATTGTAACATTATTCAAACAGATGGGTGCTAACGAGTTCCAGTCTATCTTGTGCAGTTGCCTAGTACTACCAATAAGTAAGCATTGGGATTTGTTGGGATTAATGGACAGTCCGTGGGATTCGGCACAGTGTCCTACCTTATGTAGATCTGAATTCATGATGTCTATTGCATTAGATAAGTCAATCACTGGTGTTTGGTAATAAATCTGCAAATCATCCGCATATAAGTGAAAAGAGGAGGAGAGAGAATTAGTTATAGAATTAATAAAGATTGAGAAAAGCAGAGGAGAGAGTACACCTCCTTGTGGAACACCAGTGGTAATTTCGCACCACTGTGAATATTTGTCGTCGATCTGGATACGCTGACGACGTCCTTTCAAGTAACTAAGAAACCAATCTACAACAGAAGGTGCCAAATTTATAGTATTAAGTAATGCTAGAAGGACGTCAAAATCAACAGTATTAAAAGCATTACTAAAATCAAGAAGGGTAAGTATCGTCACCTTTTGGTTTTCCATGCCCTGGCGTATGTCATCAGAGACCTTTACTAGCGCCGTTACAGTACTATGACCGGAACGAAAACCTGATTGAAACGGATTTAAAATATCATTAATAAGCAAAAATGATGAGAGTTGTTTATGAACAAGGCGTTCTAACGCTTTAGATAAAAAAGGCAGTATAGAAACAGGTCTGTATTGGGAAAAGTCAGCAGGATTACTACACTTGGGAAGCGGTACAACGGAAGCTTGTTTCCAGATAGCTGGAAAAGTAGAAGAGAATAAAGACGTATTGAAAATGAATGTGATAATAGGTAGGACAATATTTAAAATTGGAAGAATCATTTTACGACTGATGTCGTCAATTCCAACTGCATTAGAGGATATAACTTTAATACTATTTTCTACCTCTTTATCAGTAACTTGATTAAAGAAGAAGCTACCATAAAACGGTTTTGACAAATTTAGTAAATTGTTCAATGTTTCTGATTTCGTGACCAAATCGAAGTTGTGCACATGGGATGTAAAATGGTGGTTCAAAGCTTCGACATCTATATTAGTTGCCACAATATCTCTTGACTTCCCAACTCCTACTGATTTTAAAAATTTCCAAATTTTTGATCCGTCACCATGTTCAACAGAAGCATGAATATGACGTCTTTGCGCATCTCTGCACATTCTACTACAACGATTACGTAGATACTTATATTTGGTTTTATTTTTTTCAGATGGACTTTTTTTATAATTAGATTTAGCAATATTTCTTTTGTTCATTAATTTACGTAACTCAGAGTTTAGCCAAGGAGCAGGTAAGTGTTTTAGCTTAACAGCATGTACAGGAGCATGCCGATCGTATAATTGAGTAAGGAGAGAGTTAAATATTTCAACCATCTTATCAACACATTGGCCCTGCCTTACTGCATTCCAGTCAAGCATCTCAGCATCCTGGAGAAGCCTTTCTATATTTAATTTAATAAAATTACGCTGCATTATTACTTTATGTTTAACTTTAGGGGGTCGTACCTTATACGATAAGTACACAAGATCATGATAAGAGAAGGCGTCAGCTGAAAGTTGACCGTATGAAGCTACGTGGTCTGTAGAACTTACTATCATCAGATCTAGCAGGGAGGGCTCACAGTTTGGGAAATGATGAGTGGAACTTGTTTGTAGAATATTCAAATTTGCATCGTTAACTAAAGAAATTAACTTTCGTGAGCGATGATCATTTTTCAAAAGACATGTGTTAAAATCACCTAGTATCAACGAGTGAGAATAAATAGGTATAAAATGATCTAGAAGATTTTCAAGAGTATTAAAATAATTTATAGTCAGGTTTGGGGAATAGAAAACTCCTAAAAGAACCTTAGTGTGGGACAGGTTTAGGTCTAGGAAAAGGTGCTCAGAGGTACCGGAATATTCAGAATCTGATTTTGAAATTACTGAATAAGGAATATGGTTACGTAGATATATCGCTACCCCACCGCCCCCCTTCCCCGTACGGTCATTACGTATTAGTTGAAATCCAGGTAAACTGTAAAGAGTTGACGCAAGACAAGGCTTTAAAAAAGACTCTGAAATGAGAATAGCATGAATGTTGGTCACATCAAACGTTGACACGATATCGTTGTAGTGATTAGGAATGCTTTGGGCATTAATATGAATTACGTTAAAGTTTTTAGGAAATGACTGGAAACATTGCGTTAGAGATTCATTTAAAGGAAGAAATTGCGAGGATGCACTATGAAAACTATTATCACTGTAGAGCCGCCCCCACGGACCGCCCGGCGGAAGGTGACCGCCGGGCACCTACCTATAGAGGTACAGACCGGGTACACACCGGCTGTCCCCCCTCGTCCGCCGGACCTGTGCAATGAGGAGATGGGCCCCCCGGCCCACCCCCTCAGGTCCGGCTACGGTGGCGGGAGGAGTTGGGCGAATCGCCGCCTCCTCCCGCCTGTCCTCCTTTGGCGGAGAGGGCCACTTTGAGGATCTGCCTCGCGGGCCCTCTCCGCCTCCTCCTTCTGCGAGATGACGTCCTCGCAGAAGGAGGACATCGCTCGCCACGCCGGTTCGCTGCCGAGCATGGCCGAGACCACGCTCGGCAGCGACAAGTCAGGTCCTACCGCCGCCGCCAGAATGCGGCGCTGCTCCCCCCACGCAGCACACTCAGATAGAGTGTGCTGCGCGGTATCTTCGTCAGTGCCGCACTCGTGACAGGCGGCGGTCGGCTCCCTGCGTGCGATCCGGTGCTACATATTCAAACTTATATGAGTTATTGAAACATATATGTGTACCAAGCATACATACCTCAACAACTCTTATATGTATTTTGTGTCGTATAATTTTTTTCTAAACAATTTCAGTTCAGTAAGGGAATAAAATAAAACCCTTCCACTTTCATGTGTAAGCATGTGTGCAGAGGTGATATGATGATGATAGGTGTAATGTTGTTGCAGAGTTGTAAGATTTTGTGTCACTGTATCGCGCGGGCATGGTACTCCACGCCGAGGGAATGGACCTAGGCTTGAGCCGCTGTCGAGGGGAGCCTAGTTTGGTGTGCAGGAGCGAAATTTACTCCAGACCACGGCGGCGTGATCTGTGGTTACGCGGGCGTGGGGATTCGTGTCCAAACAAACAGACAAACATACAGAAACATTTTTAAAAATCATTGGAATGTATTGTAATACTTATTATATTTATTCTTAGACACCTTCAACATTTTTTTAAATAAAATCTAAAAAGGACAGACACGTTATATTTAATTTCTTTTTATATGTATAGATAAATGCTTTTGCAGTTTATAGCTTGTAATTTGTTACGAAAAAGTAGGAGAGCTTCCGTTAACTCTACAACAAGTTATTTAGACACAAGACCAAATTATTACAAAAAAAAACTTATTTTCAACATTAACTTGACTAGCTACTGTACTGTAATTTCTTTTTTTTCGACATATAAATCAGTACAATAATCATTTAATATTTAAACAAAAAGAAAATGTTGTAAATTAAAAATTCCACTTCTACAACGATCAAGAAGTCTGAAGAAATATTAAATGGAATTCACATAATCTTTTATAAAATGTTCTTGTATCTTGTAACTTTGTAAACTCGTAATTTTGATAAAAGTAAAGTAAAAGAACATGTAAAAAAGTTCAAATTCTTGTAACATGTAATTTATGATTACGTAGACTAGTAACGTTTGTTACACGTGGCACTGGCCTAATATCTTATTTATGACATCAGTGACCACTGCTAACATTACAAAATAAAATATTTTTTTTAATTATAGCACTATCATCCGTATACACTTTTTTCACTTCTTATCTTTATTAGTATATATTAAAATACGCCATTATTTAGTAATTAAAGTGAGCTTTATAACAACAAATAAATACAAATACACGCACCACTCAACAGAGCATTTGACGGTTTTTTGCCCGCTCTACACCCTTGCCGTAAACACCCGTGAAATAGTATGAATGCAAGTGTAAGTGATTTTCAAACTTGTTCACGGGATTCACAACATAATCATATCTTGTTTTTCGTTCCGATTACGACTCAAAGTGTTCACAGCCATGAACTGTGAGCACTTATCCAAATTCACCCTCGAAATCCATTTAGTGCCAGTGAATAAACACTACGATTGAGTATGGAGAGTAGTTCACATGTCGAGGAGTTCATGCCGTGAATTCTCATCGCGATTTCACAACGCACGTTTGGACCCGACTTTATGCAATTTATAAACATGATGGAATGAGATAAACAGACTTAATCTAATTTACAATTGTTAACAAAAAAAATCTTTTAATAACCTTAGTATAATATTACAGAATAGAAGCAATAACAGTTGTTATTTCACAAGTAAATGTTATTCAAATACAAAGTGATTCTCGGATCGTGTAAGTCGACAGAAATCTTTAAATCCTATTCAGTGAGCTTCCAAATCATTGTTCAGTGGAACAGATTAATTGCCTTTATTCCTCAGTATAGTATATAATCATTACTAATTTGTGTTCTTATTTTAATCCGATTCAAACTCGGCAAAGTTTATTGCGATTTAAATTAATGAATTTGTTTTTCATACCGTATAATATACCCTTTACTTCTCATAACTACCAATTTTACTTATAAACGTAACAAGTATTTGATTTAAGCTAACATCAATTGTGAATTATTGAATTAGTAGAAGATCAGGGCTGATGTAAATAGACTTTGTTAGGAATATTTATGTAAAAGCTCTGCTATCTTGTTGTTGGTGTAAGGCGTCTAGGCTAATTACGTAAGATATTAAGACCACTCTCGGCTCACGTTTTGTACCTTAAAACATTTTCTGCCGTTTTTGTAACGGTTTAAAACGATGTGCTGTATTTTTTAGGTTATAAAATAGCAATCAAGCATGCCATATACCTGACGTTACGTTGGTTTTGCAGGATATACTCAATAGGACTACAGACACAGGAGGTCAGATATGCAACCCGCATATTGCCAACGATGGCTGCTGCTTTGTTTTACACGTACTGACTGACTGAATCTTGTATAACACACACTTTTAGTAAGTTGCTGGATATAAATTATGTTTTAGAATGATATAGAATACAAAGAAATCGATTTATAAAATTTTCTGCAATGGTAGCCAAAACCATGTGATCGACTTTGAGGTAAGCCGTCACCTTAAAATCTATTCACTTCCCTCTTAAAAATGTATATATAATACTATAGCCCTCTGGACAAACTCAACAGAGAGTTTATTCCACAATCGGAATGTTCGTAGAAAGAAACTGCTTTAAAATCGGACTGTCCGTAACCAGTTAGTTTCCAAGGTGTGAAGATAAATTTTCTGCGAGAGGTGCGATGATGGAAAGTAGCGGCATATAATATAATATAATCCATTATATAAACTACAAAACGCACACAAGGAGACGTAGTATTTCTTTAAATTTAAAGGTTAGGTAGCTTTTTTGGATTTACGAATTACGAGTGAAAGTGCTTTAAATGGTACCCACGTACTCCCATCCAGATATCCAGCAATCCACGTGTTTTATGAGTTAACGTAAGATTTTATTCAAATGTAATAATAAGCAAATTCAAATAAGAAGCAGTAAAATTCAATTGTAATATAATAGGTAGAAATAAGATCATATTAGATTCAGTCTACGATTTTCTTACAAAGTATCTACACGAATTTATGTAATCGTTTAATGGACGGAGAATTAAAACTTTATTTAAAGTTATTTGGTATCTCACTTGGTGTGCCAATAACAACTGACAAATTGAATTTGTTACCGAGTTATTCATGATTTATATAATAAGTTGTAACTATGTTTAATTAAATTGCTTTAATAATACCTATACCTCCGAATATAAAGCAACTAGCCGACCTGCGCAACCTCATCTGCGTGAAATCGGTTACCTACTGGTTCCAATTGTATTTCCAAACTCAAAAAATCTTAAAAAAAACCTAGAACCCCATTACAACTACTCGTACCATTTGCAATTGTGAAACCTAACAATTCAGGAACTCTCTCAAACACATACCTATTTGGTTTAGTGAATAACTTACACATGTGGGGAAGGAATTTTGATAGTACGGACGCAGCGCCACCTGTCATTCACCAACATCAATAATTTCGTTTGGTTTGAAATACGAACGACCGTTAAATCATTTGGATATAGTTCATACAAAAATACTAAAATCGTGAATAAAAAATGGGAGGGTGGGGTTAGCAAGGTAAAATTTAGGGGTTGTAGGTATCTTGTAATGAGAAATAAAAAATACAAAAAATAAAAATTGACAAAAAAATTAAAAAAATAAATCTGGATACGGACATCCTCCTTACCATCTTTACGACCTATTCTCATACCTACCAAATATACGTTTAAAATTTCATAAAAATCGCTCCAGCCGTGTCGGAGACCTTCAAACACTAACACGAGATTTTTATATATTAGATTATAATGGATGAGAGCATATTATGTTCCTTGCTGTTGTCAACGGTACTAATGTATCTCACGATTCTAAGGATATGAAATAAAATATAGAATAATGATCTCAGCTTACACTGTTTGCAGTCATGGTGTGATAATGATTACAATGACAATTACAATTGAGTACATAAAATTTATAAATAAAAAATATAAAGTTGTACACAGTAGACGAAAATCAGCAGAAAAAAAAATCGGCAACACCCACAACAAAGACGGTTTTATCGCAACATCCAACAATTTTCTTTTCTAAATAAAATTAGCTTCACAGAAATATTTGCCAGTGTAACTTTGTTTCTCAATTTTAATCCGGTTTCAATACGACATTGTTTTTCTTGTTTTCATCGTGATCAATTTCACAGTAACAAATTAATATAACTTAACATTTTTTTCTTTATTTTTGCAAACTCTTGTTCCGCACCCTTTTATCTAAATTCATTTATTTTATCAATCATGTTAAAAATTATTTTAAATGTGAGTAATTATTATTATTATTTAACTTAATTATTATACTTCAGATTTTTAATTGAGATTATTGTCTTTATGGCGGTTTCATTCTCATCCTATTTAGCATTTTAAAATTGTAATCCACAATGTCGAGCGCTGGAGTGTCCGCGGCCTGTCGGATGAACCTACTAATTGTCTCGTCAATCACGTCGGTAGTTATAACAAAATAAAACAATCACATGGCCGATCAAATTCCCGCCAAAAGCCTCGTCATTTACAGTGATAGTTGGTACACAAATCGTCCGATAAGCGCTAGAGCAGTGTGAACACAGAATAACAAGGCCGGTGCGTGGCGCCCGACACCCGGATAACATATCTAGTTTTTAATTATACGCGCTTGTTCCGAGTGGCCAGCGTTCCCAGATAGCGCGCCGGAACATTCTGCTAACACCGATTTTTCGTATCACTACGCGCTCCTGCTAAGGTTATCTTCTCACTAACAGATATTTTAGTTTCTTACTACATATTTCCCAGTTATACTGATTAGGTTTTTTAATTTTATGGAAACTATTTTTTATTTGACTTTGTTGTAGACTACGCCCGTCATTTTTATCACTTAGTCCCTACAACTCCTTTATCGATTGTTTCTATTTCTATTTAAAATTATGTCCTTATTGTTTAAATCCTGTGGCAAGGCGTAAGCTAAGTCTGCTAACTAAGTAAGTCTATTAGAGACGATAGGTCAATGTTTTAATAATGAAAAGTGAAATAATCAGTATAAAAAATATAAATTTATACAGCAAATAGGCTATAAGGCTCTTTCAACATAAAATCAAAAACACTTTATTCAATTCAGGCCCTAAGAAGGCACTTATGAATGTCAAAACTACCACCGGTTCGGAAAACAATCCAGTCATCGAGAAGAACCGGCAAGAAACTCGATCTTCTTTATCTTTTTAATAAACATATATAATATTTAGAATATATTACGTACATGTCACAAAGATTTTTAATGGAAGCACAGAGATGAGTCAATTGCAGACATCACCATAGTTCACATATTGATCCACTCTGTAACAGCCTTTTGATACCAAAACCCGCTTGATATGGCGCTTAAATTCGCAATCCGGCAAATCGGTAATATCCTTTGGAACTTTGTTACTGTTACTGTAAAAAACTGTTACTGGTTTTACTAAATCTAAAACGTGGGACAACCAGTTTGTTACAGTTTCTAGTATTTAGATTGTGCCGGTTTTTTTACGTAATCTAGCTTTTCAAGGTTCTTACGGATATATAATAAATTGTCAAGAATGTATTGGGAAAGCAGAGTTAAGATACCGTATTCCTTGAACTTGGTCTTTAAGGATTCGCGAGGTCCCTTATTGTAAATTGCTCGAACTGCCCGTTTTAGTAATAAAAATATGGTGTATACCCCAGCTGCTGTCCCCCACAACAGAATGCCATAAGACATTAAGCTGTGAAAGTAGGCGAAGTAGACTAACCTAGCAGTGGTAATATCAGTTAGCTGGCGAATCTTACGTACGGCAAATGCCGCAGAACTTAATTTGCTTGCCAATTGTTTAATTTCAGGACCCCATTGTAATTTTGAATCTAGTGTGATACCCGAGAATACGGTATTATCAACGAACCCTACTAAATACCCTTCGATCTTGATGCTACTATCAACTTGTGGCACATTAGGCAAAATAAATCTCATACATTTTGTTTTACCTGTATTTAGTACTAAGTTATTTAATGCAAACCAATGAGAAATTTCGTTTAAAGTATTATTTACATGCCCAACCTCTGAATCTGTCCTTTTTACTTTAAATATAATTGAAGTATCGTCTGCAAAAAGCTGCATGTCATTGCTGTGTACAAGCTGATTTTCTAAGAACTGTGATTTCAAGTTTTCAATTTTTTCTCTAAGTAATGACTTTTCACGTGCTAATTAATATTGCTATGGATCTATTCATATTTCTGAATTTAATATTTTTAATTCACTTTTTAATTATTTTATTTATCTGAATACATTTTTTAATTTTTTTTATAGCTTCTTATCACCAGACGGGCTGAGTTTGAACGCACACAACTTATATTGGCCATTGTTTGACACTGGATACATTTAGGAGTAGTTTCTATTAATTCATTATACAGTATTTTAGTTTATACTAGTTTATGATTATCTACTTGTAATTCAAGATCAGAAATTACTTTATGGGAATTTTTTAATTCATATTCTAATTTAGTAATGTGATTAAGAGCATGCTCATGGGTGTCACTGCAATGATGAAAGGATGTGATTATCTCCTGCAGTTCATCCCTCTGAGCAAGGCTGTCCATTAGTTCTATGTGTAATTCGGTCAAATCATTTTTTAGTTTACTGTTCTTGTCGATTATCTTTTTCAATTCAATCTGACTATCCTCCCGTTCGTCCAACAACTGTTTGCATAGATCTTTTGTTGTTTTAAGCTCTTTTATTGCAATCCTTAATTTGTTCTCCATTTCTTGTGCAGTGGCCTTACGAGTCATCATGGTTTTATTCACTGCAGTAGCTCCACAAACACCTGCAATGTAAGCACAAATGCTAAGGTACGGGAGTAAATAAAATGGTAAGTAGCAAGGCTAAAGTAAAAAGAAAAAAATAATGTTATATGTATGAAACTTGTGTTACAACTAAAGATAGAGGATAATAAAATAATATAGAATAGACCCAGGTTTAATCTAAATATGATGTATAAAACAGTTCAGTCATGTAGAATGTGTTAAACAGAATGATGTATGACTGTATGCAGGCAAATTAATTTGGTCTTCAAATCTGCTTCCACAAATTGTTAAGCAAATCGAGAAAAGTACGATGCCTATGGTGTAGTTGATGTTGCTCATGATGTGAGCTTTGTAGAGTGTGTGTAGTGTGTAGTGTTAAACTGGAGATATAAATACATATATAAAAGTTTAGGGAAATACTCCCCCGGATTTTTGAATATGGAGCCGCCGTGAAGCCGTTGACTATGGCCGAGTATATCACTTAATCTCCGTATCTTGTGTAAATATTATATATTCACTATATTTATTACATAAAGATGTATATATTTAGTATCCGAACACAGACTTTTACAATGTAAAAAGTATTTAATTAGTAGTAGTAATAATATTCGTCCAATAGTACAGGCGGAGGAATTAATTCATACTGCCAATTCTGAAGTTGACAATATAGGTAGTTCTTATGTATCCTTTAACCAATTTTCTTCCGTGTCTAAGTTAATATAAAGGCGTAAGCGCCTAATCTTCTATATAATATTTCTTAAATATTCTTTTATCCTTCTTTGTTATCTTAATCTCTTTGTTAATAGTAGCGTACCATCTTCTTTATCTGAATTATTTCGTTTCTCTCACCCAGAGTGTTTGTTAATTTCCAGAGTGTTTGCTAATTTCCATTGTCGAGTAGTTAATTCAATGTTCCAACAAGATGGTGGCTCTCTTGTTAGACCCTTTCCATGGAGTTTTTGTGGCATCTCAGAATTCATGGTCCATGGCATTATTTTCCATCCACTTCACTTATGCACAATAAACAAACTATATCACATAAAACTCCACCAATTTTACACAATATAGAGTCAAGTAACACAAGATTATGAATAAAATATAAAATCCACTACATGACAAACCAAAATCCCGCCATAACTCCATATTTAATTAAATTATAGTTTAGCCCAACTTTGACGTTTAGTCAGGACAATGTTGCCAGTCAAAAAAAACATACTCTCTAACGTTTGCTTATACAAGTGGCTTTAACCAAATTGTTCAAACGTCTCCATACATTAATTAATTTTGTGAGTGACCGCTTTCCTTCATCTACCTCTACAACACTAACACGAGAGGCTGTTCTGCCTTATATGTTCCTTATTAACTTGAAAATTCCCTATTGAACTATGTAGTAAAGTACAATAAAAATCCACTTTTTAATAAATTGTACAAACAAAATATACTATTAATTTTCTAACTTTCGTCCCCAACAGTGTTTTGTATTATTAATAATATCAAAGACAAATTTCTACTAAAAGCCTCCCTACTACTTAGTATAATCTCCGTATTAACACAAACTTATCAAAAATTGTTTATCAAGTTCTGTTTGTATTTAAACGTCAACCTTAATACGCATGTAATAGAGTCCACAAACTATATAAACCAAGTAATAAGATTCAGAGAGGCAGCGCGACGATAAAACGCAATATTATACCCCAATAACGTAGGGAGGGACTCACCTAATCTCTTACATTGGGGCTTCCTCTGCACAGGATAATCGAGAGTTAAACTCATTGTCGTGATTACAACTACGTCGTAGAACCGACTATGTTCGGAATCCAAGATTTTAGGAGAGGAAAAAATCATATGCTTAATCAGCGGAAGAAAAGATTTTGGCCTGTGTTATGCATTGTAACTATAAGGAAACAATATTGAATTCAAATTTATTTGTACAATGAAAGTTAAAAGTATTGTGTGGTTTAGGACTGAAACATAATTTATTGCCAATCTCGAATAATGAACTATCAAATAAAATGATCTATTAAATCTGGAACATTTCATTGTGAAGCTAAGGGAAATCAAATAATTTAAAACAAAATATAAAATGGACACATTAAATTCGTATCTAAATCAAGTTGTCACCGCAATACTATTTAAAATAAATCTTTTTTAAATGCAAAGTAATAAAGAACGGGGACAATTACACAATTTATTCGTATGAATTGCCCCAGCGGGTCGGCTATTTCGCAAATTGGCCGGAGAGTTGGCTCCAGGCCCGGTCGGTGACGCTTCGAATCCTATTTAGGGTTGCGACGTCCGTCCGGTCTTTTGACAGTTAATCAATGTGGTATACAATATCCGGTTGATCTTGAACTCCATTACAAGTCATTCCAATTGATTTTAATTCTGTTTCGTAAACATGTGTATGAAACATATGATGATACCTAATATATAAATGAAGCATTAATATAACCAGAAGAACCAAAAAAAGGTTTTTTATTATTATATATTTCTACTTACAAAATAATTATACAATAATTCGATCTAGATGATATGCAAATCTTTTAGTTCGTTAATTATAACAAATATAGCACACATTTTTAAGTTCACATGTAGTGCATTTATTTCATTATTGTAATGTATTAAACTCGGATTAATGAAAATATACTTTTTTATTTGTACTTGAACTAAAATATTATAGAAAATTGGTTGAAAGTAAACGGTCATCGTACTCAACCTGTGTGTTATTATCCAAAAGAATAAACCAATTTCTTCTATAATATAATAAATTGAAGTCTACGTTTTAATATAAATCATACATTAGAGTTTTTAATATAAAAAAAATGTGTGCGTGTACTAGTGTACACACGTAAGAAGTGAAACTTGTTTAAGGCCTTATTTTTCGCAAAATGATCTATATGCAACTTTCCAGAAATTGGTTAAATAAAGTTAAATTAGATAAAGTTTAAACAAAAGGATTTTATTATCATAGACATGAATACAAATAAAGTTAAATTAGATAAAGTTTAAACAAAAGGATTTTATTATCATAGACATGAATACAAAAAAGATGGCGCGTAACGGAAAAATGTGACGCGTAACCGAAAAATGTGACGGTAAATTTTTTTCCAACGCCGATAAAGAAGTTTCACTTCAAAAAACTGCAAATTACGAAACTAATCGTATATATTTCAAAATGAATCGATTTGATGGGTCAAATAGTATTTCCAAGCATTTGGATCTCCTTTTACGAATCTTATAAAAAGCATTGACATAGAGATATAACGAAATTTGACGAGCGAGGTGGTTGTCGAGACTCCTGTCTTTTTTAAACTCTCTTTTATGTCGGCACCTTAGGCACTAGTCATATTAGCTCCTGTCGTATATCTATCTTCTTTTATAAAATTATCTTTCACCGCTGTCATAAAGGATTCTAGCAACTATTCAATCATTTTACTATTTATATTTTATTAAAAATCCTTTTTTAACTTTTATAAGTTTCGGCATTTTACCTCAATCTAAACTATAATTTATAAGTCATTATAAATGACGATATGGTCTAAGATGGTAAACACGCTAAACCTAGAGAGGGGTCCTGCCTCTATCGGGAGCTGTCGGAACATATTTGTAACTACTAGTCGACACACTACCCAGTTTATTTAAATCAAATTTATTCTGATATTATTGCTATTTACACATTTAATTATATCATGATGATCATTAATAACTCCAACAATCAAGCGACGAAAGATTTTTTTCAACTGGTATCCGTATAATTTTTGTCGAAGAATGTCCAGCACGATTAATAAATTTACGTATGATATATTCAAATAAACGTGTATTACTAATCTATATAGCTCGGGTAAATTAAAATTATGCACAATATATAAGTATGTTTAATACGTGAGGCAACCCTGCTATATTACACACAGTGTTGCTAGTGGAATA
This sequence comes from Antheraea yamamai, assembly GCA_036509395.1. NCBI lineage: Eukaryota > Metazoa > Arthropoda > Insecta > Lepidoptera > Saturniidae > Antheraea > Antheraea yamamai. Next base: position 404,145 of record AP028433.1, read on the forward strand.
TTAACATTAGCGCTCGATGTGCGCAATTGGGATGCATTTCGTCGCAGTGACACGAGATGCAACCCCATGCGGAACATACTGCCTCCATGTAACTGAACCCGAGGTCTTTAGTGCTATTCACGGAATAATTTTGCCACGCGCAGTTAATTTTGAATTGCCTTTTATTAGATTTAGTTCGGTTAAATAGCTTGTACTAACTTTGCCAGTTATCCAGCAGAAAGCATACTTTGCATATTGAGTTAGTTTCGTAACTAATTACTTATATATATTTGGTAATTTTTGTATACAATTTACGACCCTCAGAGACATTTATGGGTATCAAAACATATCACCGGTTCAGAAAACAACCCAATCATCGAGAAGAACAGACATGAGTGAGAATCGGTTTTGTCAACATATTTCTCAACTTTCATGAAATTCAACAAGTATTCGTTAGATTCGTCCATTATACTAGGGGAAAGTTTAGACAGTAGCAATGTTTATGGAGGATAGTCTGCACTCGATTTTCTTTCTAAATCAATTGAAAAAATAGGAGCTTAATATTTGAAAGAATTATCTAGAAAAATACAAAAACTATACTCATACTCACACTTCAACGCGTCTATATTAAAGCACGGTGTCAATGATCGTTAGGTGAAGTGAAAGTGAAGCCAATCAACTAACAAAGGATAATTTTTCGAAGTTCGAACAAACAAAAGGGTTTATTGTCTGTTTTATTATCGAAGATTATTAACTCCGGGTCGCCGCTCGCAGGTTTTGTCACCGGTCATCCAATCTAGGTTTATTTAATTTTGTATCCATACTTTTGAAATTCTTAAAACAGACTTTAACTAAAGTTCACTTTGTTGTTTATTAGTATTTGTTTTAATATTATTGTTTTATATGTTACGTGTCATAATATCCTAGAATACTGCGAGTCTTTAACCTTCCGCCATTTTTTTGGAAATACAAAGAGTTACTTTCAGACCCCCCCCGTATAAAAGTCTTGCGGTGACAAATGTAGTTTTATATAATACTTGAACATATAGTCCGGTAAGTAGATAATTGTTGAGAAAATTCATTGTGGTATAATATTATCCAAAACATTAATTTTTTTCGGTATGTGTAAGGATAGGATAAATATTCTATATTTTCATATAATAAACAATAAAACCCATGTACAACACAAAGTAATCAAAATACAATGACATCTAATATATTTGATTCAAATAACTCTGAACAGTCTGGTGAATTCTCTAGTGCTATGTGCCTACTTACAATCATTTGCGTCAATTAATTATGTATTCCAAATGATATCCAAAAATACATTTTGACTCGAAATACAAAAGAAAATAAAAATGTTATTTGTCATTTTTTTTTTCTTTATATCTATTTATTCATAATTCTTTTGTTGTAACCGTATAAAAAATATTATGACAAAAGATTCGACAGTATATTCTATATTAAAGAGAGATTTTATATTTATATATGGGAGAGGATTATAGTTTAAAAATAAAAAAAATTAAAATAAAAGGGTAAAAAAAAAAAAGAAATAATAAAAAAATTAAAAAGCCCAATATAAAAGAAGGGGGTAAAAAAAAGAGAAAAAAAAAAAATATAAAAATATTATAATTAAAAATATAATATAAAAATGTATTTTTTTGAAAAAGGAAAAAAATTAAATAAATTTTTTAATTTAAAAAAAAAAAAATTTAAAAAAAAAAAGGGGAGATTTTGGAAAACAAATATAAATAAAAAATAACATAAAAAAAAAAAAAAAAAACGATTATAAAAAAAAAAAAAAAAAAAAAAAAAAAAAAAAAAAAAAAAAAAAAAAAAAAAAAAAAAAAAAAAAAAAAAAAAAAAAAAAAAAGAAAGGGAAGAAATGAAAAAAAAAAAGGGAAAAAATATTTTTAAGGGGGGGGGAAAATAAAAAAAAAAAAAAAGAAAAAAAAAAAAATAATATATAAAAAAAAAAAAAAAAAAAGAAAAAAAAAAAAACAAATTTAATACTGGTGTTGGTACGTTAATAAATCGATCTCTGTTACTCTTTATTATAATATTATTATTACTATTATTATTAGTAGGAACATAACAACTAATTACTATCAGTACGTTTTCAACTGTGCCTACATGTGTATTTCGATAGATTTAAGTGTTGGCACGTATAGTTAAGACTTAGCCATAACGTAAGCTATGAGTTTTTTTTTATGGTTTTACTCGTAAGACGGTTTTGGTATTATGTATCGAGCAAACTTAAACGTTTATCTCATAGAATATAAGTTACTTTACAGATATCCATCATACACTTGGCAACTTTCTTTACTCTGTTACTCTCACATAAGACAGAGATTGATAACCGCTACTGCCATCTACAGTAGACTAGTTTTTTGTGTTTATAATTATTATTATGTAATAGAGTATCGCTTCTGTCGATGGTCTATTTCAGGTTGTATTTTCACGTCGTGTGCTCTATAAAGTTATTATAAAACTTATATTTATCACGTAAGTATAGTTATTATATCATACAAGCTGATAACGAAGATTCGCAGCTTCAAATCCTCTTTAAAGTCTGGACTGTCAAAACCATAAAGATTTAAAAGCTCCATAAAAACGAATGTAGACCTCATGACGCACAGGTCAACAAACAGTTGCCAGCATGAGCTTTAAAAAATGTCTGATTTATTACAAAACTTTCAAAAACAACAAATTATACAATGTAAAATCATAATTTTTATGTAAAATATATAGTTAAATATTTTTTTAATTGGTGCGAACATGTCTTAGTAAAATTTATTTTAATTGAATATTCATTATCTTTATAATTTAAGACGTTGTGAAATTATAAACATGATCCGCCATTTTGAGATGTTGGCCTTAAAAAGTAGTATGAAATTGGGTTTAGGAAGTTTAAAAGTGTATAATACTTCGATAACGCTAAATCTACACTCACTTGTAAATGAGACTTTCCAATGATAAGCAAAAGAAATTACAAGAATGGTTGCAGCGCCCAACCAACCAACCTACCGCCATGCACAAGTTTAAAAATTCGTAATAAAGATTTTCGTGCTTTGAGTATGACTAGCCAGCGTGTATTTTTTTAATTATGCAGCGTCGCTTCGTAGTGACAAGTACTGTCCCATAGGCTCGTGTCTCCACAATCGCTGCTATTATTATAATGTATTTACCATCAACTATATGACATTAACTACTTGATATTAGAATACGGTCATATATTACGTGTTTTATTTTGTATTGGAGCTGTTCTCATTATGGTGAAGTTTAATGTGATGGTCACCATATTTTCCGGTGCGATTTTTTAACAAACTATTCATTTCAGTGTCATATATTTTCAGATACTTATTACTGTATATTTTGCAATATTCACATTTTAATTTTCCTTATTTTATACTTTAAACCAAACCCTTATAGTCAGATGTGAAGCCAATTTATAAATCCCTCTTTCTTTTCTATCTCTAAATTAGACGTAAAACTTCCACTACGTTATGAAGCTAAAATCAAAAAATGTGAAAGATTCGATATAAATGAGGTTTTACACACAATTATAATAAAAAGCAAACTCTCGCAATACAGATACCATTTTACCGAATGTCTGCGGTTCGAACTCGAGACGGTAGCAATAAAACACCGAGTATCAATACACCGAGTAGTGTTAATAAATTGGCCAAATAGAAGTTGTTAATTTTGTAGTCTAAATAAATTTAATGCTATTGTTTTTTTACGAGTCCACGTTTAATTAATTACATTAAAAAAAGGAGAATAAAATGTAAGTATCCGAGCGCGAGCGTTACGCGTCAATTTAATTATCCATGTAAACAGAACCTTCTAAAGTCGAAGCTTTTACTAGAGTTTTAATAAAGAGTTTAAGTTAGTCAATGCAAACGAGACAAGCGCCGAGGGTGCATTTGGTTCAGATTATCATATAATAATTAATCTATTCTAGTAAATGATTCTTTTCTGACAATTTTAATACATTTGTGTTATGTCTACATTCGCTGAGAGTAATTATTTTCACGCGCGTCATTAAAAATAGAATAAGTTTAGTAGTGTGAACCGATTTTAATGAAACCAAAGGTTACTCGAGGATATGTTTTATGATTTTCTTGGCGATGTTTTATCGTGAATGTAGTACTTTAGCAGTGATGCGTGTACATACAAACAGACTTACATTTTTGAAAATAATTGAAATTTATTTTTTTACTTATTCCAAAATTCATCAATTGTCTTTTTTATCCTTCTCGCCGATATATCATTCGTTATATTTTGTTCTATGCATATCACTCACAAAAAATGGTATCGGATCGGCGGCCATCGATTATGCTTGCTCCGATTTTTTTATACTGTTTTTTTTTTTGTCGGACGATTGAGTTGTTTAATTTATAACTACTAGTGGGCGCACAGTGGTCGACATTCGACCATATTTCATTGATTTTGTAAAGTTTGAACTTTATTAGGTTTCTTTTGTCAAAGGGTATACTTCTATAGTCAAAGGTTTTCATCATGGCTACTCAGTTATTTGCCACTTTTTTTAAATGAAAATTGAAATTAATTATAAATATGAAAAAAAAAAACAGGCGGTTACATAAGAAATTTATCGCAACTGATGACACAACTTTCAATTAATTTTACACGACACCATGGGCGCGTGGTATTTCTGGGTGATATTGGATTAAATGTAATCTGTATATTATGAGGAATAGTGATATACCCAGTATTATCGTTTGGAAAAGTAATGGATACACAATAGAATCAAATGATGAAACCAAAACAAAGATTTTTTTTAATAATACCATTATCTGTTGAAAATGATTTCAATTTTGTTCATAATTCATCATCAACTGTACTAAATATAATTGCTACATCAAGTTGAACTGCATCATTGTAACCGCAGAGTTCTAAATCATGGATTACTTTAATGAGCAAACAAATGTTCTTATTTTGATTTTACAAAGTATTTTTGTAAAATCACACATAAATTTCACGTTCATCCGTTCACACAATTCGCTTAAAAAGGGGTACAAAGTTTTGGCTTCACGTATTAATATATAAGATATATTCACGTATTAATATATAAGATATATTCTATTTTTACTAACTCTTTTGTAAATGAATTATCAATAAACTCTAATGTAACAAAAATTATCTATTAATATTTTCAAACAGCGTTGTCATAGTTATAAGATATTTTAAGAAATAAAAATTAAAGGAAATATTTAGAAAAAAGTGAGTCATCTGGTCTGCCTGTAACTAGTGTCCCAGTTCACTTTATCACCGCGTCGCTTGTTTAATAAACTCCCTGTCTTTAATAGGCTCTTACTAAGTTCCTTGTGATCAAGTCCAAAGTAAGTTAATTTTTCTCGTGTACGATTATAATAAAGTTATGTTTTACTTTACGTGTCTATTAAATTATTGAGTTGGTGAACTACGTTAACTTTCTTTTTGTATTAAATCAACACAACGAGCATATTGACGTTGTGTCTTCATATACATTTCTCAATATTACTTGTAATAAACTTTACCAAAATAATTATAATGAGAAATGCTTATTATATTTATGGATTACCCAAAACCCGGTCAAGATGTCAAGACGTTGGACGAGTCATGTCACTTTTATTAAAGGGTTAAAATAATTCAAACCGACAGAGACGAGACTGGACTTTTATATGTATGACAGATATGAAGACAGCAGACTAGTATGAAAGTGTTTTGAATAATTAATGAGGTCTTATAATTAAAAAAAATTCTATAAAACTTACAAATAAGAGGATTTTTATTCATGACATTCTTAGACGAGTTAGAGAGCAGAAAGTAAACAAATATCATATATATTAATATGTGAAGCCAAAACTTTGTATCCCTTTTTAAGCGAATTGCGTGAACGTATGAACGTGAAATTTGGCACAGTTAAAGTTTATATGGAGGAGAAGTGCAGAAAGCTATTTATTTTATAAAAAATGAATAAGAAGAAAATAAAATAAAAAAAAATATGAATAACTCACACAACTGCTAAAATTTAACAAAACATAAACACAATAAAAAAAAAAAAGAATAGACATCGAAAAAAAGGGACTAAAAAAGAGGGGGAGGAGGAGGGGAGGGCGCGAGAGGAAGAATTTTATTACTCAAACACCAAAAACACCCTTTATAATATATAAAATTAATACGTGAAGCCAAAACTTTGTACCCCTTTTTAAGCGAATTGCGTGAACGGATGAACTTGAAATTTAGCATAGTTAAAGTTTATATATAGGAGAAGTGCACAAAGCTATTTTTTTTATCTATAATGCATTACAAGCATATTAAATTAATTAAAATATACATTACTTACTCTACTGCTTCAATTTTACACAACATATACACACATGTAAATGAAAATGACGTTTCGAACATCCTCCATCCTTCTTACGTTCCAATTACCTTTTAAATATTTTTAAGATGACTGACGTTGCATGCCTTACAATATGTCCTTTGAAATCAACTGGTCACATTGTAGGTTAATTTTAGAATAATATAATATGTAAATTCATGATATACATTAATATTAATTGATACATCATTTATCTTTAGTATATTTATGGAACTACTGAAATAATTATTATTCGCTTTGGTTTTATTGAATGTCAAAATTTTTAGGTGATAGGACTGCTTTCACTTCATGTCGCTTTGCTTCATGTTGCCATAAGAGTAAAGCAATATTTCCAGATTCAATGTCAATATTTTAATGTTTAGTATTTCTTTATGGTGTACTCACTTCAAATGATGATTCAATAAAAAAATGAGCGAAAAAATACTTTGTAAAATCAAAATAAGAAAATTTATTTGGTCATGAAAGTAATCCATGACTTATATCTCCGCGGTTACAATGATGCAGTTCAACTTGATGTAGCAATTATATTTAGTACAGTTAATGATGAATAATGAACAAAAATGAATTCATTTTCAAAAGTTAATGGTAGTATTAAAAACATCTTTGTTTTGGATTCATCATTTGATTCTACTGTGTATACATTACTTTTCCAAACGATAATACTGGGCATATCACTATTCTTCATAATGTACAGACTATATTTAATTCAATATCACCCAGAAATATCATGCACCCATGGTGTCGTGTAAAATTAATTGAAAATTGTGTCATCTGTTGCGATAAATTCCTTTATTTTCGTAAAGTTATGTTTACTTTGTTGTTGTATTTGAGAGCCTTACCACTTTATATAACCGCCTGTTTTTTGTTTCAAATTTATAATCAATTTCAATTTTCATTTAGACATTGTTTTTTTTATACTTTAAATTTAAAAAAGTGGCAAATAACTGAGTAGGCATGATGAAAACCTGTGATTAGCCTTTGATAAAAAAACCCTAATAAAGTTCAAACTTTCAAAATTCAATGAACTATGATCGAATGTCGACCACTGTGCGTCCACTAGTAAAATTATAATTGTGTCAATATTTGTGCTATATTTTTTCTACGGAACCAATTAACTTTAACATCTGTTTACAGGTCATCGATTACTTTACAGTTTAGTATATTTTTATGTAGAAATCAGGTTATTTTGCAATTTTTCTTCTAATACATAAAGAGTTCACATAAATATTTCTCATAGAGAGTAATATGGTGGTGCATTTGATAATAAAAAAGATACAGACGGAACACGACAACTAAAATTACTAAATAATAAAGTTAACAAGTGGCAGTATTATGCTAAATGGTATGGGACACTATTATCGCACCAGTAACGTCTGTCATGCATTACAGCACTGTTTGACTTATCGCCGTGTTAGTTGTTACACTAGCGTGATTCCTCATGGAGAAGTTCTTATTCTATCTGTTTTATTAACTCGTCTCTAGATGGCGCTGTAGCACATCAACTTGATAAATATGCGTAGAATATGAATATGAATAATATTTATTTAACAAACGCGTGCAGAGCCGCGGACATAACTAGTTAAATATAAATGTTGTAGGCCTATTTAAAAAATGAATTTTAGTTCGTATCAAGAATAAATACGTAAGCCTATTCCGAAGTAGTGATTTTGTTTGAAATTAATAAATTGTATAAAATATAGATGTAAATATAGATATAAAAAAACGAGATGCTTTTTTATATTGGTTTAAGCTCAACTAAATCATGTGTAGAAATTATATAAAATGTACTGATTTATACTAGAAAATCTCCAACAAAGTTTTATACACCGTTGTAGTTTAAAAACCACAGTGTTAACCGACACTTTCTCGTTTCAGATTTCAAGCCAACTTCATTCAAGTTGCAATTTCAACTTAACCCTTGCGAAGTGGTGAGTGAATAACATAACATACCTTTATGTATTTTAAAAGTTGTCGACAAGTGGTATCTTCTATATTCTACTTAACTTTTAAAACAAACATAAGTAGAAGTACCGAATTGATTTTATATAGAAATTGATTCTTACTAATACTAGTAATATTTTAAAACGAAAGTGTTTTTGTTTGTTACGCTTTCATGCCCTCACTATTCAACCGATCGTCATAAAACTTTACATACCGTTGTCAGGGATATAGAAAAGATCATGAGGTACTTATCATCCAGAGAAATAGTACGGTAGATGTGGATTAACGCGAGCCAAGCCGCGAGTAAAAGCTAGTATTATATAATTTAATAATAACATTCGATAAAACAAATTAAAATAATTTGTATAATAAATGATATGTAGGTTGGTTGCATCCGCCTAGATCGTTACCACTATATACCTACATGGAAAAAACTCAGTCATAGTGACTGTTTTTAGTTTATCACCGCGAAGTGACTGCATAAATCTCGAGGGTTTGTAGATCTATCGTTCGTTTCGAATCGCTCTATGCTTACCAGTAGGTACAATGTAGTCACTTTGTCTTGCAAAAAAGGTGTAGAATACAACTACGACATTGGAGTCATTGAAGTGCGAAACACGTTTGATTTTAATTCCGCCGATACGATTATTAAGGTCTAGACAGTTTCTTGTTTCTGCCGTTTAGTTTACACAAAGCGAGCGATACTAATCTCAAGTGCCTTCACCAAAACACCTGAGGGCGATGCCCATTTAGTTGTGGGTTTTATCCTGTCTTTGTTGGGCAGCGTGTACTTACCGTCTGTTTTGTATATCGGAGTACCCTTGCGGTTCAGGACTCAACGCCGCGATGCGTTGGCTAAACAAACTTGATAAAGGATTCTCCTACCACTTACCATATCAGGACGTGACTGTAACTTGTATATTGGAGGAGAAATAAATGTTTTAAGTTGTAAGTATAACATTTCAAAAAATGTTAAGCATAACACAGTACATGAATACACTTGTTACTGTCATTCTAAATTTTTTTTATATATTTGTTGGGGTCAGTTGCTTTCACTTCAGTAACTTCAGTGGACTGTATATTTTAACTTTCACAATGTATATACATAATAGTATGTAACGGGCCGGTGACAATACATATTTTCCTCGGTTTAACACTACAATTATAGTCTTACAATTAGTACATTATACGTGCCTTACTGCCGCACGTTCATCCATACATTTACATAGTTCACATAAATTCACATTATATTTTTAGTGATGGTTCCGTATAACATTAGACAAATAATAATAATAATCGTATTGGCGGTTATATTTGAATTATTACATATAGGATATTTCTAAATATCACATAAGACATATTGAACACAGAAACCAAGTAAACAAGAAATACGACAGTTTATCTGTACGTATTACGTAAACAAATTTATACACCTAGACATAATAGCTTGTCTGTCTGTACCAGACACATTAAACCTGCACATATATCGTATTTATTAGTATAAATTGACATCCCATTACGCATAATGAGCATTAGTAGAGAGAAATATATAAGAATATATATAATAATATGTATATATTATATATATATATATATATATATATATATATATATAAGTAAATATATATAATATATACATGAGAACTCATCTGTTCGTAGTACATAGAGAAATATTTATTAAACATTTATTTACAACATTTATTTATAGCTCATCTGTCCGTAACAATATTAGCTATTTGCTGCCGTTTTTATGAATATAGTTTTATGAGTTACTAACTGACCCGTGCACCTTCGTCTGCATCAAACCGGTTATCATCGGTTTCAATTGTATTTTTAAATGCGAAAAAATTTAATAAACCTAAAACCCAAGCCACACCTACTGTTTCCAATTGTAAATCCAAGCTATCAAGGGACTCACTCAAACATATACCCAGATGGTATGTGAGAAATCTTTTAAAATAAGCCTACAACCCGTTCGTAGCATTATCTACCGGATTCAATTAAAATAAAACCTAACCTAAAAAAAGGGGAAGCCATTTTCTTTGAGAAAATAAAGGAATTATAAAAAAGGAAAAAGGGGGATTTTTATTTTATCAAATAATTATAAAATGGAAAGAAACAAATAGGAAAGGTACCAAAAAAAAAAAAAATAAAAAAAAAAATAAATAAAAAAATGAAGGGTTGGGGGAAATAGGGGGAAAAAAAAACCCAAAAAAAAACATATATTGGCGGTAATGTAAAAAAAGCTTGAGAGATCTACGGATCACCAGTTGGAACGAAGTTCCTTTCCCTTTTTTGTTTACTATACAGTCAGTTTACATTATAAACTATCAAGTTGAAAGAGTTAAATTGTAAATTAAACGATGAAATATATTCATAAAATAAATGATAAATTAAACACTGAATATTATCATAACTATTTTCAACTTGTATTGAAATTTTTTCACCCTGCATTGTATTGAAGAAAAATATAAATATTAAAAAGATATGAGCACGACGCGTCAACTGTCACTTGCTGTAACTATTCGTCTATGAGCTGGCAGCGGTTTCCACAACGAATTCGAATAAGCCGGTTTTTTATATATCTTTTTGTTATTCCAAACAGCGTGCGGGCTAATTGGCTGCCGGTAAACGTTGTGTTTATTAGTGCATATCACACCTTTACAGGCATAAATATTGATTTTTATATAATTTAGAATGTTTTGTTTTTCCTTAACTTTAAAACGCTACTAAAACACGAAATTATTATTGACAGACATTTTTGTTATTAAACATAACGTGCCCGATGCCATGATTTGTAAATAAAATTTTTGTCCAAACCATGTTAAGATAGCTGTAATTTTAATATTATTTTATTTAGACATAAAATACGTTTAGCGCAACACTGGCTGTATGATAAAGACAGGGATAATTGTGTAAGCGCCTGTTATAGACGCATTTATTCAAGATGGCGTCAGCCCCAAGTCATATGGCTACGTTTATCGTTGTTTTTCATTGTTTACGGTGAAATCTCAATATCATAATGGTTAATAAAATGAAATCTGTTCTTTGCAATGGAAAAAAGAAAATGGTTTGAAATGAATTATTTTATTTATAAAGAATATCATCGGGCACATTATTGCCAATAATAAAATTGTCTGGCAGTGATAAATTCATGTATTTAATAGCGTTTAAAAGTTACTGAAAAAAAATGTTGCTTACATTATTTATGAATCAAAATTTTGATCTGTAAAGGTGTGATGCGCATTAAAAAACACAACGTTAACCGGATACCAGGTATCCTGAATCCAGTTTGGAAGGGCATAATATATATTCATATGAAAGAACCAGCTTTTCTAAAATTCTCCAGCGTTACTGGCTCTTGTACTGAGATGTCGCAAAAAAGTCTAGTTACATTTACTACAAATTTTTGTCTTTCGTTATCCTGGAGAACCCTTTGCGTTTTATGGGACAAAAAGTATCCTAGGTATCACTGTGTTAAGTTTCGTCAAAATTGGTTCAGTACTTTCAGAGTGATACGTGTTCACAGGGACAGAGAGACAGACAGATATACAGACAGACAGACAGACAAAAATTGTAAAAGGATTATCTTTGGCTTCTATATCGATAACAAAGTCTACCGCGATCAAAATTTTCAAAAAATATTTAATGTACAGATTTGGCTATGTTACAGTTTTATTATAGTATAGAAGATAGAAGGTAGTGAATAGTACTCTGATACTATATAACACGTGTAAGATAAATCCGAGCTGGGATCTTGAAATTTTAAAGGGAGTTAGTTCATTTGAGTAACTTTGCCGTCTTATAATTAAAGAGTTGTGTAAATGTTTAATGAACAAGCTGTGTACTTGTGGTATACAACTGTATACTATTTATACGAGTATATTGAGATGTGAGATGAAGAATTATTAATTGGCATAATTAACGTTTCACTTAATTTTTTTACTGCATCCTGACTATCACCGGTCGTACCGGGCAACCGGTCCATCGGGATCAGATAGAACTGGACGAGAGAGTGGGTTTGCATGAGCGCAACTGCTTAACCACTTAAATCAATTCACGCGCAGATGAACCTTGGCACGATTTCGGATTCCGAGCATAAGCCCTATGGCGATGGAGTAGTGGTGGTGGGATTTCGGGTCACGGTGTGCCTGACTCCTAGCTGTTGCTCTGCAAATAGGCGGTCAGATGAGAGTGGCCGCTCTTGGAATTGACTGAGACGGGGTTTCGAGTTCGGCAGCACATCTAATGTCTAAGCAGCCCTATTTAGGATCACTCTGCTTACCCCTGCACAGGGGAGGGGCCTAGAAAAAGGTGGCCTAAACATAGTCCGTTTCACTCTACACCCAGATGGTTAACCACGACCATCTGGCACCGATCTTTTGCGGTCGAAAAATAAATAAGGAAAAAACGTTTTCAAAAACATGCTTAAACTTTGCGACGTGGAATGTTCGTACCCTCTTGGATAATCCTACCAACTTATGTCCCGATCGAAAAACTGCTCTTATTGCAAGGGAATTGTTTAAATACGAAATTGATATAGCAGCTTTAAGCGAGACCCACCTAGCAGACAGAGGGGAGCTCTGCGAGGACCGTGGGGGCTACACGTACTACTGGTTTGGAAAACCCGCAGGTGATAAAGCAAGTAGTGGCGTCGGCTTCGCCATCAAAACTAATATGGCTAGATCACTTGCTGAGAAACCTAAGGGTATAAATGATAGGATAATGACTCTTAGACTTCACACATATAACAAAAGATATCTCCATTTAATAAGTGTATATGCTCCTACTATGTCTTATGGCGAGGAGGACAAGTTAAAGTTTTACGATGATTTACGAAAAGTCTTAAAGAATATACTATCTAGCGATAAGATCATTCTCATGGGTGCCTTCAACGCTCGCGTTGGTTCTGAAAGTAACATCTGGAAACAAGCTCTGGGGCGACATGGGATTGGTAAATGCAATTCTAATGGCGAATAACTTCTGTCTTTGTGTATAGAATTCGGCCTCTGTGTTACAAACACTTTTTTCCATTTAGCCGATAAACATAAAACGTCCTGGATGCACCCACTCTCTAAACATTGGCATCTTATTGATTACGTGATCGTACGCAAAACGGACCTCAGAGATGTACTTATTACGAGAGCAATGCGGGGCGCGAATGGTTGGACTGATCATCGTCTGATAAGATCAAAAATTCGCTTTTGCTACAAACCTCCTCATCGTGCAGAACATAAAATGCCAACCCGACTGGCCCATTCTAAACTTGCTACCTCTGAGCGACTCCAACAACAATTTAACTCTGAGTTTGCTACAGTCTCAGTTGACATAACGGCTCCGATTAATGAGCACTGGCGCTACTTAGCGCAATCGCTTCAGGAAATTGCAGGACGTATGGCCGGAAAGCCAGAGAAGAAAAATCAGGACTGGTTTGATGACACTGATACCGAAGTTATGAAGCTCATTAGCAAGTCAAGATGCCGGCTACAAAATTTATCGAGTGCTCCACAAAGAAGAACCATACAACGAGAACTTAATTCAAAGTTGTGAACTTAAAAATCGCTGGTGGACGGCGAAAGCGATAGAATTACAACACCTTGCAGAGACAAAACAAAATGGGAAATTTTATGAGAGTCTTAGGACGATCTTTGGCCCTCGGTATAATAAAACCGTACCCATGTACTCCAGAGATAAGCTAAGACGACTGACAGAGCATAACGAAGTGTTAGATCGCTGGGCTGAACATTTCGGTGAGATATTAAACCCAGCAACTCACTTCGTGGATTTAACATATATTGGGTCCCTCCAAACTTTGCCCACATCCGCGAAGTTTGATGACCCACCATCTTTTGACGAATATCTTCGAGCGATTAGTCGCCTCAAAAATGGAAAGGCTTCAGGTTTTGATAGCTGGCCAGCTGAAATATACAAATATGGTGGCTCCAATGTTCAGAATAGTCTTTTTGAACTAATTTTGCAGATATGGCAGTATGAAGAAGTGCCTCAAGTTTGGAAAGATGCTTCTATTTGCAAATCTACAAAGGTTAGGGAGACTCATCTGACTGCGGGTCTTACAGAGGCATAGCTATACTCAGCGCGGCTGGTAAGATCTTGGCCCATATTCTCAACTATCGACTAAGTGAGCTGGCTGAGCGTATTTTGCCAGAAACTCAGTATGGTTTTCGCCCAAATAGAGGGACCGTGGACGCTATATTTGTGGTAAAACAACTTCAAGAAAAGATCATAGAACAACGACGTCCGCTATACATGTGTTTTATCGATCTAGAAAAAGCGTTCGACAGAGTTCCCAGATATGCTCTTTGGAACGTACTTGAGAAAATTGGTTGTCCTGCAAAGTTCATAAACCTTATACGCCAATTCCATGAGGGCATGACGGTTAGGGTGCAACATGATAACGATTATACGGGCCTCTTTTCTGTTACTAGTAGCGTTAAGCAGGGATGCGTCATGGGCCCTGACCTCTTTGCCGTCTATTTTGCCGCTGTAGTGAGGGACGCATCCATGGGTTGTGCTGAACAGATTAAACTACATGTTAGGACAGACAAGAGCGTCTTTGATTTAAGTTGTTTCAGATCCAAACGCATGGTGCATGACGTGTCCATCTTTGAAGTCCTATACGCAGATGATGTTTGTTTGCTGGCAGAAGACCCTGTTACTATGCAGTATTTTTTGGATCGCCTACATCATTCCTGTACTAAGTTTGGTTTAGTCATAAGCGCCTCTAAAACCCAGGTATTAAAACAACTACCATGTGGCGACATAGTAGACTCATCACCGATAATCCTGGAAGGTAAGATTCTCGATGAAGTACCATCATTCCGATATCTAGGCAGTTATATTCGTTGCGATAACCGTCTAGAGACTGAAATCTCGTCAAGGATATCGAAAGCGGCTTGGTCCTTCGGAAAACTACGGACCAGAGTTTGGGATTCTCACGATCTGAAACTACACACTAAAATTGCTGCGTATAAAGCTATTGTACTTCCCATACTGCTTTATGCCTCTGAGACATGGTGCCTGTATAGAAGCGACATAAGGAAACTTGATGTCTTTCACACGAGATGCTTACGATCGATACTTCGTGTGAAATGGCAGGACCATATACCCAACTCTGAAATCCTACGACGGAGTGGGCTCAGCGGAATAGAGTCGCTACTTATTGCACGCCAACTGGGATGGTGCGGTCACATCGTACGCATGAATGACTCCACGTTGCCTAAGTCAGTGTTTTATTCACAGCTAAAACATGGAAAGCGCAAGCCTGGGGGCCAATACCACCGCTACAGAGATGTGATTAAGCGCCATCTCACCGCGTGTAATATACCTTCACACAAGTGGGAAGAGCTTGCGCAACAGAGATCAGAGTGGCGCAACTCTGTTAAAAAGGCAGTAGAAACTTTCGAGGAACATCGACTACACAATCTCGATGCAAAACGCCTCTCCGCAAAGAACCGTCCCAAGCCTTCCTACTTTTACGCCCTAAATTGCTTCGGTCAGTTACACTGTGCGCCTTGTAACCGTACCTTTAAAACAAAATCTGGTTTCGCGAGCCACATTCGCTCTCATTCACGAAATTAACAAGGTTCGCTGTTGACGGACACGTCAAGGAGGACATCATCATCATCATCATCATCATATTTTTTTTATAATTTTGAAGAAGAAACAAAGTTCTTATGTAAGACCCGCCCGATGTTATTACAAAAAGTTAAATACGTTTTAAATACTTGCTTTAATAAAAAGGTTTCGAATTAAATGCATCGCGGTCACGAAATGTTCGCCATCTTGCTCTTATGTCTCGCTTTGGTTCCGTTATAGTTAGACTTGCGAAAAAGGATAACGCGAACTTGTCTCGGGCGAGCGCGGTGCATTTCATTCGAAATCTTTTTCAAGCAAGTATTCAATACGTATTTAATTTTTTTGTAATAACACCGGCCATGTTTAAATTTAAAAACTTTTTTAAACTTTCGATGCGTTCAGACAACGAGTATAATAATTTATAATTAATGACGCCTTTTTATTGATTTCATTCCTTCCTCATTATAATTTTTGGTCTCTTTATTTTAACGGGGCTTCAGTAGATATTTGATGACTACTCCAGCCTCATACCATTAAACTTGATTCTCACATCTAGAGATCAAGGAAACAAATTTATAAATTACTAGCTGTACCTGCAACTTCGTTCGCATGGAACTTTATATAAAAAACAGTGATTAATAAAGCCATCTGAATGCATTAAGTTCATTTACTTTTCTCTCGTACTTATGTCGTGTCGTCATTAGAATTACAATAACTTTTAATAGAGTGAACCGATTTTAATGAAACACGGACCAAATGTTAATTGAGGATATGCTTTATGATTGAGGTTTTATCGTGAACGCAGTACTTTTGCAGCAATGAGTGTTCATACAAATAGACAGACAGACAGACATTTCTGAAAATGATTGAAATGTATTTAAATACTTATTCCAAGACTTTTTTTTTCACAAAAATCTAGAAAGTACATACACGTTTGATTTACATTCTTATTATATATATATATATATATATATAGACTCTAGCCACATTAGACACATAACGCCCTAATATAATATTAATCTCCAAGACACTAATAGCATTTTTTGGCTTATTTCCTTAATTGTAATCGTTCCATTACTGCTTAGTTTCTAAGGAAAAACATAATATTGAGTAGCTTAGATAATTACCTGTTTTTATCTCTTCTTATCAGTGAAAGTCCCATCAAAACCAGCTCAGTCGTCTCGAAGACAAACAAACAGACTAATAATTTATTACTTTATTAAAAAATCATCTTTATTAATTCAAGTCAATGTACATCGATTTATCTGATACATAATGCTAGCCGCGTAGGCGAATTATGTTATAACAGCCTACATTGAACTAAAACCAGTACGTAAACTAAGGCTTCTTCTTCTTTTCCCTATCGTTTTCCCGGCCTGGTGCCAGGGTCCGCTTTCTTAATTAACTTTCTCCACTTTGCCCAGTCTTCGGTATCCTTTTGTGTGAGGTTATTTACCTTTATGTCCACCTTCACCACGTCCAGCCAGCGTTTTTTGGGCCTGCCGCGAGACTTCATGCCTTGTACAGTAATGTTGAGATATCTATTTCCGACGTAGTCTGGAGGCCTGCGACTTATGTGGTCGTACCAGAGGAGACGACTCTCCTGCAACTTGTCTGCTATGTTATGGACTCCAAGGCTACCACGGAAGTGTTCGTTGCGACGATCTAATCACGTTACGCCACACATCCATCGCAGCATCTTCATCTTAGTGACATGTAGCTGCTGGACATGTCTATCTAGGACCGGCCACGTTTCGCTGCCGTACCTTTTTACTTCACCGGTATTTTTTGGTCGCATAGAACGCCGGTGACCTCTCGCCATTATGCCCAAGCGACGCCTGTTCGGGATTAGACGTCGTGATCGATTGATCCGGACTCGTGTATCACAGAGCCTAGGTATTTGAAGCTGCTGGTCTTCGCGATGCATTCGTTACCAATTTTTAAGTTTTCGGGGTTCGTGCTACTACACGTCATGTACTCGGTCTTCGCAATATTGAGCGCTAGACCACCGTTCTCCAGCGCCCCATTCCACCGATTTACCTTTCCCCCATACTCTGCTTATTCTCCTTCATTCAGAAAATTTTGTAATGACGTGAAAAGTTTGTACGAAAACAGTGGCAAAATAGAATGGGTATTCGGAAATACTGTAGAAAAACGCGAAACCGTGGATACTGAAAAAAAAATGCAAAATGCGAAAATGCAGTCTTCGGGAACAATCTAGGCCGGACTAGTTTTCTGTTACCTAAATATGACAATATAGCAAGCAAATTATACATCATGAACCAATTTTTATTTTAAACCAAACGATAGTGCCGCTCAAACATAAACTATAAATAGCTTACCAAAACTAGACATTGACAGAAAAATTTTAAAGCTAAAAGATGTACCTACCAGATCATGAAATCATATATTAGTCATAAACATATAGCGGTGCTACAAAATATTCCCAAGGAGAGCTGATGTTTGGCAGGCGGCCGGTCGTAAAAATTAAGCCTAATTTGAAATCGCAATATGACAAACATTTTGTGCCGATTCTACGCAGGTGGAATACGCGTAAGAAGATGATGATGATTTTGGTAGTTTTAAGTTTCTCGTGGAAATTCCAATTCTTCAATATATTCAGTATGAATAACTCTCCAAACTATTATTTTTAGTGTATACGGCCCTAATATAAATATTATAATATAAATATATAATATATATATAATATAAATATATAATATATAAATATATTATATACAAATATATATATTATATATAAATATATAATAAATAATATAAATATATTAATATTATATTAAGAAAATACTCATTCACTAGATTTAATAACATTGTGACAATTTCCCAAAATCTTTAGATTAGATGAGAGACTTGATTAGATGACAGATGACCAGAGTTACTTTTGTTGTCCACAATAACAATGAGGCGCCTTCTAAAAGAAATCTTTTGTTATTACTCGACAGGACGTGAAGCAGACGAGTGGAATGAAACTTTGGGAAATTTCCCCGAACTCTCTTCACATTTAGCGGAATCATGTGATGTGGCCGCAGTTCATAAATTTCAACTTTTATCGACCATTATTCTCGTCTGGACTGTAAATATTTAGAATATCTCAGTAAATTCGATGTCTTATTTTAAGATAAGAGCAAGGTGCACGTCTTACTGTACGGTTATTACGACTGTTATATCTTTTATGAGGGATAAATCATATCGAAAGTGTTTCTGAACTCTGAATCGGTTATCGGTTATACAGTTATTTCTGATTGTAGGAAAATACTGCACTGAATTGTATGTATTTGAGAGCAATTTTATTTTTAATGCAAGTTTGTTCCACATGTGGAAGGCGTAGTCAGTAGTTGAATTTTATAGAACTGCAAACAATAGAAAAGTTGGTAGAACATAACCATAATGTACTATAGTATCCAGAAAATTAAACTGATTTTGGAAAATAAATGAAACAGCGTTACCAGTTTCTGGCGTTCTTATGACATTAATTATTCCTAGTTATGGGGTTATTATATCATCATTAAGTAATTTAATTGTTGTTTTTGAATCCTGTAATTCTGCTGTATGTTAAAGTTGAAATCATCAGTTCTTATATTTATAGTATTTAAGCTGATTCCTCTGTAGTCATCTGCAGGACCTCAATCGTGCTATGTAATCCCGGACTATTCTGAACCAATTTGAATCTTACATTGTTTTTGCATTAAGCCAGGTTGCTGCCTCACGAATATCTTCATATGAGTTCTCACAAACATTTGATGTTGTCACTCGATTTCAATTCTCAATTACACTTGGATTAAGTTTGTGATGTATTTCAAATACATCGGTTTGATTGCGGTCGGGTACGGAATAATTGCAACGCATTGCGTCACGCTGTGGTTTTCGGTTCAAATTGGATATAAATAAACGTGAGTGCAACTGAAATTGGAATCGTAAATAATAATTCGTTTTCATGTTCGTTGTCACTGATTGTCACTGATTTTGTCGGAATCTATATGATCTATTAATTTATCCTTTTTAAAGGACTAAAAAAACGAATACACGTTTTTCTGTATAAAACAAATCGTGACCTATTTTGTCTTAAATATTTTATTATACCCTTGTTTATTTTTTTTATTGCAAACTTCTTTTTCGCGCTGAGTGGTATTTGACCGGATAAAAACCTATGGTGTCGCGTCAGCGACATGCTAGTAAGTGTGACCGAACGTATTGCGTTTTCACCAGACTAGCGACGCGTAGTATAGCGGCCTGTGTACATGTAATATTGATATTTTGTATTGAGATTGTGCAGCCCGTCATATATTTTATTAATTCATAAACTGTATAAAAACGTAACATAATTATTGTGCGAAATGCCAATAGATCTGAACATTATTTCTTTTATAAATATCTATATAATAAGATTTACTAACACAAACTGTTCATAAGAATTCATTGTTTCCTGGCAATGTTTCAAACTTAATAACTTAACATCCGTACTATATAATAAATATCTTGGAAAACATATTTCAATAGAAAATAGGATAATTTTAATTTTCAGCATTACACAGTTCTAGAGCAAAAAAACATTGAACTGTATGTAGTTACAACAATAGCGGATGTCCCCACGTAAACACGATACATATCTATACGTAACAGGGCTGTCAAAAACTATATTAGTTGATTAACTTTAAACTAGGATTGACTTGAACTTTAACGATTTGTTTTGTGTAAATACTTAAAGTCTTTTATTTGAGAATTTTAGCCACAAGCAATATGAATACACTGGCCTTAGAAGACATGCTATCATTATTTATCATCATGATTTAATAAGTAGACTAGTCTATTGACCAAGCTGTATTAAAATATTCAAAATGGCAATCAGTTTAATACAAATAGTTATTTTCTGTTTTAGCAAATGAATTACGCAATAAAAGTTGGTTTACCAGCTAACTCCTTACATAACTTACCAAAAAATCTTGGCCTTCCAAAGTATTTATTAGAGAAAGCAGCCTAAGTAGATTTTTATCTAATTTAACAACATAGGGAGAGGAATGCTAGTATTCGATGCGCATCGGTAGAGAACCTTTAACCTTCACCTCGGTTGCAGGTTATGATTATTGCTCCTGCCTTATAGTCTTTTTTCAATTAGAGGATAGGATTAGATCATTGGATGCGTTATGATGGACTGTACCAACCATAAATACCTATAATGGTTTTCTCTATATATATCATATCCACCGACCAGGCTACCCACCGAGAGGGTCCCTCATTGAGATGCCCATTATCGAAAGCAATCTCACCCTTCATTCTAATTTTAACGTGGTTTTCGACTTAGGTAATTATTTGACAAGGTCTTCTTTTTGTTTCCAGGCCATTTCACCCCGAACCCCTACAAATTAATCTAACAATTTTTAACGAGATTCTATTCTTCAAACTGACAAATGATCCACTTTCGGTGTAATTGTTATAAAAGTATTCTATTACGCGGCTCAAGTGGTAACACAAAGGTCCTCTGTATCAGTCCAAGTGGAGGCAATAATAAGCGGAGACGGGCATGGGATAAGTTCGTTCCCGTCTATCATATGGCAAGGTCGGTGTAGATCAAGCTTGCTGTTACTTCATCTCATTACATTTTAATGATTAGAGGAATATACCGTGAGGAACGCCGTTAGGCAAAGAGACCGAAATTTTTTGATGTACACTCCATGAGGTTCACTGACTTCTCACCTTAGACTCCTCGTCCTATAACGTGAAAACCCGACATCGCAAGGCGAATCTATCTAATAAAGTAATTCCCCTTTTATGTATTTACTAGTTGATATCCGCTACTATCTTAACAACATATTTCATATACCCAAAAAACAATTGTAATTAAAATTATACTTTGCCCACTAAATTTATTTTTAAACAATGTTATTCGTTTTATTTTACTTTCCTTCGCATTACACCATTAGTCCGTTTCTCCGTGGCAAAAAACACACACCGTAGTACAAAAGCCGCAGTTTTTTAAAACTATAATAATTTTGTATTATACGCAGATACCGTGACATTCTTTTGCCAAAGACCAGGAGCCAAAACTTAAAAAAAAAATCATAAAATCTGTGCTCATAAAATTTTTTTCACAAGAATCTAAAAAGTACAGACACGTTAGATTTACATTCTTATTATATGTATATATAAGATAAACATAACAGATGGTTATACTATGTACCTAGTCTTGCCACAAATACTGAAACAAAGAAAAAAAATATTTTCTATTGCAAATAAATAACATTTATTACTTTTACAGTGTATTAGTTTAATACATAAATATAAAACAATTTAAAATATAAAAAGCTTATCCGAAGTGGTCTCCATTGGCTGCAATACAGTCCTTTAAACGTTGAGGCCAGTTATCTATAGAAGCACGCACTCTTTCCATGGGAAAATTATTCACTGTCAATCCTACGGATTGTTTTAGGGACTTCTAATTATCATGGCTTTTAGAGCAAGCCGTACTTTCTAAAACTGACCATAAATCATAATCCAGCGGATTAAGAACGGCACTAGACGACGGCCAGTCTTCAGCTCTGATGAAGTCCGAAACGTTCGTTTCCAACCAAGACTGCGTAGACCGAGCTTTATGACCCGGCGCCGAGTCTTGCTGGACGGACCATTCTTGGTTATTGAACATGGTGTTGTTAAGGGGCTTCACTACCTTCTCAAGAATGGTATCTTGATACACTTGTGCCAATGTTTTGATACCTTTCTCACAAAAGTATGGGTCAGTCACTCCTTCATAGCTAATACCCCACCAAACCATCACTGAAGTCGGATAGTGCGCACGTTGCACTCTGTCGACTAATTGAGAAGCTTCCTTAGGGCTTTGAGCATAAATACGGTTATTTTGTTTGTTAAAATGTTGCTCAATTGTAAAAATTTTCTCATCCGTAAACAAAATTTATCTGTGACCTCCCTTTGCGTACCGCTTCAGTAGTTGATTTGATTTTACCACCCTATTCTTTATAAATTATCAGTTAAGAAATGACCAGTACGTCTCTTATAGGCTGCAAGTCCTAAGTCATTTTTTAAAATACGTGACATGGTTCTAGGTGCTATCTTCATCTCCCGAGATAAAATCTTTTGCTTTCGGACAGGATTTCTTCAAATTCTTTCGCTTACTGCTTTGACCTCCTTTTTCGTATAAAATATTGTACAATGTATTGGCGCCAAAATAAGAAAATGCAATGAATAATCATATAAAAATGACAGATTCCAAATTCAAATGTAATATTTTGTTTACAGCGACTGTTTCACAGTACGTAAGTATATTGAAATCGTACGACAACCTTATACATATCTCACAATGTTTGAATAGAAACTATTTTAGTACGAAACTAGAACAACATGAATGATAAAGGTGAACGTTGAACGTGTTAAACTATGGCAAACTATAACTAACTGTTCGTGTATTATACACATGAAATAAATATATCAAGAGACATTACTACAATTTTGTGAATAATTGAAGTGAAACTTCTAATGTGACTTCCAACAAGGTTGCGTTAAACGTTTAACGCTACCATGGAGGGGTATGAAAGCACTGTTGCGTTAAACGTTCAACGCTCCTTGGAAGGGGAAATAGAAAGAGATAGAGCGCGAAAAATAATCAAACTTTTCGTATCTTACTTTAGTTATCATAATCCCATTGTAAATGTTATAGATTTGGATATTTCTCCACTCGAAAATGATAATTAAAAGATGCGATCAATTGTGAATTCTATGCAATGTTAATAAAGTTTGTCTTAAAGAAACAATATGATTTCAATAAAAAAGACTCGTCAGTCGGAGGCCATTAATTCAATTTAAGTTCATTTAAAAATCAAAAGACTGATATTTTACTTCATTTTTACTAGTTATTCCTTAACTGGTTATTTTTATTATTAACCGATTCTTTTTATATTTTTTCCCACACAATCTATACTATAATAAAACTGTAGCAAGGTCAAATCTGTACATTAAATATTTTTTGAAAATTTTTATCGGAGTAGACTTTATTATCGATATAGAGGCCAAAAATAATCTTTTTACAATTTTTGTCTGTCTGTCTGTCTGTCTGTCTGTCTGTCTGTCTTTCTGTCCCTGTGAACACGCATCACGCTGAAAGTACTGAACCGATTTTAACGAAACTTGACACAGTAATAACTAATGTGCCAAGGTTACATTTAGGATACTTTTTGTCCCATAAAACGCAAGGGGTTCTCCAGGATAACGAAAGATAAAAAATTGTAATTAATGTAACAAGACTTTTTTGCAACATCTTAGTACAAGAGCCAGCAACGTTGGAAGAACGAGAATTTTAGAAAAGCTGGTTCTTTAATATGAAGATATATTATGCCCTTCCAAACAGGATTTAGGATACGTGGTAGCCGGTTAACGTTGTGTTTTTTAATACGCATCACACCTTTACAGGTCAAAATTTTGCGTTATAAATAATTTAAGGAACATTTTTTTTTCAGTAACTTTTAAATGCTATTAAAACATGAATTTATCACTGTCAGAGAATTTTGTTATTGACACTAATATGCCCGATGATATTCTTTATAAATAAAAGAATTCATTTCAAACCATTTTATTTTTTCCATTGCAAAGAACATATTTTATTTTATTAACCATTATGATATTGAGATTTCACCGTAAACAATGAAAAACAACGATAAACGTAGACGTATGACTTGGAACTGACGCCATCTTGATTACATACGTCTATAACAGGCGCTTTCACAAGTATCACTATCTTTATCATACATAAAATGGGGTAAACATATCAATGCAGATGCAGAATCTAGCTCTAAGTCTCTTAACGTTTTCAAAGCATTAGCCGGTTCTAACTGGGGTGTTCATCCATAACATTGAGTTCGTTTATACTTCAATATTATACGCAGTCGAATTGACTATGCGAGCTTTCTTTATGATAATAGTGCTCAGATTAACCTCTATAAACTTGAAAAAGTCCAAAACCAGGCCATTAAGTCATTCGAAAAAAACGAACTACCTAATTTATTAGAAGAACTGTCCGCCTCTTTCCAATTACTCTATTGGCGTAACAGAAAAAAACCATTATTAGTTTCTATTTTTGTCAATATAAAAATACTCCAATTCAAACAAGTATAAAACATGAAATGTTCACTTTACACACCTGGGTCGATAACATTGATTTGCACAATATAATTAAAATAAATGTAGATGGTATTTGGAAGCCAAAGAGTCAATATGATATTCTTAAAATAAAAGATATTTGTGTTCAATATATGAATAAATATTACCCAAATTTTGTTAAAATATACACTGACGGATCTAAAGCTGGTAATTATTTAGGAGCCGCATTTTTTGAGTCAAATTTCAAAACTTTTATGAAATTTCAAATTGATGAAAATATTTCAATTATGCACACTGAATTGATAGCAATTGCAGAGGCCTTATCATTTGTAGAATCCACTGAGTCCATTAAGATTGTTATTTTATCAGATTCAAAAACTGCTCTTCAACACGTAGCTCGATGTACCTTGACTTTTCGAGGAATACCGATAGCCTACACTATTTTGAAGCAATTACTAGATTTCAAAGCAAAGAACAAAGTAATTGTTTTACAATGGATCCCTTCTCATATAGGTATAACTGGGAATGAAAGACCTGATCTTTTAGCTAGAGAAGGATCCTCCGAAGGTGCTCCAATTAATATTTAACCAACTTACTTGGACATATGCTCAGTATTTAAAAATAGCTGTTGCTCGCATTGGAAGGAATACTTTGATGAGCGTTCTAAAACAAAAGGAATATGGTACAGAACGATTCAGCCACATCCCTTAAGGTCACCATGAATAGATGACAGTACGATTTGCCGTCGGGAAGCAATCACAGGAATGAGATTACACTCAGAACACATCCCATGTAAAAAGTTCGCCTACCTGATGCGTAAAGTACTATCACCACTCTGCCAGAGTTGTGAGCTCATCGATGATGTGCACCACATCCTGGCAGAATGTGTTCGAAGCGAAGATATTAGATCTCGGCTTAATGCTACTGGTTCGTTCCACACTGGTTTGTACAATTCGTTATTGTCTGACCCCATTTCGAAAGATGCTAAAGAATTGTACAAAATTAATATAAGCTATTGTTAAGTTTATTGTCATTCTTATTGTTATATAGTTGTATGTCACTTAGGCGATATAGCCGAGAAGGCGACTAAGCCTTCATTAAAAAATAAATAATAATAATATTAAAATTACAGCTATCTTAACATGGTTTGGACATACTTTATTTTATTTACAAAAAAAATAGCATCGGGCACATTATTGTTAATAACAAAAATGTCTGGCAATGATAATTTCATGTTTTAGTAGCGTTTCAAAGTTAGCAAAAAACAAAACATTCAAAACATTCAAAAATTATAAAACATTATAAAAACCAATATTTTTGCCTGTAAAGGTGCGATATGCACTAATAAACGCAACGTTTACAGCCAGGTAGCCCGCACACTGTTCGGAAGAACATAAAGATATATAAAAACTGGCTTATTGAAATTCTTTTTCCAAAACATTACTAGCTCTTAGACAAATAGTTATAGGTAAGTGACATTTGACGCGTCGTGTTCATATCTTTTTAATATTTATATTTTTCTTCAATACAATGGAGTGTGAAAAAGTTTTAATACAAGTTGAAAATAGTTATGATATCATTGTGTTTCATTTATCATTATTTATTTTATTAATATAATTTTATCGTTTAATTTACAATTCAACTCTATCAACTTGATATTTTATAATGTAAGCTCTACTGACTGTATAGTAAACGTCTACAAAAAAGGGGAAGGAACTACTTTAGAAACTGGGGGTCCATAGACCTCTAAAGCTTTTTTTCACATTACCGCCAATATATGTAGGTTGCTACGAACGGGTTGTAGCCTTATTTTAAAAGATTTCTCACAAACCATCTGGGTTTGAGTGAGTCCCTTGATAGTTTGGATTCACAATTGGAAATCGATGGTGTGTCTGCAATAAGGTTTTAGGTATATTAAAATTTTTCGAGTTTAAAAATACAATTGACACAAGTTATAACCGATTTGGTGCAGACGAAGTTGCACGGGTCAGCTAGTTATTATATATAGTTACAGAAATGGTAGTATAATTTGTTTTTATATTTTGTATAATGCTTACTATATTGTAGTAATAAATAAATAAATGCAAATAATCAATTTCATACAAGTATCTCTAAGTAGGTATGTATTGTATTACGGTATAAATGTTAAGACTCCATAGATTCCAAGGCTTCGGAAATATCTGAAATAAATGTTCTGAAATATCATGTGATATTGTTATTCTCTCTTCTTAAATATATAAAAATCCAGTGTAATGATGTTTAGCCACGATGAACTCCCGAAACTTAATATTCATGTATATTTGGTCAATTTCAGAGATAGGATAATTTATATTTCGATAATTACCTCAATATGTTTCAATTATAAATTCAATGACTCTCAATGTTGATTTATGTTATTATTTGTAAGTTGAATCAGTCTTGAACAGCTCGTGCTTTAAATTAGTTTGTTGACAGAAAACTATAGGACCGACTGTTATAGTATTCTCATAGATGGCGAAACGTTTTATTTTATTTTTTTCAAC
This sequence comes from Antheraea yamamai, assembly GCA_036509395.1. Classification (NCBI taxonomy): domain Eukaryota; kingdom Metazoa; phylum Arthropoda; class Insecta; order Lepidoptera; family Saturniidae; genus Antheraea; species Antheraea yamamai. The sequence continues at coordinate 431,694 of AP028433.1, forward strand.
TCCAGTTTATTTTATTGTGCTCGTGATTTGTTAATCTATTGACTACGTATTCCCGCTTTTTCTGTATCAAGTTTTTAAGCAGACTCATCTTCTTCTTTGTCTTGTTTTGGCTCCGCAGAAGCATTTGCCAGCGTCAATGTAAGGCAGACTCATTACCTAGTAATACCGAATACTTTATGATAATTTTAATTCAACATGTAATAACTGAGCTTGAGCAACGCGTGCCGGCTCAGATAGTAACAATATAAATTCACAACTCTTTTACACAACACATATCTGATATTAAGTGGCAACTAATTCTGAAAATAGTATTACCTCTGAATGCTATCTGCCGCTGTGCGCTTATCGGTGCTTGCTGACAGATTTCCGACTCAGATAGTAACCGTACGAATAGCAACAATATATATATCCCACATCGGTAAGACAACAAATTGTAACATATGAATCCACATTCTACTTCTCGTCGCGGTAATTCTAATCCATGATACTTTTACACTAATTTTGTTTGAAACACATATCTTTTTCTATATAATTCCTCTGTCCGTGTGTATGTGACTGAACTCCTAAACGGGTGGACAGATCTTGATGAAATTTTTTGTGTGTGTTCAGGTGAATTTAACAATGATTTAGATTCGCAATAGGAACCGCTATATTATTATTAGATTATAACATAATACTTTGGGATTTCGTAAAAAGTATGTACGAACATAGGAACAGAGTTGCATGCGAAGCTTGTGTCATATGAAAATATACCACGTAAACAAATTCTGTTATATATGAATATCGACCAAAACGTTTAAGTAACAGAGGGAGAGAAAATGTATATACAAATAGTTATTATTTTACAGCACGTAATTCCAAACGTTTTGTGCTTAATTATACCATAACATTCTAACTCTTATCCATTAAGACATCTAAATTAATATTTACATCAGCGTAATAAATTCATAGGATTAATTTGGTAGATTATATACCCACACTATTTGTTATCGTGAGATTACTTTTGTTACTTTGTATATATGAACAAGAAATTATACGCCACATACGGGAATATTATCTATGTTTCATGTCAACACATTGTATTACTATGAGAAAAATCAAAACAGATAATGTGGGGTGTACGAATATTATTTCTATCGAATTTCGAAGTAAATATTTGTTTTATTTGAATGGTCGAACTGTTCGAATAATTCAAACTACATAAATAATTCAAACTGTTTAAATAAATTTACCTAGCTATCGATGTATATTAATTTAATATACGTTTATTATTTCAAAAGTAATCGAAATATTATAATTATTTTAACCGTTTAAATTATTTCAATTGATTGAGATTACTTGAAAATCTTATTCGAGTACTCAAGTTATTCAAATCGATTCGTCGACGAATATTCTTATACATATACTAGTTACCAAAATATATATGAAGCAATATTAAATTCTTAATTGAGTAATTAAAGAGACTTCATTAAAATATTCTACAATAACTGTAGTACGGAATTTCCGTTTAATGGAAAAGAATGTTTATTAAAAAAGCTAATTACTTATTACGCAAAACGTTAGTAATATCGTTGTTTGAGAGCCTTAAAATTAAGGACGTATTTAATATTCAGGGTCGCGACGTCAAAACACTTGTACGGTGATTTACAGCTAAGCAGTTTTTAATAACAAAACGTTTTGGTTGTAATTAATCATAAATCACCTAGCGGTGTGGAAGGAGCAGCGCGGGGGCGCGTCGGTCCGTCAACAATTTATACATACTTCTTTTTTGTTGTTCTGGTTTATTTTCGTGACGTACTTTATGCGAGTCACTGCTCTGCAGACGCCAACTCTTTATAACGCGACTGCGTACTCGACCGCTTTTATTCGAACTCTTGAAAATGACACATGATGGTATGTAATATACTATTCAAATCGCAGCGCTGACTTCCGAGATACAAGGATTCATTGACAGTGGCAATCATTAAGCAGATACAGTTAGTATCGAATATTCTACTTCGATTAAAGTATTAAGTAGCCTACAATCCTTTATCATGCCGTAATGTCTCGACTAGTACAAATTTCAACACTTAGCTTGTGCGTTATGTTGTAAAATTTTATTTCCATAGATTAACTGAGTGATATTTTTTTACCGAGGAAGTAATTTTACATTGATATTACATCTAGTGACAATCTCACGTCACACTTATACTGATATCATAAAGCTTTCTGATTGTTTTTTTCATTTGTTTGAAGAGCTGACATCAGGAACCATCTGTCGGGTTTGAAATATTTTTCTTGCATCTTATACCCTACTTTTTGACGAAGGTTCTTGGTTATGTACCATCACCCTGCGATCTGCAAAAGAGGAGAAATTATCATACAAAATGGAGGTCAGAAAAGACGATAAGCCATAACGAAGTAATAGAGCTGGATAGCAGTGTAACCAAATGCGTAAAAATTTAAAAGCGAATAGAATCTTGGTGACATCTAGTTTAGTGATAATAGAAAATGCAATAGAATAGAGACTGGGCCTGAAATATATCCTATATTTGAAGACTTTTTGGTGACAAATTTTCAATACGAGTATATGCTTTTACTCTATTGCTTCGTTTTTGCTATTATTAGAGCATACAGATATGTTAATTCTTATACGAAAATATTCCCAAAAATACGAAATATTCTCATTCAGTTTGATTATCGTTAAATTAGTGTACAATTTCCTAAGTCTGCCAATATTAATGTATTCAAATTGTGCTTTGAATACGGCTTTCTGCTTTACGCTTTTCATTTTGTCGGCTTATTGTTACGTCCTTTATTGTGGAAGGCTCAAGTAAATATCCCTTTGTAATTTAGTTTACAATTCTATACGTGTTTGAGAGTTGAAGTTATTTCATATTCTACTTGTAATACACTGTTATCATACGTAAGCTTCTAATATCAATAAATAGCTTCTAACGTTTGTGTTAAGGGTTCCTTTCTTAGAAAGGGAACCCTATTGCTTTGTTACATTACCCGTCTTACATTAAAATCGTTGTATCTTTTCAGCCCTAATAGTCGTACATATATTAGCCCTAATAGTTAACTAATTAAACACCGATACATAACAAAGTGGTCCTTTTTGTTCAGACCTATCATAACTGTAATCAAAAGCTCGAGTCTTGGTGTACTTACAAAACAAACTCTAAAGTAATTCAATGTTAATAAAAACTGGCCCAATTGGGAATCGGACTGAGGATACAGTTTAAGGATCTTGAGTTAAATGAAAGAAAACACAAGATTTTAGCATATGAATAACATAGTGAATTGGTTACTTTGGTACAATCGTATCGGTCTATTTTAGGCCGATATGTTTCTAGAGTGAAACTATAATTTAATCTAATCACACCAAGTCGATTAGCGAACTTCTTAAAATCATCTACTGATTTCTTTGGAATAGTCTTGGTATCAATAATCTTGGATGATCGACTTCATTTGATTAACATTGCGTATCAACTAGGAAGGTATTTTCCTAGAAAGCACTCTACCGATGCGTTTCAATTGCAGCTATATATCTATATAGATAGTTATGATTTCCGATATTACATCGGAGTCTAGATGCTAAAAATGTTTTCTCACTTCAATCAAAACCATTATTTTGGCATAAATAGATCTTGAAAATATTCTTTGCTGACTTCATTTGTAAATAACTAAAAATACTTTCTTGTGATTTCAGTATAACTTTAATATCAACTATGACATACGCAAGGGAAATTTTGAAATAATTTGGGATAGATTAAGGATGAATTGTTTGGGGACAATTGTGTGAGTGCGAAATGATTTGCGGTTGGAGTCGAGCTACTGACGCGTCTCGGTGGCGCGACACGTTGCCGCCCTTTAACAATATATGCAAAATATTTAACGATTCCCTTAAGCCCCTGACAACGTCATGATGATTGGCCTAGATGAGTGTGTAATTCTATTTTGTTATATTTTCAACATGTTTCATGACCATTTCATTACAATATATAGTAAATCTTTAGTTCTTATGGTAAAATATGGCAATGATATAAGATGAATTATATACGATTTTACTTCAGGGTGGCGATTAGTTAATATATATCCAGTAACCAAGCAGGGTGGTAGGGTGTTTGTACTCGAGCGGAGGGCACATGGTGATAAACCTGTTACAGTGCCTCTCTTATAGTTTGTCGTGCTTGGCGATGGATTATAAATATTTCGTAGTTATTTTTGCATTACACTTTGATTGCCGTTAGGCCAATTAAAAAAGTTGCTGAAGTTATTGTCTCTGCTCTTTTAATAATAATGTCATATTTAGAACAAGTCTGAACAGAAGTAACCTTCTGAATGATAAATTTAATTACATTGGCTAATTAAACAATGAATTAATCACTTTGCACTAATCAATTTTCGGAATGAAGTTTGTAAAGAAATACTATAAAACATTATAAGTATTGTATGTTAAAGTGTTTTGTTGGCTCTCAGCCAGATGCTTAAATGGAATAAAAATATTACGAGCTCCAGTTTGAAATTATTATCACTTTGTTATTATGCGTCAGGTAAAAATTTCTATAAAACCCGACATACAATGTAATCTTTGTTGGGATATTTGGATCCCAACCCAGATAATTATAATCTAAGCTAGCTGCTGCGTCATATGTTATATCACCATCACAAGAGTTCAGTCTTCATCATTCGGTGTTTGCAGTTAATTAATGCTAAAGACACTTCAACTGCTAATTGAACTGTAATTTACAAATTGCTAAATGCAAGAAAATATATGTGGTATGCTTAATAGATTATACACGTTCATAGAATATATTATACGAACGAAGCAACAAAAATAAAATATTATGAGTTTTTAAATTTTGTAGAGAGTGAATAACGATGTAAAAAGGTGATGTTGTGAAAGGCTACGAGTGCGAGTGAAAGAGGTTTTAGGAGGAAAAAAAGGTATAATTTTTTTTTTTAAACCAAGTTGTTCAAAACTAAATTTGATATGATATTTTGTTATATGAATGTTGAAGAAATTGTTCTTTTTTTAACAGCTCTCTACCGACTAGGCTACTTTCATGCGACGTCAAGCAAAACACTTTACACTTTGCTGTCACAAAAGTCGTACAAACACCGTAATACCCTACCTCTCCGCACTCAGGGCGCAAATGGAGAAACGTTTAGCGATAGACGTAAACATTTCAAGACGGAGAAACGTTTTCCAGTCAACTCGTGACTTGAGTAGCTTTGTGCAAAGATTGTGTGGATATTTCAAAGACGATAGCCATGGCATCAAGTCTGAACTTTACTATTAAATTCCATTGTTAACTATATTCTGTTTCTAAGTAAACGTACAGCTGTGGTTATTTTCACATTTACATGTACGACATGAGTATATTTTTTACTCTGTGAAGTTCTTTACTGCCTTAAAGTTGTAGAAAGTTTTGACGAGCATCTGATGGATTAAAATTTATTTTTAGAAGTTATTCCTAGCACATATTACATATGTACACTATATAATACAGTTATCCATATTTATGGTAAATATTAAAGCATTTTTATCAGTGTACGGTCCATTGTACGGTCATTGTACCATTGTACCAAGTGGTAGGCGCAGTGTAATCCGAAAATAATCGTGACCACTGATACACTTATAGTCTACAGCTAGTCGCTACTACTATCATTCCGAACTGTAGGACTATTGTTAGCTACTTATTATTTAATCTCAAAACATATATCAAATATGGAGTAAATAATTAGATGACTAAATAATTCATTATATAGCGGAGCTTTGAAGGTAACTCAATCTTTATCAATCGAGTAAGTACTTACTTGATATTAAAGCAAAATCCTTCGATATAACTTACAAAAATAACGTAACGTTTAGGAGAGAGAAATCAAGTTCTTTTGATATTTATTCCACAGACACAGATTTAGTTTAACAAAGGAGCGAAAGCTTTGGATGATGATGCGACGCTTCAATTACAATTCATTTGCTGAAATCCTCGAACACAATGTCGCATTGTTGTGAGTTAATTTCTAAACACATTGGGGAGATATATAAGATAGCTCTAAGCTTGTGAGATAGTCTCATAATACTTAGAAGCAAGGTTTAAGCCTGGTTTTTCAATGTAGCAAATTATTGATATCATAATGTGAAAATAGATCAGGTCTCTTTAATACTTTAAGCCAGTCAGTCAGTCTAAGTCAAATTTGCCATCCAGCACATCTCAATGTGTTCTAGTAATTGCACCTCAGTTATAGCAACTTATCTAAGCACATTACCATCATGATCAACAAATAGAACCTTTTATAAAATATGTTATAGGTTTTAGCGTTTAACCACAATCTTATCTGGTTTTAAATGACGATGCGGTGCAAGATGGTAAAAACGCTAAACCTAGAGAGGGCTGGTTCTCAAGTGCAGTTGCCGGAACACACCAACAGGTGCTTAGCGACGGTTTTCCAATTTGAGTTTGGTAACTAGTGGGCGGCGGACTTCGTAAAATTCCTATCACCATGCTATAGTTTGAACACGATGTTTTCCTTCACCGAAAGCTCCGACTCAATCGTTAGTTATCTATCTATCTAGGTATCAGCTAAGCCATCGTCGCTTCAAAACTTGGCAACAGATTGTGGATAGTTGCTATAGAAACAAGAATATAGCATCACCGCGAAACTCTGTTTATTCGTAAATCTATCTCGAGTTTGGACTCTATTTCGGTCGCTTTGAGCCCTTCACGTATCATCATACCATCTGTTCCAACTCATAATTACGTATAAATCGCTGGTCAGTGGAGGACAGTGATCGATTGCTCACGACCGACCACCGGGCGTACATCACACCGCGCCACGTTCTAAACATAACACGTTCGACTTCGAACAATTTATGAATTGTTTATAGTATATAAATTCTGCTCTCGTTTGATTGTTTGTTGTGAACGATCGGTTTCATGAAAGCTGTCGAGATTTCTAGAATTTTTAAATGTTTAACCTACAGTCACGGTTAATACCAACATCCACGGAAAATTCACCTTATCAGCTACTACGCGCGATTGCTCTATATTCGTTATACAGAGAATATGCCTAAAATAATCCACGTAAATTAAAATACACTGATATAATAAATTTCGCCGTAAATTCTTTTTTTTTTTAATCTCTACGTAGGACTAAGTAGGTATATAAAAGGAATTACGATATAAAATAATGAAGCAGGGAGGTTCAGGAGCTTATTTTATATAGATGGTTACCAATATTCTTTGACTATAATCTGCGTGAATATGATGTTAGTAAAGAGAGGGCGTTCGCTGGAGATTGTCTCGCATATATTATAATGTTTTTGTATCACAAGCGTCAAGCTTTATGGTACACATAAAAATACGTTGGAATTTTTTCTTACTTGCTGTATTTTTATTAGAAAATTGTTGCATTCAAGAAGTGAGAAGGCTATCTAGCAATACTGTTACTATAACTCAAATGCGTTATATGTAAGGCGGTGAAGCTGTGAAGGCCCGTCAGGCGAATAGCGTAATTAGTTCGGAAAAAAGTGCATGACTCCACGTTTTCTGACTGAAGTGTTGTCAGTTGTAATTTTTTTAAAGTGAAAATTTCTTGAGTCGTTTTGGACGATTTTTGATAGGTGAAAATCTTATGGGTTCGCGTCACCGATGGCTTCGAAATGCTCGTGACGTAGTATCGGCCTGTGTCATCTAATATTGATATTTGGTATTGATCTTGTGCAGCCCATCATATGTTTGATTAATTAATAAACTGTTTAAAAATATATATCACTAGCGGGCCCGGCGGACGTTGTCCCACCCTAATAATTGAAAAAACCTACTATTCGATCGCAGGGCACCCTACCGGGTTCAATTATAAATCTAAACCATTGTAGAACACACAAAAAAAATCATCAAAATCAGGCCAACCGGCTAAGAGGAGTTCAGTCACATACACACGGATAGAAGGATGATATATCAATCTGCTTGAAATGCTTAATGTACTCGTAACTAACGTAATTTAAGTTGTTAATTTTTAATACTGTATCCGTTTAAATTGCTTTCAAATTTTACGTCTCCTTTTTTTAGAACATATGAAGGGTATAGTAAGATAGATATATGCCCCACAGACTTCTTTGTAGATCTATCAAAAGGAAATATCCTAACATACATTGTTTTGTTATATATCAAAAGGATTAAGCAACGTTTTCCATGAAAACTCTCAGGAGCTTGACTTTATCTGACATATCCAACAATTAATATGTTATTTCAACCAATATACACAAAATTATATACCAAAACCTTACTCATGAATCACTTTATCAACTGGTGAAAACAGCATAAACATCCGTTCAATAGTTTTTGAGCTTATCGCGAACCGACAGACAGACGTGGTAGAGGACTTTGTTTTATACTATGTAATGATTCTTGCTCGGAATACCAATAGATGTGAAAACCGGACTTATGTTAAAAATTTCAATTTAAAAATTATGAAATGTAAATAATTCGGACTATAATTGATTTAAGATCTCAAAAAACGAACACAGTTTCCATTATTTTAAGTTTTCACTTCTGTCGGCAGTCCTTATGATTGTCTAGAATTTTCTTTTATTATATTACCACATTTGGTAGTATTATAAATATGTATATCTACAATAGTCTAAGTTATTAATTAAAAATCGCAATTTACTCTCATGGTAGTAAAGGACTTCGTAGTATACACTTTATTTTTCATGACTGTTAATTGATTATATAGAAGAGAATTCTGGAATTATTTCTATTTTTTTTAATAAACTATTTAGATTTCGTCAAATAAGGTTAATACAGAACATCCTACCTTCTTTTTGGATTCAGAAAAGAAATTATTGGGAAATTATCATTTATATTGTACAACAAGAGGAGGACAATGAGGTCAATAAGAACATAATTTCAAGTAATCTACAAAGTGAAATAAGTTGTCTTCGTGAGAACAACAGGATGATGTGGTAAGTGCGTCCCGCAGAGCACAATGACAGACGATAACAAACTCTAATGGATGAACGCCATTAGAATTCGTCACATGCTGTTCTCATCATTTGTTAATTAACTCCGTTACTATTTGTCGACATTAAAACCCCACCCCACTTCAACCAAGATATTATTTCAATCTTAGATCTACGTATATTACTGTACTACTCAAATATAAAGTTAAGCAAGCTCTATTTACAATAACAAAATTACCAAAAATATCATATCAATGTTGATACATCATTCAATATTAATAAAGTGTAATTAAAAACATTCTCAACTGAATACGAATGTCTTGAATTATGATTATAGTATATACTTAAACTTTGTTAATACGTGTCCTTTAATTATCGATTCTTATATTTACATTTGATCTTTCAAAATAACAAACCAGTCACTGAGAAGAACCGCCAAAAAACTCGATCTAGTTTTAACAAGTAGAAATATAATATTAGGTACCTAAATATCGTATTGTCTCCTTGAAAATTGTACTGAAGTTATAATAAATCAGTATTGTTTATTTTACACACGTAGGTTTGTAATGTTTTCATCTCTCATAATACGAAAATCAATCTTATTTGCCAATAGTTATGAATCAGCTCCAAATATTTATATTCCACAAAACAATTTCGATCAAACATTACTCATAACTTTACTGTTTAAATAAACACCCGTTAAGTAATATATTTAAAAATTAGATTGTTTTGGAACACATATGGATTTTTAATATGTAAATATGTTTTTCTTTTTATTTATTCGGGCAACAAAAAATTGTACTCTTTTGTTTTTTTTATATAGGTACACTTTCATGTAAAATCAAAAATACTTTATTTACTTTAGGCCCTAATAAGGCACTTATGAACGTCAAAGACTACCACCGGTTCGGAAAACAACCCGGTCATCGAGAAGAACCGGCAAGAAACTCGATCGGGTACATTTTTTTAACATATATTTCCAATACATCAAACAATAGCTTTTAGTGGATGCACAGAGAGGAGTCAATTCCAGACATTCACATACTTATCCACTCTATCATATCCTTTTGACACTAAAACCCGTTTGTCGTGGCGCTTAAATTTACAGTCCGGCAAATCGATAACATGCTTTCGGACTTTATTGTAGAACCTAACACTATTACCTAAAAAACTATTACTGGTTTTGCTAAGTCTGAAATATGGGACCACCAGTTTATTACAGTTTCTAGTATTTAGATTATGCCGGTCTTTTACTAAATTCAGTTTTTCAAAGTTTTTACAGACATACATTAAATTATAAAGAATGTATTGGGAGGGCAGAGTTAAGATACCGTACTCTTTGAACTTGATTTTTAAGGATTCGCGAGGTCTCATATTGTAAATTGCTCGAACCGCCCGTTTTTGTAATAAAAATATCATGTCTACCTCGGCAGCCGTACCCCACAGCAGAATGCCATAAGACATTAAGCTATGGAAGTAAGCGAAGTAGACTAACCTAGCAGTGGCAATATCTGTAAGCGGGCGAATCTTACGTATTGCGAATGCAGCGGAATTTAATCTGCTCGCCATTTTTAATTTAGAATCTAGTGTAATTCCCAAGAATACAGTATTGTCAACTAACCTTACTAAATTCCCTTCCATCTTGATTCTATTATCAACCTGTCCAACATTGGCTAAAGTAAATCTTATACATTTTGTTTTATCTGCATTTAGCAATAGGTTATTTAACGCAAACCAATGACAAATTTCATTTAAAGTATTATTCGGATGCCCGACCTCTGAATCTATCCTTTTCACTTTAAATATTAGAGAAGTATCGTCTGCAAAAAGCACCACGCCAGCAGAGTTATTAATCACTAGCGGTAGATCGTTTATGTATATTAAGAACAAAAACGGCCCTAAAATGGAGCCCTGCGGGACACCAATTCGAGCAAACGATCCCGCAGAGTTTACCCATGTATGTTAACTTTCTGACATGTCTTTATTTATTGTTATGTCATGTTCCTTAACTAATAAACTATAAACTAACACCAGATTACTCACTTTTGCTTCAGCGTCGCCATATCACAACAGTTTAACTTTTACAACTACTGTAGATTCGCGAGTTAAACAACACAATTTCGGTATTCCACCATTAGTGAGTACTACTCTCATTTCTCCTTTACGACATTAAAACTAGCCTACTAAACTATAAGAGATCGAAAAAACTTTCGTCTTTTGCGGTAAATCAAACACAAATGCTCCTGTATTTACGTTTCACCGGTTTTATATCAATGTGACTCATATATTATTATCTTAAGATGGCGTCGGGTCAATAGTACGGATAACAGTCAATGGTACAATTGTTTCAGTATACAATTTTTTTTTAAATATACTTGAACGCATATAACTCAACTTACTAAAATCATAACATTAGTCAAAGTAATATTATAAATTTGGAACATTTTTTTAATAGTAAACGATATAAAGTTAAATAGCGTTGATTAACTTTTGTTGTTGATGTGATATTTTCAAACAGTTCACTTACTACAAACTGACGTTATTATGATCGTTTTTTTTTAATATACCCGAGGTTTTTTTTTTTTTCAAACTGACTACGGTATTGGTCTGACAGGCCTTTACAGCTTCACTTATATACATATAGAAAGGCAAAACGATTTTTTATACCTTATAGGTTTTAGCAATTCACCACAATCTTACGTGATGTTAAATGGCAGCGTGGTCTAAGATGGTAACACGGCAAACCTAGAGGGAACTGGCTCTCTAGTGCAGCTGCCAAAATATACCAACAGGTGTTTGGCGACAGATTTTCCATTTGAGGGTGGGAGCTAGCGGACGGCAGACTTAGAAAGAGCCCTACCACGATGCTTTGTTGTCGATGTTCTAAAGGTTAAATAATCGTACAAACCTCAAAGTGGATTTGGTAGAATCAATCATGCGATCGCGATATAGCGGGAGAGGTTGTACCAGATGTTACCCCTCTTGTATCAATCAACGTCACACAGAACGTCTGTGAGTTGCAGCTATAAAATCAACCATAACTTACGAGATTGTTTTCATTGCGCTTCCGATGTTAACGTCTGCTTCAGATAATTTACTAACAAATACATAACATTCATTATAAAACACTAAACTGGACGCTTTTATGCCGGCAATAGATTCTTTGCATTGTTCAGATTTTATTGCTTGTTCGACTTTGTTTATAGGTTTTTAATAGAGCTCGTATAGATGACGTTACTCTATTTTAATGAAGTAGTTACTGTCAATCGACTTGGCGATTAAAAAAGAGTTTGTTGAATTCTGTAACGAACGAGAATTCAATGTGTTGTATTTTTATTTGTTCATTAACTGAGACACTGGACCTAATTTTTTTTTAATATGTACTGTACGTGAAATACATCAATATTTTGTTTATATACCTACATCAAGGAAATATTTCTCACTTTTATGAAAAGAAGTTATTTGAAATTGGGAAGAAATTAAGCGACTTAGTCGTTTCACTAAAACTTGTATTTTTTTTTATATAGTATTGAGATATATCATAGTAAAATTTTTCAATAATATTACAGTTTTTAATAATGATATAAAAAATATAAGAACTACTTAATTCACATTCTATGTAGAACTAGTTTTTTTTTCTCGAACTGATTACGCTATTGACCTAGCAAGGTATTAACAGCTTCGTCGGACTACTAAGGCGAGCGCTTAAGGCACTCAGCCGATTTTGTGTTATGATAGTGTGTTTGTAGTGATATGTGTAATGTTGTTGCAGTTATGTAACATTTTGTGTCACTGTATTCCGCGAGCAGCGCACTCAAAGGCTCCACGCCGAGGGAACGGCCCTAGGCTTGAGCCGCTGCCGAGGGAGGCCTATTCTGGTGAACTATTTATTGTTCTTTGAGAACTATATATTTAATTCATTGTGGGCCGCCTTGTATTTTTCTAATTACGAATGCGCATCTAGTGATCGAACTTGGATAATAGAGAAAAAAAACCTTTTAAAGTATTTATTTACTGTCTACAATCAAGTATTATACACAAAAACACAGTATTGTATATTAAGCCTACTAAATTCTTTTACATCTTTACTCCACTATCAACCCGCGGAACATTAGGCAAGGTTAATCTAATACCGTTTGTTTTATTGCATTTAGCAATACATTATCTCACGCAACTAATCAAATGGTACTTCCAATAGAGTTCTTTATCTGTTTGCAACGGGCAGATTAATAAGTGGAGAATATAAAAAATATCGGTAATAGAAATAGAGAGTTGTTGGCAAGCTGAATATTTTGGATTGCATGTTTTTATGCCAGAAGCTCAAAAAAAGGGTTGAAAAATTAAGAAACAACATTTTAGATCCCGACAACAGGGCCATCGTCCAGATGACCTTTAAGTACAATAAGAATCATTGATGTCGGGTCAATATATTTAGAAGAATTACGAACAGACACACGTCGTACTTTATATTTTAAAAATATAGTTGGTTGTGAGGTCAAAATTAATACGTATGTTTTTGTCATGTATGTATTTTTTATATGCATACATATATACATTCATATGAGTATATAATAGGAGAGTGGGGGAATTAATCATTATTTTTTGCTACACGAACTTTGGTTATCTCTGTACTTAGTAGTCATAAAATTTCATGTTAAATGTACGTTTTAATAAAAATATAAACAGAAACAAAAAACCTTGCCTTCGTATTTACCCGATGCCCTATGGGGTAATTGAGATCATCCCGTGGGGGAAATGGGAACGGTATGGTGTACTTAAAAATGACGTTTAATCTCAACACATTACACCATAACCTTTGGTAACCGGAAGGACATTGCTCATTTGCCCAAAGTTGGCAAACAGCGCACTGGATCCAATCTTCTTTCGGAGAAAATTGACACTTTTCGTATAACATTATTCTTCGTTTTCTTTTTTTTGTCTATGCTTTCTTCAAATATTTGACTCCTTTACCTTGCCTCACGACTTCTTTGGTATGATTTTTGGTATACTATTGATGACCTTGTCTGATTTTTTTTTTCTCTCACTTCGTTTTTTCTGTTTTTCCTCTAATTTAACTTTTATTGGTGAGCTGGATAAAATCTGAGAGTGCTTTTTATATTCTCGATTAGAGGTGGTTCCTCTTCGAGGAATAAAATGCACATTGATGATTCTTCAAGAGGCACGGAAGTGAATGGAGGAAGAGTGTTAATGGTAACACCCAAATCGTTTTTGTTTTTGGGAACAGCAGTCGTATCCTGTGTTAGAATTTGACTCTGCCTGAAAATATTAATGGATTCATTTAAGATTTTCAGTTTGGTATTTTGTTTCGGGTTTTCGTATGTAGTTTCGAGGCATTTGAAATCATTTGTAAAGTTTAAATATTTTTACACAATCAACCAACAGTACTATGGGTAATTAGGAGGGTAAGGGGTAATTGAAAACGTTCCCAATTACCCGCATAATGCCGTTTCCAATTGCCCGAATCAGTCAATATACATAGAAATGGTCGTCACGGCCAAAAGCATTTTTCATTAACTTCAATCTATGTTGGATTTGAAAACAGATAGTCCGTGTATGATATGAGCAAAAACACCATGCCTTTGAACTCAAAAATAATACTTACATCTATTATAACTGACGACAAAAATTATATCAAAAATACAAAAATATTTGTTCGATTTACCGTGACAACACTCGTACGTCCTTTCACTCCCACTGTTGCGTATGCAATAAATGGCGCTGCATTCAGCCGTTGAATAGGTTCGCAGCGGTGTAGTGCATCGAGATGTACTATTTATCTAACTGTTCCCAATTACCCGTCGTTCTCAATTACCCCACTCTCCCCTATTTATGTAAAATCACCTCCAGTAGTTACGGAATAATTATGTTCCTGTAAACGCTGTGTAAATTTGATATCGTACTAATTATCATGTCAAGAAATGATGTGAATTTTTAGCAAGATATGTTCAAATAATTTGTTATACCATATTAATTAAACTAAATTACCAGGTATCTCCTTTAATATGTATTATACATTCATTATTTTAATTAATTAATCAAATTGAAGGGTTTCATTTATTAAGGGTAATTATTTAATACCACGTATATTACAGTGAATAGATAATTGTTTGTAATCAAACCTTCAAAGCATATTCTATAATTATTAAAGGTTCCAAAAAACTGTTATACTGAATCTGAGGATATTACTCTATACTGATCGTCCTATGTTTTAGACTCAGTAAAACCAGTAACAGTTTTGTTTAGGTAATATTGTTACGTTTTACAACATATTCCCGAAGCATATTATCGATTTGCCGACTGTAATTTATACGCCATGTCAAACGAGTTTTGAATTCAGAAGGCTATTATTATATAGTGCATCAATATATGAACGATAGTGATGTCACAAATTGACTCCTCTCTGTGCGTCCATTAAAAACGATCGTGACGTGCAATGCATTCTAAATATATACATATGTTTAAAAGATCGAGAGATAACCAGATCGAGTTTTTTGCCGGTTCTTCTCATTGACTGCTTTTATTTTCCGAACCGGTGGTAGTTTTGATGTTCTTAAACGCCTTGTTAGTGTCTAAATTGAATAAAGTATTTTTGATTTTGATACTTTTTTAAAGTAACTTACGGTAAGGTGAAAATAATCGTCTCTCGTTTGTTTCGTCAATATAATACTGAAGTAATTACCTGTTGTATTGTGTTACTTCATTTACAATTGTATCTATTATTCATCAATATGTTTTTGTGGGTGAACCACAAAGTAATGCCTATGTACCGTGTGGTATAAGCACTAAAATGTAAACATAGGTGAGATCATCCAGAGATGAAGTAATCCATCGCTGATTGTCGCTGTTATATGTGTTTAAATATAAGAACAATGGTATAAAAATAAGCGAATATACGTCAAGAAATGGTTATATGTCTTCAAGGTACAGAAAATTGTAAAATTTGGGTTCCTACCGATGACAGTAACTGTAAATATCGCACCTGTTTCCGTCATAGAAGTGAAGCGGAAATGTAAAAGTCAACAGGCAACTTTTAAATTCACTATATCTTAGTCGTGTATAACCTTTCTTATAATTCAAGACTCTTACTTTGTCCCTCTTCTATTTCATTTATTTATTTATCTAAAATTTTCTATTCTTATAATTTTAAAAATTATAATTACCTATTTATTTGGATTGTCTACATGGTGGTGACAATTTTTTACACGTTAATAGGACTTTCAACAGTTCTGCTTCCTTAGCTGGCTGCCTCATATTGAGAATTTGTAGTCAAACAACTATAGATGTTCCTGCAGCTGCATCTGAAAGCCAGTCTCTCTCCCTTTTTAGACTTTTAATGTTCACTATTTTAAACTACTTCGTCATTTAACGTCAGGGTAGATTTTGGTTAAATGCTAAATCATAAAGTACAAAAAGAACTTACGCTGTATATAATGAACACAAACATTAATGTATAAACATATAATATCATTTTACGAGAAATAAATTTATTTAAATATATAAAAATCAAGTGTCATGATGTTTGTCCACGATGAACTCCGAAGCTACTCAAACAATCTTCATGAAATGTTGGCAGTTATATATAATTTGGCCCAACTTGAGAAATACGATATGTTGATTATTGGCCTCAATATTTTTTAATTACAAATTAAATTATTGTCAATGTTGATGTTTGTTATTTATTATAAGTTCCATCAGTCTCGAACAGATGGCGCTTTAAAATAGTTTGTTGACAGAAAACTGTAGGACTGACTGTTATAAAGGGCGCCACGCAAATACTTTATTATAAAACTCATCATGTATTTCAACACGTAAGAACTGGTACATACAGCAACGTGTGGCCGTGTTGGCTAGTTACTTTTAATTTCCTTTCAATAATGAATCGTTTTACCATGTTAACAGACATGGAAGTTCTTAATGAATTATTTTACGTGATATAAAACTAGGAAATAAAATAATGTGTGTAACTCAGGTTATAACATAATACATTGTTATATTTTATTTATAAATGTCACAAACAATTACTTCAAAACAAGAATTACTAGAGTTATATATATTGACAGTAATGGAATCAACAATGAACTGAACGACATCCGACAAACTCTGTGCTCTTGAGCAATCCCCTGATTCAATCTATCTACACATTTCCATAATGTTTTTGTGATAGGAAAATAGGGCGATAAGAGGGAGGACCCATTTGCTTGGAAAAAAAACATCCGACAGATTTATGAGAGGACTGTTTGGTATTCTGTAGAGGTAATTTCGAATTATGGATACAAATGACGTAACGTGATTGGCCTTGCGACTCGCTTTCTTTCCTTTTCCATTACCGACGCACAGAATATTGTTCAATGTGTAATTCACATTGTTACCATTATTTATTTTGATTGTTGTTACTTTATTTAACATGTTCCTTTTAAATAAAGCTAATCAATCTAAAGTTAGGTAATCACACGTAGCACACATTGCTTGTATTACGTCTGTAAGTAAATTAAATACCGTATCTGTAGAGGGGTATTTATTTGTACTCGTTCAATAAAAAAATAAATAGACCCACTAACAAACAGTTACACTATAACTTCATCTTATAATGATGTAGTCCTAGTCCGCTAGTAGATTTCTTCCTTTAAATTCTCTTCGTATTCACTCCGATGTTCAGAATACAACTAAACCTGAACGCACTGTAGCGCGCTTATACTTTAGTATCAAGAGCCAGCAACGTTGGAAGAACGAGAATTTTAGCAAAGCTAGTTCTTTAATATGAAGATATATTATGCCCTTCCAAACAGGATTTAGGATACCTGGTAGCCGGTTAACGTTGTGTTTTTAATGCGCATCACACCTTTACAGGTCAAAATTATGATTTATAACTAATTTTAGGAACATTTGTTTCTCAGTAACTTTTAAACGCTTTTAAAAACATGAATTTATCACTGCCAGACAATTTTTTATTGAAAATAATATGCTCGATGATATTCTTTATAAATAAAATAATTCACTTCAAACCATTTTCTTTTTCCATTGCAAAGAATATATTTCATTTTATTAACCATTATGATATTGAGATTTCACCGTCAACAATGAAAAACAACGATAAACGTAGACATATTACTTGGGACTGACGCAATCTTGAATACATGCGTCTATAATAGGCGCTTCCACAATTATCGCTATCTTTATCATACAACCAGCGCTGCGCAAAACTATAGCTATAACTAAGCTATTCTATACATATTATTTTTAATTTACCCTCTTTTATGTCTAAATAAAATAATATTAAAATTACAGCTATCTTCACATGGTTTGAACATACTTATTTTATTTACAAAAAATAGCATCGGGGACATTATTGTTAATAACAAAAATGTCTGGCAATAATAATTTCATGTTTTAGTAGCGTTTCAAAGTTAGTAAAAAACAAAACATTCTAAAATTATATAAAAATCAATATTCTTGCTTGTAAAGATGCGAAATGCACTAATAAACGCAACGTTTACCGGCAGCCAGCCGTAAAGCCGTAAAGAACAGGTCTTTACGCTGTTCGAAAGAACATAAAGATATATAAAAAACTGGCTTATTGAAGTTCGCTGTCGAAACCGTTGCTAGCTCTTAGACGAATGTAACTACAGGGAAGTGACAGTTGACGCGTCGTGCTCATATCTTTTTAGTATTAATATTTTTATTCAATACAATGGAGTGTGGAGAAGTTTTAATACTTTATTTTAAAGAATTTCTCACATACCATCTGGGTATATGTTTGAGTGAGTCCCTTGACAATTTGGATTTACAATTGGAAGCGGTAGGTGCGGTTACTAATGGGTTTTAGGTTTATTAAAATTTTTCGCGTTTCAAAATACAATTCAAACCGTTGATAACCGATTTGATGCCGACGAAGTTGCACGGGTCAGCTAGTAGTAAATAAATATAGATATTTTATATGTCATTTTTAATTAATGAATATTTATCATAGAAAATTAAATATAATGTTTTGATCCAATTCCTTGAGTTATTTACATTTTAAAAATTTCAGAAAAAATATAAAGGGAGGTATAACACTAATTCCTTACATGTCGAAATACGCAAATATAAACGATCTAAAACTTTGAATCGAATCACATTCTTAGTTGAAGAAAAAATGTAGAGGACTTCGTTTCTGACCGCACACATTTTTTAAATTTCAATTTTATTTTATAATTAATGATGTCACCAAAAAGGTTTCCTAATCCCGTATCGAAATTTCTATCAAAATAAAATAAAATAAGCCATTTTTACTTTATGGAATTTCTTAAACGACTTGAAGACATAGAAATGTAATATTTATTGTGTCTTACGACGAATACTTAAATTAATATTTCCCAAGGAGCTTAAAATAGATAAAACAAGTTAGGCAGGTATACAATTTGTTCCCAATTCTCTTTACTTAATGATCCTTTTATTCTTATTTCTGTACGAAATTACTGAATAACTTCTCCGATATGGAATATAATTTATCATACTCGTATTATTAGAATCTATACTATTATATAAAGATGAAGAGTTTGTTTGTTTGTTTGATTGAACGCGCTAATCTCAAGTACTACTGGTCCGATTTGAAAAAATCTTTCGGTTTTAGATAGCTCATTTACCGAGGAAGGCTTTAGGCTATATATATAAGACCAATAGGAGTAGAGCGCCGATGAAGAATGTTTCAAAATCGACCATTTTTTTCGTTTTGATTGCTTTCGCTGCGTGTTAGCGTTAGTATTATATACGTTACCATGGTAACGTTGTAAGTTTTTATCGCAAACATTTTCAAATATTATTTTGTGTTCCTATTCAAAAAGTTTATTTTACGTTAGTTTTGTTTCCAATTTTTTATTTGCAATCTATTACATATTATAAAAATGAAGTGTGTGTATGTAAAAATAAATAATAACTTTTTGGTGAACGGATATAGCTACAAATAACAAAAAAAATATATGTTTTTATATTCGGTCGATATTTTTATATTATTATATTTTGTCTGTTTATTTGTTTGTTCCGGGTAATCTCCAAAACGGCTGGACCTATTTCAACGGGAATTTTACTGGCAGATAACCGAAATTATAGCGGTTTAATATTATATTTTATTTGGCCGACGCTTTGTCCGCATTGTTATTTCCAAAATAGTTGGACCGCTTTTCACAGAATATTTACTGATAGATAGCAGACCTCATAAAAAGTAATTTAGGTTTTTTATTCACCTTCGGCCGCAGTGGTATATAGTAGATTAAAGTTCCAGGTATGTTGCTGATGATAAATCCCATCCCATTCGATATACTATTAGTATTCATATATCTAATGTACACGTTACATGTTACAGTAGATGGCGTGCGTGTCGTAGTTACAAATGTTTTTGAAAAAGCATTTTTGTAGTGTACACAACTACTCACAATTTTACATTTATTTAATACATTTTTAAAAAGCGCGTGCGGAGGAGCGAGTTACAGCTAATATATTTATAAATAAATAATGATAAATTATACACTGAATGATCTGGGATAATCAAGTTAATAAAAGTTAATACATCAATAGGTAATCCTTGAGTAGGTTTGCTATTGAAATGAAAATTTAATGTATGTATATATTATATACACTCTCTCTCTCTTTTCACGATCACGACACGTAACCTACTGCACATAGACTCTGAACATGGACAATACGTAAAAATAAAATTTAATAATCATCTCTATCACTTACTTTATCATAACTATCTTCAACTTGTATTAAAACTTTTTTACACTCCATTGTATTGAAGAACAATATAAATATATAAAATAAATATATATTTTTTCTATACCATAGGAGGCAAACGAACAAGTGGGTCACCTTACGTTAAGTGACCACCACCGTCCATAGACACTTGCAACACCAGGAAGTCGCAAGTGCGTTGCTAGCCTGCATTTAGAAGAGGAGAGGGAAGGGGAAAGGGGTGGGGAGAGGGAGAGAAGGTGGGCCTCCGACGCTCTCACTGACCGAACGAAACGCAACAATGCAAGCACTGTTAATTCACGTCGATTTTCTGTGAGAGTGTGGTATTACCCCGGATGAGCCGACCAGTAATAGCTTCAGCGTGGCTCTACCACCTACTAATCTAACTAAGGTGTCACAAAAAAGTCTAGGTACATTAACTACAATTTTTTGTCTTTCGTTATCCTGGAGAACCCTTTGCGTTTTATGGTACAAACAGTATCTTAGATGTAACATTGTAATATTAGTTATCATTGTGTCAAGTTTCGTCAAAATTGGTTCAGTACTTTCAGAGTGATACGTGTTCATTGGGACAGACAGACAAAAATTGTAAAAGGATTATTTTTGGCTTCTATATCGACAACAAAGTTCCCCGATCAAAATTTTCAAAAAATATTTAATGTTCAGATTTGGCTTTGTTACAGTTTTATTATAGTACTAGCTGTTACCCGCGGCTCCGCACGCGCTTTTTTAAAATGTATCGAAAAATGTAAAATTATGAGTAAATGTTGTACATTATAGAGATGCTTTTTCAAAAACATTTGTAAGTACGACACGCACGCCGTTTACTGTAACATGTAACGTATACATTAGAAATGTAAATAATAACAGTGTATCGAATGAAATGGGATTTATCATCAGCAACATGCCTGGAACTTTAATCTACAAAATATCACCCTCAGTGCTCACTTAGACTATATAAGAAAGTAATTAAAGTTTTAAGCTATATATTATTGAACAGTTGTATTAAATTTTTTATTATATAAATCTAATATACCCGTATTATCGATATAATTAAGTTAGTCTTATACGTTGCTATAATCACTGAGTTATGTAGACGCAAGCACGGTAAATAAATCAAAATGGCCGCCAAATTGACCAGAAAGATAATATAATTTTAATTACATACAAACATATGACTTTCAATTATGTATATTTATTCTTAAAGTCTAGTAAAGCACACGTCTCACTCGCTTGTTTACAATAAACAACATATTTTTAATAAATTTTACATGGACGAATACACGGGTTAACAGTGTAACAAATAAAATAGAATACGTCAAACGCTATAATTTCGCATATCTGCCAGTAAAATTTACGTTAACATAGGTCCAGCCGTTTCGGACATTACCCGGAACAAACAAACAAAATATAAAAATATAATATACCAACAATATTTAAAAAAAATTTTTTTGTTCCTTGTAGCCAAATCCAATCACCAAAAAGTTTTTATTTTAATTTCAGTTACACACACTTTATTTTTATACAATTAAACTAAACAACTAAAAAAAATTGGAAACAAACAGACGTAGAATAAACATGTTGAATAGAAACACAAAACAAACTTTAAAAATGTTTGCGATAGAAAGTTACCACGTTACCATGGCAACGTATATAATACTAACGCAACCACGCAGCGAAAGCAATCAAAACGAAAAAAAATGCCCGATTTTGAAACACTCTTCATTGGCGCTCTACTCCTATTGGTCTTAGCGTGATGATATATATGATATATAGCCTAAAGCCTTCCTCGATAAATGAGCTATCTAAAACCGAAATTTTTCAAATCGGACCAGTGGTTATTGAGATTAGCGCGTTCAACCAAACAAACAAACTCTTCAGCTTTATATATTAGGATAGATAGATAGATTGTACACGTAAAAAGCGTAAATTATGATTAATCGAGGCCTATAAATAATGCTTCGACTCGTCTATTGTCTGGAAAAAACTGTTTCCAAAAAATGTTACTGGTAACAAACACTAAAACTCGTCAATTTATACTAACCAAAAAAAATTAGGTTGATAAATACAAGAGAAAAATGAATTGAACTGTTTTTCTTTGCCTTTTTAGACATGAGATTAATAATGTAATTAATTTATTAAATAATTGTGACTTTATGTTTTTAATAACACACGGCCAGCCCACGCTATACACCTACATTTTGTAAAATTATTATTTCCCTAAAGGTTATAGCATGATATTAAATTACTTAAAATTTCTGCAATAATCATGCTATAAAACGCAAAAATATATTTTTTTAATTTAGTTAGCAATTCTGGAGATTACTGCGACGAAACAAATAGAAAGTAATCTTTTGAGCTTTATAATGTTAGTAAAGATTCCTTAATATTCCATTCATAATACTAAGTTAAAATCAAAATCAAAAATACTTTATTCAATTTAGGCTCTAAGAGTCTCAAATCTACCACCGGTTAGGAAAAAAACCCAGCCATCAAGAAGAACGGGCAAGAAACTCGATCTGGTTTATCTTTTAAACATATAAAAATCGAACGTCATGATGTTTGTCCACGATGAACTTTGAAACTACTCAACCGATCTACATGGAAGTTGGCATTTATGTATAATTTGCTGCAACTTGAGAGATATGAGAATTTATACTTTGATAAATGGCCTCACTATTCTTAAATTAACAATTAAAGAATTGTCAATGTTGATTATTGTTATTGATTGTAAGTTTCATCCGTCTCGAACAGATGGCGCTTTAAATTAGTTTGTTGACAGACAACTGTAGAACCGACTGTTATAGATATCTCACAGATAGCGCCAGGCAAATAGTTTATCATAACTATAAATCAAGATGTAATAACGTAAACGTAAATAAAATACGTTATACATCACAATCGTTTTCAGTGAATGCACAGGGAGAAGTAAGAATTATACGCAAAAAACTATATGTGGCAGACATGACTGGCATGTAAACCAACCGTACCATTTGTACAGTCATTCGAGGAATTGTATAAATGGAAAGCAGTGTTTAAACGAGCGAACAAATGATCGACGATGGAGTAATCTGCCAGATAGGCTTACAAAGGACGAGAGAACTCCGGGTAGTGTGTAACCGCAACCGGACGCGACCTCTCCCGAAAGAACATTACAATGTTATTTCCACTACCATTTACTTCGTTGTTCCACTTTCCGCTGAATTAGATAGATCGATTGAGACCAGTTGATTGAACATTTCATTTTGTACGACTGCGACCGTAACATGAAACACCATTTTCAAATCAAATCAAAATACTCTTTATTCAATTTAGGCCCTGAGAAGGCACTTATGAATGTCAAAACTACCACTGGTTTGGAAAACAACCCAGTCATCGAGAAGAACCGGCAAGAAATTCGATCTGGTTTATCTTTTCATAATAACTAACATATTTTTTGATTATTACAACATAATAGATACATAAAGCTACATTTGTTTTTAGTGGTTGCACAGAGAGAAGCGTCACTTCCAGACGTCGCTATCGTTCACATACTGATCCACCCTGTAATAACCTTTATGTATTAAGACCCGCTTGACATAACACTTGAACCTACTATCTGGCAAATCAGTAATGTGCTTTGGGATTTTGTTATAAAATCTAACACTATTACCAAAAAAACTGTTACTGGTCCTAGTAAGCCTGAAACATGGTGTGACCAGTTTGTTATGGTTTCTGGTATTTACATTATGTCGGTCTTTTACTAAATCCAGATTATCTAAGTTTTTCCGGACGTACATCAAATTCTCAAGAATATATTGAGAGGGCAGAGTTAAAATACCGAATTCCTGAAACTTAGTCTTTAATGATTCACGAGGTCCCAAATTATAGATTGCTCGAACTGCCCGTTTTTGTAGTACGAGTATGGTGTCTACCTCAGCTGCAGCCCCCCACAACAAAGTTCCAGTTAATATGCGGCTGCATGAATGTGTAAAACAAGGGCAAATCGATTTCATAATGAAAAGAAAGTGGAATAAAATAGTATTCAATATATCATTCACAAATGTTTGCTTATATATTTACAGGCTTATTTTATTTTATTTATAATACTTTAAAAAAATTGGCCAAAAAGGACATATCAAGCCTATTCAGATACTCAAATATTTCTTTGCTTGTCCGCTTAGAATTGCTTAGCTGTTGTCATGTCTACTTGGAACAAAAAATAATTAAGTATAAAATTAGTAATAAAAAGAACAAGAAGGTTAATAACTGACTGAAAAGATAAGAGACGGTAGAAATCGTACGCATGGTCACTATGAAACTGTAAAGAAATAAGCAAATAAGACATGTGACGCACAATCAATCACACGTATTCGTCCCTCCATGTACTGGGAGGTTGCAAGTATATATGATCAGCAGCCGATCAGACTCAGATGGAAATAGGAAGAAATTCAAATAAGTTATTCACGATGGATTTCTGCAACGCAACGCTTTCATCGATCAAATCTCAGGTATACTTGTCAGATCATATGTTGAGCGAGGAATTTTCAAATTAAGTGGAAAATAATCCCTCAGATAAGCACATATAATAACATGTTTTCCAGTGATGCAATAATCTTTTACGCAAAATGTACATGAAACCTTTCACTAATGTAGCTTATACATCAAAATAACATATTACTACATATCGTAAAACAAAGTCCTCTGCCACGTCTGTCTGGCTGTATGTCTGTCTGGCTGTATGTCTGTCTATCTGTTCATGACAAACTCAAAACTACTTACAGAACGGATTTTCATGCGGTTTTCACCAGTAGATAAAGTGATACATTAAGAATGTTTTAGGTGTATGATTTGTCAAGGTTTTTTTATTATTAGGGATAATGTCCGCCGGGCCCGCCAGTATGCTATAATTTATAAAGATTTTGTTTAGGCTCTCCGAAATATGATAAGTGTCAAGCAGATTAGAAAAAAATTGCTATCTGTGATCTATCGCGGCCTGCGCTGATAAACTGTTACAGTTACTCGAAGATAATGTATAGTATATTCGTTTATAGAAATACAAACGCAGACAAAGGTGCGAGTAGCTGCTACTGTATCTATATTGTCATCAGATCATACACTCGAACTTGTTACCGGACTATTTGAGACTTAAAGCAATCTGTTTGACGAAAAAGCATTTGAAGTTTTAAACGGGAACTTAATCTGTCATGTGGTTTTATTATTCACTAGCTTCTGCCCGCAACTTCGTCCGGAATAGTTACTTTGGGCTAACCTAACACGCAGCGGAAGCTATCAAAAAGAAAAGAAAAGCTGATTTTGAAACATTCTTCATTGCTGTTCCGCTCCTATTGGTTTTACCATGATGATATATCCTAGCCTATAGCCTTCCTCGATAAATGAGCTATCTAACACTGAAATAATTTTTCAAATCGGACCCTAGTTCCTGAGATTAGCGCGTTCAACTAAACAAAAAACCCTCCTGCTTTATAATATGTATTAGTATACACAAACTAGAGTTATTTAACCTTATGTTATGTAATATTGTTGATGTTATGCATAGTGTAGTATGATAACACTGGTCTGCAACAAAATCCTCCTTTAAAAAATTATGTCATAAATATGAAGATTTTGATGCTCTGAATCTGTTCCCGATAGCCGATTTTTTCTATCACGTCTAGATTTTTCGATATGGTTTTTTTTTCAAAATATCATAAATTGAGTTTTTTCTTATTCGTTTTATGTATTCACATCGTATATATACATACAAAATAGGTTTTTGTCGTAAGAGAAGGCAGGAAAGTATGGAAAGTTACTTCTATGGAAGTACATAATATGAGCCTGTACAGTATTTACTGTGACTTTACAACAGTTAGTTGAAAACTTGTCTTTTCATAGTTTACGTTCTGTACCAAATACTTTAGTGAGTTTTGCACAAAACTCATACTATATGTATATATTTTTAAAGTAGTTTATGTGTAGGTTATCCATCTTTCTACGAAGAGACATAATAAGCATAAAATAGATTTTTTTATTGAATTCCATTCATTTTTAGGTTATGAAATGCCGCGCACTTGTAAGAATTCTACAGACTGTTCTTAGAGAGCTACGACAGATAACGTTTTCAATTCAAAGTTGAACAAAGCTGAGAAAAGCTTGGGTGGCTTTTGTAAAAGTGTGTGATAATTCTCTTGGTACTTAATACAAAAGCTCACAACTACCGACAAAACATTCGAGAGCTTTTTTCTGCTTATAAAGCTTTGGGATGCAATATTTCACTCATAATAATTTTTTTGGATTCGCATGTAGATTTTTCGGAAAATCTCTTTGTCGTATCAGATGAGCATGGTGAAAGGCTTCCTACGGATATTACGCATATTTAAAGACGCTACAGTGGAAAATAGTCAGCGGCTATGCTTGCTGACTTTTGTTGTTCTATTCGCCGAGAAACTTCCATGGAAACTATGAAAAGAAAAAAACTACAAAATAACTTGAATTATATTACCCTAATAAGATAAATATACTGGTATTTCTATAACTTGTGACTGTAAAATTAGCATTTTTCGCTGTAGAACCGTAGAACCGTAGTCTTTCTTCACTTTCTTGTAATCGTTGCTACTTTGATAATACTTTTTTTAATGAAATGGGCATTGTACTTAAAATCTATGTGCTGTATTTATATGCATGTTAAATTCCGTGTTTAGAGCACCAACTATAACGTTATCATGCATGAAAACAAAGAGGAGGTAAAAAAAAATTTTTTTTGCAGACCAGTGTTATTATGCATGTGTGAAGTCGATTAAAAATATTAACATGGTACACGAATTCTTACGGGTCACGTGAACTATATAATGTTCTAAAAGAAGTAGCCCTTTTATTAGAACAGTGTAATCACCCAAAGTTGCTAATTGTACATTACGAAATACTTAACACTGTAAAATCTAAATGAAAGGGATTAGCTCCTAAAATCGATAATTGAAATCCTGAATTGCTTTATCTCTTTATATATATATATATATCTGCGTGTGTATGACTGAACTTCTCCTAAACGGCTGGACAGATTGTGATAAAATTTGTTGTGTGTGTTCAGGTGGATTCAAGAATGGTTTAGATTCATTGAACCCGGTAGGTGGCACTGTGGTTGACTTTTAGGTTTTTTTTATTACCAAGGCAGGACAACGTCCGCCGGGCCCGCTATTATTGAAATAAAATTGCTTTATATCTTCATATATTTAAATATCCAAGAGAAAGTAGAAAAAGATCAAATATATTTTTTACTGTAGACGTAATTAATACATTACACAGAATTCATTTGATTAATTAAATATCAATTCATTTCAATTATAAACGTCTGCTCAAGTAAGTGGCTTAAATTGTAATTGAAATGTCTGTTCGAATTTAGTTAATTCAGTTCAATACAAACAGCGTACTATTGAGAAGAAACATATAATTTAATTGAATAATAGAGTATTAGCGTTGATAGATGTATTCACGATAACAATAACTAAATTTAGAAGCAATGCTCTTAGGAATTATCGATCAATATTATCTTTAAATGAGATTAACATCTATAAGTTGTAGTTTCACAACCACAATTCTTTATTCTTGTTGGACCTGAGACCTTTTTAAGACTGTAACTCGAGTTAATCTATACATATAATATGAATTCAAGTTTAGCGTGTCTAATAATTGGAATAACGTGTGGAATAAGTATTAAAATAAATTTCGATCATTATTAGGAATGTCTGTCTGTCTGTTTTTTTGAACACGCATCACTGCTAAAGTACTGCATCCATGTTCAAACCTTTTCAAGAAAATCATAAGGCATATCTTTGAATAACATTTAGTCTTTGTTTAATTAAAATCGGTTTCGCTTATCAAAAGTTATTGTTATTTTAATGACGACGCGACATAAGTACGAGTGAAAAGTAAGTAAGTAAATGGACTTAATACATTCAGACGACTTTATTAGTCACCGGTTTTTACATAAAGTTCTACGCGAACGAAGTCGCGGGCATAGCTAGTACCATATATTTTTGGTAATGAAGCGTTATAAATCATCTCAGATCCTGAAGCACAATATTACATATACTTTGCATGTTACTCGTAGATGATGTATTATGTATAAAATTGTACAGCTATATGCTACGGCACTTCCTCTAGAAAGTACTGGAAAGCTTGATTACTTACTTCACTAGATCAAGAACCGAAATGGCTAACTATCGGCTTCTAATGGAAAACTCGAATTATGCATAAACAATAGCCACTTGCTGGCAAAATAATGATAGTATTGCCTCTAAATTATACTAAAATCTTCCATCTTCTAAATCTATAGACAGAAATAAATATTACGACGAATTTGAAGTCCCTTTTTCTTTGCCCTTGACATGTAATTGGGTATGTCTGTATTTCGTAAATTACTCGTCGACAATTTTCAGACTGATTGAAGTAACTACCCCGACGGGTATTAGATAATATAAAAGCCTTATCATGTCTTATTTTGACAGAATTCGTTTCAGCAGAGTTTTAATATTCTTGTTTCAAAGTAATCTAATCTAAATTGTAAAGTACATTTGCATTGTACACTACGAGTATTACGAATATACCCCCGAGTATCTAGTGTAGTCCTATAGAAATCGCCAATGGAGAAAAAAGCTTTATTTTTCGGGGCACGCGTTATTTTGGCGCCCAGTTTCCCAATTTTGATAGCGGTATACGAACAAAAGATGTTATTTGTATGCGGACAATATATATTAACATTCTCCAACCTTTTAATATATGAAATATTATTATTCTTTTGCGAAATTAATATTGTACTTCCTTATTATGACTGTTTTTTATTTTTCTACTTGACTCTATCCAAACAAACGAGATAACAGAATTCTTCTACAATGTTTCTTACCGCCGTAACATATATTGATATTTTATAATTAACATAAAATGATTTCCTCGTATTAATATGTAGTTAGGTAATTTTTCATTAATATAACTGTAGTACCATACGAAAACGGTTAAAAATATTTATTCGATGCACACATCTCACAATCTGAATACAGGATAATGTGTAAATTGGATCCGTTCTGATTCAAACCGAAATAAGCGTAGTAGAAGAAAACGAATCAAATAATATTTCAAGGGCATGATTAACAATATTTGCATAAAAAAATACATTTTTTTAATTAAATTCAACCGAAACAATACAATTCAGCAATTACACAAGTGGAATAATGAAGACACAATGCGTTCCTAACAATGTAAGAGAGTTGCCAGACAATAGGCAGCGTAGGCTCTCGTCAGTTAATGACGCAGCTTTTCTAAATCGTAAAAAGCTGTGATGCGGCACTAATAAAGCGGTTTTCTTACGAAATTTGTAAGTACTTTAAGAACTCGTTTTTGCTTTGACTTTCTCCTTTTTCGCAAGGAGAAAACACATGACGCGTAACCGTGGTTTTTTTTGTCTCAGTGTTTTAAAGAGATTTTCCTCCTCAATGTTTAAATAAACTATTAGTCGCCGGTACTTTTTGTCTTTACTAATATTATAAACACGAATATAAGTTCGTTTGTTTCATTGATATGTTTTCATGCCTTCACTACTCAACTTATCATCACAAAATTGTGCATACACGTTGTCAGGGGTACAAAAAAAGACATAGAGTACCTTTCATTTAGAAAATATGTAGGTACTATATTCCGATGGATAGGTTAAATCTACGTTAACGCGAGCGAAAAGACAAACATATGAAAACATGAATTATTCATTTAATAACATTATCATTTATCATTTTATACTGAAATTTGAATAGTTTCTGGTTTTAGAAATAATACAGCATATCGTATTAATAGAGTAAAATGCCTTAGTAATGTGGAATTGATTTATGTCTATATAATGAACAATTTTGAACACATTATATTTTTTTAATTAAAAAATGGAATGCACTTTTATTATTGATATAATAACTATTGGCGATATTCATTTCATATTCAATTTAAAGCCATATATGAAGGACTCTAAATGAAACGCGAGAGACTATTTCTCTTAAGCACTGATTTAAAGGTCTGGCTCTAGAGCAAATCTTTCACATAAATAATTAAGTGGGTATATAAATTTATAAATCGATAAATTTTTGTATGTGCCCAAACAATTGTACAAGAAATTTTAATAACAATTTAGGTAAAATATCACATAAGAAAGTGTCACATAGAACCTTCGCAATGGAAAAAAACAACCAGCTAAACATTCAGAATGGAGAGTTCACGTTACCACTAGAGTTCCTACTGAATTGTACGCCCAAACCCAAGCCCCAGCAGTCGCCGTAGCAGAAAACGGTCAGGAGAATACATTATCATTAACATGCGTGGGACAATGTATGATTAATTCGGTAACAATTCATCCTTCATTCCACCTATTTACTGGTTAAACAATTGTGTAGGCGTGCAACTGTAGTCACGTCAATAAATTACCTCCCAATCTGTTTGGCGTCCAATTTGACAATAGACCCAGAGCTCCCCGGTGTATAACCGATACGTACTCGATACGGTACGCGATATTTCATGGCAACTGATTCCTATGGCTATTGATTAGTTCGAGACACGGTATTAGCGGTTGAGCCGAGATGCGTGGTACAGTAACGAAACTTAGCTGCAATCAATCTCTATGCATAACTCTATACATACTAAAGTTTCGACATCCGATTTCCTGTCCGGAAATTATATATAGATATTTTTTAGTATAATTCAAGTTTAATATAGTAAAAAATCTGTTACCTTTCCTAGTAGAGAATGATTATGTTAGCGATCAAATACTTATCGAAGTATATGCTACCGAGTAGTGGCTGTATATGCTCATACTCTTTAATTTCTTAGTTAATATATATTGGTTCGGTTAAACATAAGTCACAAACATTCAGAGATTTCTGAGACTATGAAAAAGTATATATGTATTAGCTAAATAATTTACGAAAAACACTCTGATGCTACAATTATTATATGAGTAGATATGGACATTATAGATATATATTTTAATAAGCCTGTAGTTTTATATGTACCTTTAATTTTTGGTTAATATTTTTTTGGTAACACCTCGCTATTTATTATAAACGCGGCTAATCGCGACTAAGTCTGTCTGTTTGTACGTTCTTATTTAACTAAAAAATGGCTCGATCAGTTTTTATGATACTTGTACACGGTAAAGTTATGTGATTACTTAATTAATAGTGTACTAGAATTATCAAATTATTTTGAAATCGTAAAATAATTACTTTTGTTTTCTCTCAATTGATTTCAGTGAAACGTTGTATAGATAAAATTATATTGTTTTAAATTTAAATATTTAAAAAAATGTTTTATTTTAATGCTTTATAAGTTGCAGCATTTGAGCACAATCTCACCTGATGTTAAATAACGATGTGGCATCAAATGGTAAACACGCCAGACCTAGACGGGGATGGCTCTCAAGTGCGTGTGCCGGAACATATCAACAGCTGCTTGGCGACAGATTTTCAACTTGAGGGTGGCAGCTAGCTAGGCGGTCTTATAAAATCCCTAACCATCCAACGTTAAAACCATCATGCTATAGTTTCATAACGATATTTTTACTTCACCGGAAGCTCCGACTAAGTTGCAAGGATTCGAACCTACGTTCATCGAAACTGTGTCCGAACACGCTATCAACTAAGCCAACATCGTTTCAAACTTATATGTAAAAAATAAAAAAGAAATCAACCAATTAATATTCATCGATTTGTATATGGTATTCCAATATCGATCGATTATCGCTATGGTAATAGTATTATGAATACATTATTAGAAGTAATGAAAAAATATGCAATAAGTCCGAATCAATTTTTTTATACACGGGAAGTATATTATGCAATTTCGAAATTAAGAGTATTAGAATTGGAGACGCCAACAGCCTAATACCGGCGGATAATCGTCGTCACAATGACGATGGGAAAATAGCGAAGGGAAGGAAGCGGGAAGTCGTGCACTGACCTGGTGTTCTCCTGAACGTAATCCAGCATCCACGACCGCGTACAGCCGCCCAGAGTCACTCCAGCAGCACACTGCGTTCACCTTCACTAGAGTCACTAAGTCTGGTATATGTAACTGTCGTCTCCACCGTGCGGACGCGGATCGAATATATTATAGGATTTCACCTATAACGGCGCGATAATATCCCCTGACTTCTTCAATAGAATCAGGAGCGCGGGATGCGGAACAAAGCGAAAAAAATATATATGTCACGTCAGCGCGATAGACGTTGCGAGAAGGTAAGTTGCGGCGACCAATCATGCACGACAGGTAAAGGGTGGGATGTTAGGAGTTGTTGCGAGTTATAAACTAGATGGCGTTACCATTTCCAGCCGCCCTTAAAGGGTCACCTTTAACAAACTATCATAATAATAAGAGGGAATAAAGAAATATAAGCGGGAGATTAAATAGCGGTTTGCGAATGAGATATATACAACATACATAAAATATATAGAATAAGTAAACAATAAAGAGACACTATACGTAATGGTCAAATTAATTGCGCAAGCTATTGGGTAGGAAGAGGGCAAAGACGGACAACAGGACGTAGATATGTCGACCCCTTTGCAGTCTTTACCGTGGCGACACGTATAATGCCATCCTTCGCTGGATGTACTTTTTCCACAACAGCTAGCGGCCAAGATAATGGAGGCGAATTGTCGGTGACTATGACTACTACAGTTCCGACAGCGATGGGTGTTGATGCTGTATTCCACTTTTGCCTAACTTGCAAGCTATGTAAATACTCGATATTCCATCGCTTCCAGAAAGACTGAACTAATTTATCTAGCAAAGAATGCCTATGAAGTAGAGACACATTATCAGACTCTACTTCAGGCGCGGGTAATGAATATAAAGGCGCGGTATGTAAGAAGTGTGCAGGTGTGAGAGCACTGGGCTCCGCGGGATCTGAGCTAAGCTTGGTGAGAGGGCGAGAATTTAACAAACACTCTATTTGCACAAGAACCGTAGTGAGTTCTTCGTATGACAGTAATTGTTGTCCTATCACTCTAAACAGGTGGGATTTGATTACCTTCACCATGCTTTCCCAGCATCCTCCGAAATGACCTGAGGCGGGACAGTTAAATTTCCAATTTATGCGGTTTTGAGTAAGTTCCTCTTCGAGCCGATGTCGATAATCTTTGTTGAGAAAACGATAGAGCTCCCTTAAATAAGTATTTGCACCTACAAAGTTGGTCCCGTTATCCGAGTACATACATTGAACGGGGCCACGACGCGATAGAAATCTCTTTAAAGCAGCCAAGAAACTAGGAGTGCTAAGATCTGTAGCTACCTCAATATGTGTAGCGCGGGTTGTTAAGCATGTGAAGACGCATATATAAGCTTTTTCGCCCTTAACACCTCTTCGCCGCACTGGAGTGTATGCAATTGGGCCGGCATAATCGCAACCCGTATGTGTGAAAGCTTTTATCACTGGTCGAGTGCGGCTGTCAGGTAAATCAGCCATAAGCGGGTAAGTTGCTCGCGGTTTCATTTTAAAACATCTATTACACATATGTATTCTCCGTCGAATAATACGACGTGCTGACATGATCCAGAATTTTTGTCGAAGCAGAGACATTAAAAGTTCAGGACCAGCGTGTAGGTTGACCCTGTGATAGTGGTCGACTAATAAGTTAACGATATGATCATGACTCGGTAAGACTGCAGGGTGTTTATTTGTATATTCCAGCACAGAATTACATAAACGACCACCAACTCTAATTGTTCCGTTTTGTAAGAACGGTCTTAGTTTGTTGAAGGCACGTGAACAAGGTTTCCCTTTCTCTAAATTAACGATTTCATCAGCAAAATATTTACGTTGTAATATTTGCAATAATTTATTTTCCGCTAATTCTAAGTCGCTTGGGATAACAATTAAGGATTCACGGCGCGGTAATAAACGTGCAAATCTGCAAACGTACACTACAATTCGTAGCAGCTTACTCCAAGAAGATATGCGAAGCGCGAGTTCATAAATTACAAAATCTTGTGGTGAAGCGGATATCGGATAAGCCAGTAATTTTTGTTCTGGTATATCGTCAGGTACGACAATATCTCCACTATTAATGGGCCACTGCGAGGGTTGTCTAGACAACCACGAAGGGCCGCGAAACCAAAGAGGATGTACAATTAATTTATGTGGAGTTAAACCACGGGACAAACAATCCGCGGGATTCTCAGCCCCGGATACGTGGTAGAAATTCTCTACTGGGATATTTTCTGCCACCTTAACGACGCGGTTGGCAACAAAGGTTTGCCAGCGGTGTGGAGAACTCTTGATCCAGTAAAGTGCGACTTTAGAATCAACAAAGGCGTAAATATTTGACAGCAAGGTGCTGTAATTATTTATGACAACACGCATTAATTTAGAAAGCAGAACTGCTGCGCAGAGCTCCAGCCTTGCAATAGTGTGTGGTGTAGTGGGCGCGACTTTAGATTTAGCGCAAATTATTTGTACTGTTATTCCATTTACAGAACTCACATGCAGGTATACTACCCCTCCATAGGCGCGCTCACTAGCATCCGAGAAGCCGACTAAAGAGGCGATACAATTGTCAACAATACCTAGATGTCTTGGGATGCGGAGTTCGTTCAGTACTGGTAATTCAGCACAGAACTGGTACCAAAGCTTAGTAATATCTGGAGGTGGAATTTCATCCCAGTCTAATCTCAACTGCCAGAGATGTTTTATTAAAAGTTTTGCGTACAGGACAGTAGGAGCGATGAAACCCATGATATCCCACAGCCTTGCGATCGTTGATAATATAAAACGCTTAGTACACTTTTCTTCTAGCGGCGACAATTTAAAGTAAAATTCATCTGTCTGTGTCGACCAATATAAGCCTAAGATCTTATGTTGCATATTTTTATCAAATTCTACTCCCGAGTGAAGTGTATGTGATTGGGGTATAGCGTCAAGAACGTCGCGTGAATTACTGTTCCACTTGACCAAGTCCCATTGGGCTCCCTTGAACAAGTCTATAAGCTCTCCACTAATCAACTTAGCTTGACTTGTATCAGCTATGGAAAATGCAATGTCATCCATATAGAGAGACGAAGAAACAATTTGACTCGCGCGTGGGTATTTGTGGCCGTCGTCAGTAATCAGTTGTTTTACTGTACGGAGCGCATGGTATGGACTCGATCTCAAGCCAAAACAGACGCGGTTAAACCGGTAAAGCAATAACGGGTCTCGGGGGCTGAACCGATAGTAAATCTGCTGATACCGTCGATCCTCTTCCCGCATGACAATCTGCAAAAACATTTGGCGGCAATCTGCAGTCATTGCGATTAAATATAGACGGAAATTTAACAGAATGTTCATAAGATCACCCTGTAGATTTGGACCACTGTGTAGAATATCATTTAGAGATACCTTGGTAGTGGTTTTACAACTACCATCAAAAACAGGGCGTAGCGGTTTATCTTGTCTGAGGACTCCGTGATGCGGGATTGTGTAACAAGGTAATACTGAGTCGTCAGTAGGCGCGGGAGACAAGTAACCTTTATTTAGAAAGTCCTTAATAGCATCATCATAAGCCATTCTCAAGCTTGGCGATGCTTCGAGTTTACGTTCCAAGCACATAAAGCGCTTGCGAGCTAATTCGTACGAATCACCTAATGAATAAATGTCTCCATGAAACGGTAGTGCAACAATATATCGACCACTAATACTATCTCTTTCAGTGGTCTTGCGATAAAATTCTTCACATTCAATATCTTCAGGACAATGAATCGGCGGGCCGGGAACTTCTTCAAGTTCCCAGAATTTTTTCATGAGTACTTCAATAGGCTCGACGACTGTGGTACAGCATGAAGTTAAACGTGACGGCTGCGCGTTTGTCGTGGGTACAGTACCCATGATTACGTAGCCGAGTACAGTTTCGACTGCGAGCGGTAACGACGGATCGCCCTTTATCACGCGCGGGAGTAATAAATGCGGAACTAAAGATGCGCCTAACAAAACATCAATTTTGTTAGGCGTTGCAAACATATCGTCTGCTAGCGGTAAATTATTTAGATATTGCAGTGAATCTTTATCAACAAGTGCGGTAGGTAAGCAATCCGTAATTGTATTTACTATTAAACAATTCACCTCATAGTTAACGTTGGGGTTATATCGAGAGAAGAGCTTGACATTTGCTGTGCGGTTTATAATATTTTCCGAGCCGGCAAACCCCTTAATAACCACGGGCCTAACTTCATCACAAAATATGCCTAACCATTTACAGCACTCTTTACTTATAAAATTACTTTGTGAAGCAGTATCAAGTAAGACTCGCAATACGCGTTTGTTATTATGATTATCATAAACAAAAACTTGAGCGGTAGCCAATAACACCGTACTATTCGTAGTACATTGCGCGGTAGGATAACGAGAACTGTGTTGTAATGTCGCACGCGAAGCGGCAATGGACGTTGAACACAACGCTACGTCCGCGGACGGCACATTAGCATGTAATATGGCCGGCTTCGATGCGCGTGAGTCATGTGACGCTCCGGGCGCCGATGGCTTGTTGCTTATGCCTGCCGTCTCGACAGTGGTGGGTAAGTGGTTCGATTCTCGGTTGTGCAAATTTTGATTAAAACAAAGCATGGAGTGATGATTTAATTTACATCGACGGCAACTTGTATTGGAACGGCACGATGAAACTGTGTGTTTAATGCTGGTACAATTGACACAAGCACCCAATTCTTTTACTGTTTTAAATCGATCCTTGGGCTGCATTCTATTAAAGTCAGGGCATTTGAATAAATGAAAATGCGTGATGTTTGTACACAAACATTTATAAGAATTATCTTCGCGCGTATTTAAATATGTTTGATATTTTGGCGGAGAGGGATACTTATTAATAGTGCGGGTACGTTCAGTAGCCTTTTTTGGACTGACTGAAGGCACGGGGTTTGATATAATTGTGGTTCGTTGCAGCATTTTAGAACGATTTTTAATTAATTGTACTAAACTGTCGAATGTAGGTATTTTTGAGGGGTCACTATTTGACATCTCGAAAGTGCGTACTGTATCCGTATCTAATTTTTTAAGAGCAATATGTAAGACAAATAAGTCACAAAGGTCGTTTAATTTTAAATTTTTAAGCGCCTGGACAGCATTAACGTATTGATCAATAAATAAATCAAAATTAGTAGCAGACGCGTTAGATATAGGTTTGAAATCCAACATTTGATTCATGTACGTTGACGCGTACATTCTCTTATCTTCGTAGCGATCTATCAACGTTTTAAAAATTAATACATAATTTTCTGAGCAAGGGGTAATGCCCGCACATGCGGACTGAGCATTACCTGATAACTTGCCCAATAAATAGTATAATTTGTCTGCGTCTGTGAGCGACGGATTATCGTGTATAGTGGATTTAAAGCTTGCGTAGAACAACGGCCATGAGCGAAAATCACCATCAAACGACAACAATTCAATAGGCGGCAGAGAAGGTCTACTTTTTTGCGGTACGTCGTCGTTTTGTGTTTGTTTGCAACTTGTATATTCAGTGATTAGCCGTTTGACTCGACTATACAATTGCTCAAACGCTATCAGAGGTTTGTAATCTGGACCTGCCTTCGGCTTAACCGTTAATAACCGTTTGTTATATGAGTCTAGAACAGTTAAAAACTCGGTGCGAAGTGATTCAATATTACTACTAGCATCTAAAAACGTATTAATATCCCTGTCTTTATTCTTTATGTCGACTCCTATCATTTTTGCTGAGTCGTAAACATATTGAAGATATTCAAAAATGGCATTACGTTTCCCTTCGAGCATTGACAAGGAAACGTCGCCTTCTATTTCAACCATTGTTATATGTAACTAATTACAGATGCAATATTTAATTTTATTGTAACAAATAGCTTGACCTTGAGTTTGTTTCAATGTGAGAAACGCGATGCAGCGGCTACGTGAGCGCGGGCGCGCGCTGCAAACGTTAAGGAATGCGGGTGAATTAAATAACAAAGTAACGAATAAAATGGGAAATATACTACAAATATTATGCGGGATGTAATTACTGCTCTGCGGATTTTAAAACTAAGCGGGTAGGGTTAAATAAACTAAATATGTAGGTTTTATAGCGATAAATACTTAAATACGCTTATTAATATGTTATTAATAAGGGTACTGGTAACAAATCTGCGAATCGAAGGACCAAAGAATATGGAGACGCCAACAGCCTAATACCGGCGGATAATCGTCGTCACAATGACGATGGGAAAATAGCGAAGGGAAGGAAGCGGGAAGTCGTGCACTGACCTGGTGTTCTCCTGAACGTAATCCAGCATCCACGACCGCGTACAGCCGCCCAGAGTCACTCCAGCAGCACACTGCGTTCACCTTCACTAGAGTCACTAAGTCTGGTATATGTAACTGTCGTCTCCACCGTGCGGACGCGGATCGAATATATTATAGGATTTCACCTATAACGGCGCGATAATATCCCCTGACTTCTTCAATAGAATCAGGAGCGCGGGATGCGGAACAAAGCGAAAAAAATATATATGTCACGTCAGCGCGATAGACGTTGCGAGAAGGTAAGTTGCGGCGACCAATCATGCACGACAGGTAAAGGGTGGGATGTTAGGAGTTGTTGCGAGTTATAAACTAGATGGCGTTACCAAGAATGGTTAAAAAAGGGTGAGTGTACTTATGTACGCGTTAGAAGTTACATTTCTTTGGCGTAACAAGATAAAAATCTTTTCAAAAAATTTATCTTTCGCCTTATTCTACGTTTGTAGAAAAAACGACACTAACAATAGAAAAAAGGTATTTAATACACTGAAAGTTTTACAAAGAAATACAAACAACAAATATGAAGAAACAAAATGTTGACTATAGCTAACTTTAGGATGTCGGTTTTTCGTGACGGTGTGCGCGCGCATCGTAAAAATTTACTCTCATCATTTTTCCCTAACGTGCCAAAAGAAGTATAACTTCAATAATATTTTGTAGAAAACACAAAAAGACCACTTGAAAGTTATACCATATTATCCATAGGTACCTACTAATATTATAAAGCTGCAAGGTTTCTTCGTTTGGTTGAACGCGCTAATCTCACGATTTACTGGTCGGATCTTTCAGTGTTAAATAGTTCATTTATCGAGGAAGGAATAGATCATCACGCTAAGACCAATAGAAGCGGAGCAAC
The DNA here is from genome assembly GCA_036509395.1 of Antheraea yamamai. Taxonomy (NCBI): domain Eukaryota; kingdom Metazoa; phylum Arthropoda; class Insecta; order Lepidoptera; family Saturniidae; genus Antheraea; species Antheraea yamamai. Next base: position 471,558 of record AP028433.1, read on the forward strand.
AATGAAGAATGTTTTACAATCGGGTTTTTTTTTTCCTTTTAAGAGCTTCCATTATTATTCCATGCGGAAGAAGTCATGGACAGAAGCTAGTAGTATAGTAAAATAACAATTTTAAAGTAATTACTGACTAAAAACGCGTGCGGAGTCACAGACATTTCTTACTTTTGATATAATTATATAGCAATTACATTTTCTGTTCTACCGTTACAAAATGAAACTTGTTTCAATTTAAAAAAAATTATCACAATGTGCAATATTTTTCTGCTAAGAAGTTTTTCCTTTTTTAGCTCATCCAGTAGTTACTTACACGAAAACCTCCCGCCCGAGCGATGACCTTTGTCTTTAAACCTTACGAGCTAATACATTACAGATGTGCACATTCACACATTATAACTTACATGCACTTTGAATTCATATCGTATGGCACTGGCATCCACAAAATTAATAATATCCTATGATATTCCATAGAAAAAATAATTCTCATATGACAATGCATTATATGCATTATAAAAAGTAGAACTGATAGGAAATAATAACGGTCAAGTAAATATGACAAATTATATCCTTCATGAAAAGTAGCAGAGATGAAAATTTATAATTAACACATAACCATTTTTTTTATATAAAAAAGCAAATAACAGTGATATATGAAATGTTCTTTGATCAACTGCGTGACTTATGTAAAGCTCTAAGCAAGCACGGAATTATGAAAAAGTGACTAACTGTGTTAACCGTATGTAAGTAGTAAATGTTTGTGCTTGAATGGTATAAACATATTTCCTTATTCTGTGCTAGATGGAATGTGTTGAAGTTCGAAAGAATAGCATTTACTTTATTTTCTCTTTGATTATAGCGTTGATGAGTAAAGTTTCGGTATTTTCAGAAACTCATCAAAATTTTCTTCATAATATTTCCACGTATGATAATGGTGTTTATGAATAGTAATTATGATTAATAGAAAATTATAGAATAATATTCATATTTTGTAAGTGGGTGTGTAGAAAGCCGCAGAAATAGTATCGCGGTAGTATTACACGGGGCTGTGGCTTACCGCGTGCGATAATTGGATCTCGTTGTCGTTTAATGCATGACTGATGAAGCTCCAACAACGATTTTAATTAACCATTAATCTTATTTCGATTAAATTATTAATTCAACAATACTTCGCTATGATTATGAGAATAAGTTTAATGTGAAGTTAATAATGTTGGCTAATAATATATTTATGGAGTTTGGGATCTCGCGAATCAATAAATACTAAGTTTCAGGAATTCGGTAACTTAACCCTACCCTCCTAATACATTCTTTATAATTTAATCTATGTCCGCAAACACTTTGAAAAAAAATGGATTTCGTAAAAGACCGGTGGTTGGCCCCTTATAAATAAATTTAATAGATGCGCTCCAGATGAGATGTGTTTCTGGCCGGCATCTCATTGATCAAGTACGCTTCATACCGCCGTCAACGAAAGCATTGCGCTTTAACGTTTTAAGGAGATATTTGGAAGAATCCGCAGACACCACATTTTGCCTGAGACGCCGCTTCTCCGTATAAGGTGCTGAGTTGCAAGTCAGTCCACGCTTTTATTTAGGGTTCTTGTTATTTTATTTATTTATAGGCAAGGCCACCAACCGCTTTTACGCTTTCTTTATTTTTTCATCGCACAATCCTCGTGGGGCCTATTTACACGGTCCCAGCGGTCCCTTTAACCGGCATGATCTAAATTCTAGAAACCATGTCAAACTGGTCGTCCCATGTTTTAGACTCAGTAAAACCTGTAACACTTTTTTTATGTAATAGTGTTAGGTTTTACAACAAAGTCCCAAATCATATTACCGATTTGCCGGACAGTAAATTTAAGCGCCATGTCAAGCGGGTTTTGGAGTCAAAAGGCTATTACAGAGTAGGTCAATGTGTGAACGACGGTAATGTCTGGAATTGACTCCTCTTTGTGCATCCACTAAAAACGATTTTAACTTTAACGCATTATAAAAATATGCGTGTTAAAAAGATAAACCCGATCGAGTTTCTTGCCGGTTCTTCTCGAAGACTGGGTGTGCTCCGAACCGGTGGTAGCTTTGACGTTCACAAGCGCCTTATTAGGCTCTAAATTGAATAAAGTATTTTTGATTTGATTTCAGACTAAATGCAAAATGTTTACATTTAAAAATATACTTTAATTCATTAATAAAAATTAAAAATGCTCATTTTTCCATAATCTATTTCATTGTATTTATAGAATTATAATTTGTGTAAAATTGTATTTGCTGTTATTAAGGTACTAGTATTATGCCTCCCAAATACATCGTGCACGGTTTACGGTTGTGCTAATCTGAAACATTAATTGATCAGTCTACACCGTAATGTGTCTTCCATGTAATGGCCTCCCCGTGTAACAAGCGCAGATATATTGCATTTCAAGTAATTGATAATTATGTGTTTGCAATTTATATATCATATATTAACTTTTTCTTGCGACTTCGCTTGCTCTGAATGATATAATGAATAATGAAGATTTGATGTATACCTCGAGAACAATACATTTTGTCTAGATTTTTTTTTCTGCTCCTGACAAAATTTCATGATGGTCTGTTGGATAGTAAAGGTTTCAAAGCGTAACAAACAAACAAAGTTATATTCGCCTTTGTAATATCACTAAAAATACCCCTAACTGATTGTCCTACAATGGCTAACCGATGGTGAAGTTTTGAAAACGTTTTCAGTTAATGTATTTTCTCCTCCTTAAAGCATTACATAAAAATCCATACTTCTGGATTACTCGGTATGTGTTATTGCTGTTTTTAGTTTGTAATATGTTTATCATTCAATAATAAAAATGGAGGCGCACTCGGCCACCTTTTTATCGAAGCACGTTCCAATGATGACACTCCAACTCCATATTTCTGCTTATACAAAACTTCTTTGTGTATCCGTTGCATGGCTGTAGCGCTTTTTATAAAGTCATCACTTTCAAGTAGGAAAGTTTTTATCGACTGCACGTTCGAACAGCGCACCAGTTGGCGCCGGCTACAATTCTACAAAAGTGGTTGAGCTTTTGATGAAGGAATATATGGTTTTGAAATTGTAATGTGCTAGCTGAACACTTAATAGAGGTTTCCTGGTCCTCTAGAATCCCTTTTCTAGACTTATTGTCTTAAGTCGTATCATCGTCAAACCTATTATTTTATTGGAAATGAACGATATTATAAAAAAAGAGCATACTCTTTGAGATATTTCGATTCAAATTTCATTTCAATTGTTATAATATTTCACAATTGTATTCAGGTATGTGAATTTATAAATAACTTATCATAATTATGTCGTAAAATGTTGTTAGTACTTATTTGAATTTTGTTCTGTGTTTATTAAACAAAGCATTTTTATTGACAGCCATCAGGAACAGAACGAGAACAATGCAGATAAACAGTTACTGATTTTACAAGGTCTTACCCAATTTTAATCTATTTACCTAGATTAAATTAATGTTATTATTTCTACCTGATGATAGGTATAGAGTTAAAGAACGTGTACTCTTAAAAGAAGAATCAACAGTCATTATCGCTGTGTCTGGAACACCACGATAGAATTTAGTGTTCAATGAAATATTAACAAAGAGACCATATAAAGTTCGATATTTAGTTATTCGAATAGTACTAGTTTCAATATTTAAATGTAATAAAAAATGTTGAAGCCCATGCAGAATTCGAACCAGAATTATAGATCATGGTAACAGCGACGTTTTTAATAAAACTAAAGTCAAACTTTAGCTACTTTTTATTTATAAAACGAGTTTAAATCAGTGAGTGGTAGTTTAGCAATGAATGAACTAAACGGTTCGCATTTAAAATAACCTGTTCTCTGTGGTATGAGGTTAGAATCAAGCTTGTATAATATTTGCTACTTATGTAAATTTAATGCAATATTGTACTCATCTGCATTCCCTATGATTATGCTCGTATGCATTACGTTGGCAGCGCTGCAAGGCCGGCGATACTGCATGCAACAGAACAATAATACTGTTGAAAACTGTTATAAAGTGTTCTACTAATATACATACATACATTTACACCTACTTCACATTTATAGTGTTATTATCATCTTATTATTATTATATATTTAAATCCACTTGGCCACAATAGAAAATCAGCGCTGGGGTCACTAGTAAAGGTGGCAGCCAGCACGTGCTGAATTGTGCACCTTTGCAGTAAAACCGTGGCGTACTTTTATTACATTTTAACGTCCAATTTCTTAATTTTTTTATGTTTACATCTTTGTTACTCTATTTTTCTAATATCATATTGTCCCTGTATTTGCTGCAATAAACATATTTTCTTTCTTTCTTTCTAAAGGTAACCGATTTAGATCCAATTAAAATTATGACAATTAACTGGGCCTGAAGCTGAATACATACTTAGGCTAAAGAGGTTGTCAAGTGCAGCTGCCTCAATATTTTCCGACAAATTGTGCTCAGAGGTAGGACATGACAATTTTGTCCAACTACACCACAACTACCATATACCTGACCGATAAATGTCAGAAAGCTATTGGTACCATCAGTGTAATACTCGCAAAATTTATACATTTAGGTTAGGTTTATATCTAGTAACCGAGTGGCGTCGGACCCGTACGCGACTAGAGGCTAAGCCGTAGTGCAACTACTTTATTGCGGTACTTTAAAACAAATCATTTTAAGGACTTATTACATGAGAAATAGGAAAAGCTCAAAGCACTCTGTTGCGATTTCATCAATTTTTTTTAGTTCACAGAACATTAAGGATTATTATCGATAGCGATCACTTTGTTGAATGTGATGTCTCGAGTGCGCCAATTTTCAACTATAATTACGTCAAAAACTATTAAGAGAAATCCCTCAAAAAATATATTTGTTACACTGACTATATTTGTCCCTGTCTGGTTACTAAGTATTGGTATATCCAATTAGTTCAACTCTACAAGTTATACTGTTACGAAACTAAATCAAAATTACGTCATTCAATTTAGGCCTTAAGAAGGCGCTTGTTAACGTCAAGACTACCACCTCTTCAGAAAACAATCCAGTCATCGAGAAGAACCAGCAAGAAACTCGATCTAGTTCATCTTTTCATGATGCATATTATTACATAGATTTCATTTATATACATACATTCATTCATTTTTGATGGATGTACAGATTGGGGTCATATCCATTTTCCAGACATCACCATCATTCACATATTAATCCACTTAAAACCCGTTTAACATGGTGCTTGAACTCACTATCCGGTAAATCGGTAATGTGCTTTGGAACATTGTTATAAAACCTAACACTATTACCTAAAAAACTGTTATACATATAATGTGGTATACATAATTATTGTGATAAGTATAATAATAATATATAACTACCTAATGAGGATGACGTGCAAGATATAATATTATGTCATGTTATTCTTATCACACCACTGACGTTCTGCCACAATAATAGAAGGACGTTGTAGTTAGTACCACTGAGCAAGGTTGTCGCAGTAATTTACTCCTTGTGTTAACACAAACAAAGTATTAATGCACTCGCGGAGAGTGTTACTCTTGGAACTAATTAATATTATCATTAGTTGTACTAGAACGTAATACGGGTTCATAATAATAACTATTACGAAAGATCTTGAATACTGCATTTGTTAGAGTTAGCAGAGTAACACTTAGTAACTTGTTTAATTAACATATTTAAGGGGTGCACTGCTGTAATCGTAATAGATTCGAAATCTTACTAGTGTGGCAGTAGATGAAAATTCTTGCTAGTGTATTAATAGACTGTAAACAAGGGTCCACGGTGGAATTTCGAAATGGGAAGTACATTCTACACCTAGGGTGGAGTACATGGTAACTCTGATTGGATTGCGATCACCATATATCAGGTATAATAGCTATAATAGTGGTTTGCTTAGACATGTCGTAATTGGGAATTAGTCGTTTTACAGTAATCAACTGGTATGAATCGGAATGGATCGTTACCACATTTCGATAAATCCGGAATAGTGATTCCAATTAACTAAACGTGTTTCGGTATTGGGCAGTGCATTTAAAAAATAACGCACAAAATCGGAGTTAAAAAGTAGTCTATAAAAATAATAATAGGTCTTTACCTATGAAATTGCCGTTCTGCAGTACTGGCCATTTCAAATAAAAATAATTTTTGTTTGGCTAAGAATTCTAATTTCAAATTAATTTTATTTTAAAAACATGGAATTCTTTTTCCAAAAGTAGTCATTTGTTTATTGATTAGTGTTACATTTTCGTCGCATTGCAATCTTTTTTGTGATCATGGATACGTTAAAAAATCGAGTAATTATGGAATATGAGTACCGTCGTGGCAGCAACGTGGCACAATTGGCACGCACTATCAACGACGTTTACGGAGCTAACACTACAAACCAACGCACCACCTGTTATTAGTTTGCTCGCTTCCGTCCTGAAAAATGAACCTCGCGGTCGTCCGAAGACTTTGGTCGACAATGACGAATTAAAGGAGATTGTGGAAGCTGATGATACACAATCTACGGCTGAATTAGCAGCAGCTTTCGACGTTAGCGTCAAAACAATATTGGTCCATTTGCGTCAAATTGGCAAGGTAAAAAAGCTTGGCAAATGGGTGCCCCGCGAACTCAATGATCGCCAGCGCGAAGTACGCGTCGAGATGTGCCTTACACTGCTCAACAGACACATAAATGAAGGAATTTTGAACCGCATTGTTACCTGCGATGTAAAATGGATTCTGTGTGATAACCGCAAGCGCTCAGCAAGTTGGTTGGATCCTGGTTCAGCACCTAAACAATGCCCTAAACGAAAACTTACCCCTAGAAAAGTGATGGTCACTGTTTGGTGGTCTAGCGCCGGTGTGATTCATCACAGCTTCTTACCAAACGGGATGAGCATTACTGCAGATGTGTACTGTGAAGAACTGAACACAATGACGGAGAAGCTGACACATCTCCAACCAGCATTAGTCCATCGCTCGTCTCCGCTGCTCCTGCACGACAACGCGCGACCTCATACTGCACAGCAGACGATCTCCAAGTTGCAAGAACTGGGGTTGGAAGTTCTCTGTCATCCGCCCTACTCACCAGACCTTGCGCCTACAGACTACTACTTTTCCAGAATTTGGATAACTACTTGGCGGGAAAAAAATTCAATACCCGAGAGGCAGTACAAAATGCCTTTGAAGAATTTGTTGCCTCCCGTCCAGCTGATTTCTTTAAGAAGGGCATCAATAAACTGCCACTGCATTGGCAAAGATGCATTGATTGCATGGGTGATTACTTCGATTAATACAAATAAAAAACACATGAAAAAAATTCGTTTAATTTTTTTCATACAAAACGGCAATTTCATAGGTAAATACCTAATATTTAATTATCACGCGATCCTTTTTTCAACGAAGCACTTTCGATTGAGACGGTGTTTGTATAAAAGGAAAAGTACTTAGACGTTAAATATTTATGGTATCTCTTTATTATAGATACGTTATACTGTACTCATTGAGATTGATAATATGTATTTAAAATGGCCGAACTTATAAATAATATAACAGACAATTTCATCATAACATCAAAATATCTTAAATATCATTACATAGTATAAAACAAAGTCCCCTACCGCGTCTGTCTGTCTGTCTGTTCGCTATAAACTCAAAAATCTTTATGCGGTTTTCACCAGTGGATAAAGTGATTCACGAGGAATGTTTTAGTATATAATTTGTCCAGGATTTTTTTATAACCAGGGCGGGACAACGTCTGCCGGGCCCGCTAGTATATATGTTAAATTTAGTTTGTTATACATGTTGAACTAGTTGCGGAATTAAAAAAAATATGTGAGAAAAAATCAGTGCCATAGTTAGGAGCGAGATTGAAGAATTGTCGATAATCTTTACACCCGTGTCGAAACAAAAGTAATTAGGTCAGAATTAAGCTGACGAAGGCCACCAATACCACAATATCTAACTTAGCTGTGTTAATCTGGTTTAGGACATATTCTAATTTTATTATTACGTATATCAGAAGAGAAGAGAGATAGCAGAAATGACTAAATCTTTCTAAAATGGCAGATTCAAATTATATATCAGCAATAATGAAAATTAAAATGCCCACTCTTCTCTATACTTACTCCGAGGAAGATTTTAGTGTCACGTACACAGAAGCAATATTGTCGTTGCTTCATTAAAACGTTGTAGTCTTAATTTCTACTATTATTTTTCTTTGCTGAATCCGTAATTAAGAGGCCCATCAAAATCCGTCGTATAACTTTTGCAAGAAGCAGGATATTAACATTATATTTGTGATATTATTTTATTGCTTTGTGTATTATATTTATTTATGTCCTCTATGGTCCTCTTTTGTGATGTTTCCATAAGTATAGATTTTTATGAGCTAAATATAATTTATATTACACGTACAAATATACACAATCATTTTCTAGCCCTTACCGTAAGTAGAGTCGGCACAATATGTTTTCCTCTTCAATTATCTTTTATCAGTTATCATTTTAATGTTCACGTCTTCAGTCTTATTCCACTTTTATTTCGTCCACCTTCATACACAATACTTTACTAAATATATGAGTTTAATATCTACTAAGGTCAAGCAAATACCACGCGTCAAACGTTTTAGCAGCTCTGATTACACCGGTCAACACGATTTTTGGGTCTAACTATTACATGTTAAATTTTGGTTTCTCCTACGACAAAAATAAGGAAATTTTTTTTTCCGATTAAAGTTTGCTTTTGTAGAAACTAGAACAATTTTTCAATTTTTCGGCAAAAAATATTGATTTTTATATTTTTTCTACACTTCCACTGTAAATTATAATTAAAAAACATTTTTTTTAGATACAAGAGTCTTTTTATTCTAGATTTGTGATAAACAATAACATATAGATGTAAAATAACAAAAAACTAATGTGTAAAAGTGAATATTTCTCATATTTCTTTTATGCTCGTATGAGCTCTCTCGTATTAAACCCCAAATGTAATCTCCCATCATATTCTCGTTGTACTGCCCTTGATATCGCCGTTCAAAGTCCATCACATCTTGGTGAAAACGTTCTCCTTGTTCCTCGGAGTAGGCCCCCATGTTGTCTTTAAATTCGTTCAGATGTAGTAGTAATCTTTTGTTTATGAAATAAATTAAATCATACTTATCGTCGTAAATCAGACCAAAGCAAACTTTATGAACTAAATATGAATATCTAAATGTTTTTCGATGTCTAGAATCAGAATTTAAGCAAGAGAACAGAAACCCAAAAAAAATACTTTTTTTGTTGTCCTGTGTTATAGCTTTGAATTCGACTTTGCGCATAGTACAGTCAAGAAGTTAATACAAAACAAATTCAAAATATTATTATAGACATTTAACATTAACATTTATTAATCTTTGATTCAATATTATACATACAATATATTACCTTTTTAAACAATTATGATTGAAGTAGATATTTGCCTGTTACATTAAGTATTGAGTATACACTTATTATATTTTTATTTGTGTCAGTCGTCATTTGTTTATCAAAATAATATCTATTACTTTAAACAAAATCCAGAGTTTTTGGCGGGATCCTGGAATGTCGTGTAGTGGATTTTATATTTTATTCATTTTCTTGTATCATTTGACTCGATATTTTGTAATATTGCCAGGGTTTTACGTAATATAGTTTAGTAAATAAAGTAAAGTGGATGGAAAATAGTGCCATGAATCATGAATTCTAACTGGTCACAAAAACTCTCTGGAAAGTTCCAAAAAGACGACCACCATCTTGTTAGAACAGTGAAAAGATCACAAGAAACTTGTAATATCATTATCTACTCGATAATGGCAGTAATAATCTACTAGAAGATTGGTAGCCAAAAAGACGACTAAAAAAATAAAGTCAATAAAAGGAAGTTTTAAAAAAATATATAAAACTGATGTGAATTCACAGAACCTGAATTTGTCTCGCAAAATAGTTTAATGGATAGTGAACCCTTGTTTTCAATCGAATGCATTTATTTTATAAGAGAGAGCATAACAAAGCAAGTGCTATTAAAACTTAAGATATTCAAAGCCCGTCTCGAACGAGCGTACGTTCGAATTCACAATTTTTCCACCAGGACTCAGCATGATATTCTTGTGCAGCAAATTTTACAGCTCGTGTCGTGAATAAAATATGAAGATATTGTGCAAGGTTAGTTTAGGGTTGCATCGTACGAGGATGATTACAATGATACAGTTGAGTGAGCTCATTTGCTTTTGAAATATATATCGTATAATATTCTTCTATCTTCTATGTAAATATAATGACAGAAGTCTGCTTTTGTGTGCACATCGGTCTAATAATTTGCTAACTAAAAACAAAAGGTCAACATTACTAATCTCTTTCTAATATATAAAAATCTCGTGTCACGATGTTTGTGGTTGAACTCCTTCGAAACGCCTAGACCGATTTTTATGAAATTTTAAATGTATATTTGGTAGATATGAGGATGGATCTTCAAGTATATTTTATACCTCTAGGTGATTAGGGTGTCCCTAACCAAATTTTATGTTTTTAACAATTATTTTTATGAACCCCACCCTCTCATTTTTTATTTGTGATTTTAGTATTTTTGTATGAACAATATCCAAATGATTCAACGGTTGTTCGTATTTCAAACAAAACGAAATTATTGATGTTGCTGAATTGCAGATGGTACGTCCGACGCTATATCCGTTACATCGGCATTTCTTCCACACATGCGTAAGTCATTTACTAAACCAACTAGTTTGACTGAGTCCCTGGTTTGTTTGGTTTCACAATTGGAAACGGTGGAGTCGTTGTAATCCGGTTATGGGTTTTTTAAGCTTTTTTCAGTTCGGAAATAGAATTGGAACCGACCGTTAACCGATATCACGCAGACGAAGTTGCATGGGACAGCTAGTAAGGCATATTATTTTCTTTAAGATCTTATACTCTAAACTAAATTGTAAATGGCATATCCAACTTTTTAGGAAAGAAACACAATTTTTCGTTTGTATTATATAAGAGGTATACATATGAATAAGAACTAATTTTGAACTTTCATGTTGGCATATGTTAAAAAGGTATTAAAAACATATGGTAGTATGAAGTGGTAACCCTAACGTGACATGTACACTGATCGCGTTCTCAAACAGCATTGTCCGATTTACGAGCAAGTTTGTATCGGAAACGAATAGCTCTTGTTATGAGTGATTGTCGCAGATGTTGGCACACAGCCGTAACAGGCGGTGCCCTTGTTTAACTGATACAATAACAAAGGTAAGCAGTCAAATTACCTACTCTTTGTTCTCGAGACTGTGAGTATGTTTTCCAAACGGGAAAACAGTTGTTCTGTTCACGATTACTTATATAAGATCTACACTTGATACAAGGTACTCATAATGATGTTTGAACTATAATTAAAGATACGTATTACAGGTGACGTGCAGAAACCCAACAGGATTTAGTTCCGATCTTATACATTACCTATGTAATATTGATTAGGTAAATATCTGACTTTGTAAGACCAGGATCTCAAAATGGCGGATCGTGGTTTTAAATATCTAGGTAATTTTTCAAAATTACAATTTTACATTATATAATTCGTTATTATTATTAAAGTTTTATTTTATAATAAATATGTTTTATTGAAGTGAAAACTTCTGAAGGCGCATTGAGCGGTATTTTTGGTAGGAGATAAATTTATAATTTCACGTCATGACATGACATGCTACATAAGCATAAGCTGCTTGCGTCAAATTAGTGACGCGTAGTATAGGAGCCTGTGTACATGTAATATTGATATTTTGCAGCTCATCGTACGTTTGATTGATTAATAGACTTTATAAAAATGTATGTAATTATTGCTCCGTGTGCCAAAAGATATGAAAACCACACTAATGTTAATAATCACAATAACCAAATTCTGAAATTGAAATATTGTCAATCATACTATAATGAATATGAAAAATCTAAAGAGAAATCACATTTCTTTCATTTTTCACTTCTGTCAGCTGTCCTTAAGACTGCCTCGATTTTTTTAACTTAAAATGCCAACAGTTTGATAACCAGTGCATCATAAGGTCTATAAACGTGTGTATAGAACTAAAAACTAAATTAAGGTTTGGACAGTCCAGAGGTTAATGAATGTGTTACTAGCATGATGAAACACATGATTAGGACGTCGTTCAAAAAACATAAATTAAATAATTAGCCCGTGACTCTGTCTGTGACAAATTTACAGTGTAAAACTTAATGACAATAAAACACAATATGGCGCTATCTCGTGGCAAATTATAGCAAAAAGGATATCATAAAAATCTTCTCTATGAAAAACAATTAAAGTACCAAACTTAATGATGATGTGTCAAACTGTTATAATTCATCAAGTTAGCATAAGCCGACATATTTTTTGGTATATAAGCGATAAATATGTAGATATATAAATCTTTAACACATTCGCAAATAAGATTAAACTAGTCGAAGAGTTACACTAAGACAAAAAGGCACCAAAAATGGAATGGAAAAATCTAAAACTCAAGCTTTCAATAAAAGCCGTAGAACGAGACAAGTGACGCCGTTTTTCGCACAGCAAGCGGTGCACTGCGAGCTCTTATTGCCACATACATACTGACCAAAGTTTTCTAAATTGAACTATCACTGTGGAATATAAAGTTCAAAATACACTGAGTATAAAAATGTATAATTCTATAGTACTCAAAAAGCCGCTATGGTTGAAAGAGAATATCTGAAATGTAAGCGTTTGCTCAATGGTCCGTCCATTTAGGACATACGTAACAGCGAAGACATTTCTAGTATCCAGTAAGTTATGCAAGAGTAATCTCCGTGCACAAGAAATATTTTCTTTTGCAAGAAAAGCCCTTTTATAAATTATCTCGACTACAGAAAAAAATACAAATAGTTTCAGTTATAAATTGGTTCCACGAGCGTTGCTATAAATTTTACTAAAGTATTTTTGAAGCGTGAATATTATTTGACATAACTTTACCGAAACTATTATAAACATTTTTTTTTTTTAATTACAATTGCAAAAGTTTTTGCTTTACAATTTTTACATACTTAATAAAAATACGACAAATAAAAACAATATGAAAATAGGGACTATATTTATTTTACTTTGAAATAAGATAAAAAGAAAATATGAATATCGAAATTCCAGAATTCTAGAAATAACTCACTAAAATATGTACATAACATTTTAACACAGTAAATAAGACCAGATGATGTTAAATACCAAATTATAATTAATAATAAATAATGAAATTTAGAAGTTAACTTCTTGTGGTGGGGAAAAAATTGCATTCGCCTTAATCGTGAGGTACCTACCTATATTTGTGTAAAGCGCCTACCAGGGTCTAGTTGTATATAAAAATGAGCAAATGTATATTTAAATATTTATGCTACGGGACTTCGTATAGTAGTATATAGCTTATGAGCATTGTCATATATATACAATTCATGACTTAAAAAATCCAAGGTAATGAAAGATCTCTTCTCAAGTTATTTCTATTGAATATTTTGGCTGTCGTGGGGCACGGGATAATTTGGGAATTTTTGTTTATAATTCTGGAACCTATTCAGGACTATCCTGAAGAAAAATTCGAACATACCTTAATTAAAGACCACTCTAATATATAATGTAATACATATAGGCCAAAGAGGTTTCACTCCCTCTTCACGTACACTTTGATACGCTCACTGTTTTTTTAGCTTAAACGTTCTAACACTATAATAATTTAGACCCGAATTAGTTGGTTCCCATGTATAGTTGTATAAATCTATTCGAATAAACAATAAAAAACGTATAACTCAACTCAAATAGCGTAGTACAGGTCACTTAACCACATTTATTTACTACAAGTGTAATAAATTCCTGTCGAATTATAAATTATCGTAAATTCCTATTTTCGAAATAAAACTTGACAAGATTGACGTGATGCGAAACATTTAAATACTTGATAACGACAGTAATAGGTAATCTTCAACAAAGAGGAATAGTTGCCAAAAAAAGGAAAAGAAAAACCAATCCAGCTTCAAGTCAATCTAATGTTAACACTTAACATTATACAAATGTAATTTTAATTAAAACTGCGAGCAACCCTAGAACGAAATGTATGTGAATAAACTACATACAAGTCAGCTACAGAGAACAGTTTGTCTATTTACAAAGTTAACAACGCTAGGAAGCTGGCTATTGTCATTAAAATGAACCTATTTGCGTTATTTATACACAAATAGGAGATAACATTGTGCGCGTGTTTGTTTGTCTATGCGCTTGAACGACAGTGTATTGTTGGCGAGCGCTCGCGTAGCCCCAAGGCTATTTACAAACTAAGCGATTTGTCGGACGATCACTGTGTCGCTGATAGATTAATGCTACTGGACGTAATTGTTTAAAAAAATACCATAATATAAGACGCTTCGTTGATGTTCCGGTGACTCGAAAAGTTTTTCTTATTATTATTATATCTGTTATATAATAATCCAGTGTCATGATGTCTACGATGAATTCTGAAACTACTAAACCGATCTTCATGAAACTTGGCGTTTATGTATAATTTGAGACATAGGATAATTTATATTTCGATTAATCTAAAAAATCGAGCCGTCATGGAACTCCTGGCAGATGTAAAACATTGAAATTGTTTTGTATAAGTTATGTGCATAAAAGAACAAATTACGGCAGGAATCAGTTATGGCATAATAAAAAGATAAAGCATTACAAATTTGTTCCATAAAATAATGACGGTTTATTTATTTTATTACATAAATATTCATTTTTACTAAATACAAAATAAAAAAATTCAACGTGGCGCAAGCGCGGTGTGATTGGCTGCATTTATCAAAGGGCGCTAGGTTGTCGGCGTGTGCCGCATAACACTAGTAGAATAACAAGTGGCCATCAAAACAATTTGAATCTTATGTTTGCATAGATAGGGTTGCAAATGTTTTTGAGTACTTCGTTAATAGTGCAAAGTTCGTGTTTTGCGTCGCCACGTGCCGCCAAGCCAACAATCAGGTTTACCCGCATTTATAGATGTTTCACATGAAAAAATATTGACAATGCTGATTATTGTTATTAGTTGTAATTCATCCACAGATGGCGCTTTAAATTAGTTTATGAGGAACGACTTTATGAAAGAGCCACGGGGCATAACATATCGCAGACGTAAGCATTCACAGTTCATCGTTTCACGGTAATGCTCGGTTCTGGTCGAGAGGCTAACCTGCTCTAGGCTCTTCGCACCTCACACCTCACTAGATTCCTTGTTCACACTAATTTTATTCTCATTTTACTTATCTACGTTCTGAGTTACGTTTTGCAAGTTATTGCTCCTTTGTAAAGGCTGTAGAGTGATATTCAATAGTATTTCACTTTAAAATATATATAAGTATACATGTAACTGATCTGTACATTCAGAGACCAGCGTGTTCAAACAAATAAATAAACTAGAAATAGAAGTGAAAAAGTGTATTACAGGGAAATATTTTAATTTGCATCAATCATTTTTGAATAGCAGAAATTGTGTTCACTGAACGCAGTATACGCAATAATGGACAACGAGAAAGAAAGAAAGCGAGAATAGATTATGTCTCACTGTTCTCCAATACCCGAAGGCAAACGAGACACTACGCCCACTCTACATGACAGTGTTTACTCCCACCACTTTTTGTCACACAAAAAAGTTACGGATCAGAATTTCAAAACCCTTCCAAAAGGAATTTCACTTCAAAACTATAATTTATTCAAATAAAATAATTTTAAAGATTTTTTTAAAGCAAAACGGTAATTATGAATAAATCGCATATAACAGTTAAAAAATAATAATCGTTTAATTTGTGAGCAGCCTAAATAGGTAACCTATTTAGTTTGTAGGTAGTTTGTCGCTGACGCCGGTACACTGTTAGTGAGTTTACACACAATTTACGTTGAAACTAGTTTTGTTAACGCGTCACTTTAGCGTTTAACGTGTTAGCGCCACTAAATAGGAATTTGCTCTGTAATTTCGTAGTAAAACTTTGTTATCTCGCTTCGATCATCTAGGAACAAAGCCGAAGCTATTAAATTGATTGCAAACGATTTCGGAAATGTTCTCGTTTATTATGATTTGCTATTGTATATTGTTTTGTTACGCTATACTTTTAATGCTTTTGTTTACACAATTGTTTTATTAACATTTCGGAATTATTTGATAAGATAATGATTATTTGCAAGACAGTGCGCAGACTGACTTTGTATAAAAATACTTAAAAATTTGACCATATTTTAAGTATATTAATATTTCTCAGATATCATTACATAGTATAAAACAAAGTCCCCTACCGTGTCTGTCTGTCTGTCTGTTCGCGATAAACTCAAAAACTACCGAATGGATTTTCATGCGGTTTTCACCGGTGGATAGAGTGATTGATGAGGAACGTTTTAGTATATAATTTGTCAAGGATTTTTTCATAATCAGGGCGGGACAACGTCTGCCGGGCCCGCTAGTTTACAATAAATTACAGGACACAGTTCACAAAAACATTATTTTAAGTCTGCGTAGACCGAGCTTTATGACCCGGCGCTGAGTCTTGCTGGAAGTACCATTCTTGGTTATTAATATGATATCTTGATACACTTGTGCCAATGTTTTGATACCTTTCTCACAAAAGTATGGGTCAGTCACTCCTTCATAGCTAATACCCCACCAAACCATCACTGAAGTCGGGTAGTGCCCACGTTGCACTCTGTCGACTAATTGGGAAGCTTCCTTAGAGCTTTGAGCATAAACACGGTCATTGTGTTTGTTAAAATGTTGCTCAGTTGTAAAAATTTTCTCATCCGTAAACAATTTTTTTCTATGACCTCCCTTTGCGTACCGCTTCAGTAGTTGATTCGATTTTACCACCTTATTCTTTTTATAAATTATCAGTTAAGAAATGAAAGTAGTCCGGTGAAGCTGTTAAGACCTTGCCAGGTCAATAGCGTAGTCAGTTCGAGAAAAAAAACAGTTAAGAAATTATCAGTACGTCTCTAATAGGCTGCAAGTCCTAAGTCATCTTTTAAAATACGCTACATGGTTCTAAGTGCTATCTTCATCTCCCGAGATAAAACCTTTTGGTTTTGGACACGATTTCTTCAAATTCTTTCCCTTACTGTTTTCACCACCTTTTTCGTACGAACACTACGTGGACGGCCAGATCTTTTTCTGTCACAAACAGAGGAGGTCTCATTGTACCTATTAATAGCCCGGTACACAAACATTTTACTAATACCAAACGTATGGGGAGTTTTAAATATTGCATTTGGCTCCATACCTACTTTGTGTAATGTAATCACAGCGATTCGGTTCTCTTTATCACCCCACTCCATTTTAATATCGCAAAATATTGTACAATGTATTGGCGCCAAAATGAGAAAACTCAATGAATAATCATATAAAAATGACAGATTCTAAATTCAAATGTAATATTTTGTTTCTTTTTAATTGTTACAGTATTTATGGCCAGACTAAGTATAAAATACAATATACCGACCAATTCTTCAAATCAGCCTGGACAGAACATTAATAGCAGAGATTGTTTCGAAAGTAGTTCGGGGTGGTAGGGTGTCTGTACCCGACTGGATCGCGACCACCGTACACCAGGTGGAACACCCGCCATAGTGGCACGTTTGGGCGTGTCGCGTTCCGGGATCAGCCGGTGTATATCCAGCAACCAGGGGGGCTGTCCCTAACTGGGACGCTTTCAGGCCGGCATGACAGCGGCGACCGGCGATGGATAGTATGTCTTTCGGCGGTCGCCATTGTTTTTGGATTGTACTGTGCTTACCATCAGGCACAGTACAGTCACTTTGCCGAGCTACAAAAAAAAGAAATTACTTTTAAGAATTACAAAAAAAAAGAATTACTTTTAAGAAGAGATTTTTTAAGTTGAGCCTCAAATGGAGTGAAGAGAGTTGACAGAGTTTGTGTATAATATAAACATTTTCATATCAGATTTATTTCAAACTTATTTGATTGAAGAAGCCGTTACTTTGCGGAAATCCGTCATTAAATATTATAGTGAACGCTACTTTGCACTTCCGCTTGGAATTGATTGAACGCTACTACGTCGAACTGCAACAAAAAGTAAATCAATTGATCAATATATATATATTAATTATACAATATATTATTAATTATACAATATATCATTAATTATACAATACATTATTAATTATACAATATATAATACCTGCTTTTTGTTGCAGTTAGACGTAGTAACGTTCAATCAATTCCAAGCGGAAGTGCAAAGTAGCGTCCACTATAATGTTTATTATTTCAAACTTGTTATTTACACTTCTAATACAAGTGATGAGAGATATATTTCAGCGGTCATCAAAATTAAATGCTTGAAGATACAAAGAAAGAGTTTGTAAAAAAAAAATACAGTTCAGAAACATTTTGCATAGCCTATTCCAGAGTCAGTTTCAATAGCAAGCTGGAATTCAGCTTCAGAAACTGCAATCACAAAGTATGCTTTATTTATGTCTTTTTGTTGGCACCTATTTTTAATACATCAGGTGCAAATAAGACCAAGTACATTCTATTAAAATCGAAAATTTTATCTTTATATTTGACGTGACCAAAGCTTAATTAAGTATATTAATAATTTATACTTTTCCTAAAAAATAAAGGTCCGATTTATTTACTACTTTTACTGGACTAAATATAATATTTTTCATACGTATACCTACAGTTAAATATGATAATGACGTGTTGTTTCCATGGTTTCCTTTATTCCTGATATTTTTATAATAAGCCATAGAGTCTTTAAACCGATTTACTGTATTATTTATTCCGTTAGATAACATAAGAAATAACTTAGACAGATACTAGCAAATGAAATCGGACAAAAAATTACCGTCTGCGTTAGTGTATCCACTCACCATACGACATAATGTATATCTTTAGTTTTTGGCGAGATCTTGCCATGTTATATAGTGAATTTTACATTTTACTCAGTTTCTATGGTTTTTATTTCCCTCCTAAACATTCTACATTCCTAAATAGATAGATTAAAAAAAAAAACGAAACAATTTTAGAAATCCAATTATTCCAAAGTTAAAATCAAAATCCACTTTTATAATAATTAGTAAAGAATTTTCATAACTTGAATAGCCTAGGTTTGGGCATAACATGTGGCCGACGACTATAAAATAGTATAAAAATAAAAACGCCCAAAAATGATTTACCGTTCCTATATCCTTCAACGCAATAACCGCTCTCATCACCACCGCGTTATAATGGCTATAAAATCTAAAACTGCGAGAAACTACATCAACTCCCCCACAGTAGATGTCAAATCACATTTTAATAATAGATTCAATCATGCAAATTTTATTCAACGGTCTTCGAGTGAATTTTAACAATTCTATGAGACATTTACGCTTTATTTTATATCTTTTTTTCTGATATCATCTGGCAATTATCATAAAATATTCTTATTTGCGAAACCTGTTCTAACGTATTTCACAAAATATTGTTTTTTTTTTCATATCATTCTTTTCTGACATAATTTTGGAAAAGTTGGATATCTCGGAGAACAGCTCTGTGTTGTATATATAATATCAGATTTTTTTTAGACTAAAATAATAAATTATAACTTATAGATCATGAATTCATACTACATATTTCAATCTTCTATATATATATATAAGAGATTCCCATCTATATATTGACTCATCACGATACCTCTGGAACCATAAGGCGTAGCGACTTGAAATATGGTAGGAATATTCCTTTCACCGAGTAGAGGTCAGCTAAGAACGGATTTTACGAAATTCCACCCACAAGGGGGGTTGCGGGGGGGTAATCAGGGCGGGACAACGTCAGCCGGGCCCGCTAGTTATGTATAATGTGATCAATTTATTTATGGGTCTATTGCTGTTATACTTTTATTGTAGCACAGCATATTGACTGCCCTGTGCCTGATGGTGAGGCACTTATTGGTTATTGACAAGGAGGACAATGGATTTGAAACGTTAATAGTGTCAACTTTTGGGTCCGTGTTAGACATATTGTGAAAGACGCTACAAGCAGTTTAAAAGCACTCAGCACGTCATAGTGCGCGATGCGGTGCGAAGTAACACACATGAGTGACGTCTGACATACGTATAAACAATGACATTGCACATTACATGTATTTTTTACTAGCTGTACCCGCAGCTCCACACGCGTTTTTTTAAATCGTATTAAAGAATTATAGAACTGTGAGACTATGTACAATTACAGAAACGCTCTTTAAAGACAACTGGAAGTACGACGTCACTAAAAGTAACATGTAACGTGTACATTAGATATATAAATACAAAAAGCGTGCTAAATGAGGTTTGTCATCAGCAACATATTTGGAACCTTAACCCACCATATAACTACCTCAGTGCTCACTTATACTGTATAAGGAACTAAGTAACCCGCTGTATTTTTTTCTATCTGCCAGTGAAATTCCCGTTAAAATCGCTCAAGCCGTTTTGGAGATTTCCCGGAACAAACAGACAGACAGACAGACCGCCAAAAATATTAAAAATTGCATATTTGTTATCAGCTGCGTGTATACTTTCACGCCCAATTAGTAAAAAATTGTTATTATATATTACATACAGACACTTCATTTTCATTATATGTATAGATATAGAATAGATATCAATGATATTATAACTCATTGTATTATATAGTTTTTTCAATCTATGTTAATTTTTATTTATTTATTTGACCTTACACGATTCAAAATATAAAACAACTTAGAGCTAATTATAAATATTCACCAATTAAGTAGTAATAAAAGATATTAAGTGCTACTACATAAATAATAATAAAGCATAATGAAGAATTACATATGGCTCACTCGTGTCAATAAATGATTTGATGACGGCTTGTTTTGCTGTATTAACTTAGGATATTATAAAAAATATTCAAATTGAATTCTTTAGCGAGTTTATAACAATTACAGCTAGTTCACAAAATGAAAATATAACTTCTAGAGTTGGTAGCTGAGTGAGGCACATATATTAATGAGCTTTTGTGAAGAACAGTAGACGAGATCTTTAAACAATAATTTTAGAGGATACCTAATTAACGTTATATCGCTGTTTTAAAATATAGTTGTATCGTTTGCATCCCCAATTCTAAATGAACACGAACAAGGGCACAGTATAATATTTTCACATGAAAATCACGAGAGTATTTTAATACGAATCCAAGGCTTTTCATAACTTTCGACATAAGTGAGTTAACATGTTGATCAAATAATAGCTTAGTATCATATAATACTCCAATGTCTCGTAGTGTATCGCTGCTCTGGGTATATTTAAGGGTACAATTTCAAGAAATTACATCAAGCACGATGTTAAATTCTTTCTTAAACAATTTTTATCCTAAGCACTTGAGGCTTAGTGTTGATTAATCAGTTAGTAAATTGTTTTTTATATATATTTAGTCGTGACGATCTAGTGGTTTGACCGGTAGAATATCAACCCGATGTCCGCAGGTTTCGAACACCGGCAAGTAATAAAGATTTTTTCGGAATTCGCTTACATTAATTCATTTAAATTTGTAACGCTATCGGTTGACGGTGAAAGAAAACATAGTAAGGAAACTTGAACCTGAGAAATGTTCTTGTAGTACAGTTTTAAAGAACTGTATGTGGGAAAACATAGGACTGTGGATTTCTCAGAGTTTGAAATTGCCAATAGGTATATCGTGGGCCAGCTCTGTGATTATAGTCATACCATCCTTCGTGGAGAGCTCAATGACTTTACAGTGTGACTTTACAGACTTTACTGTGTTAATTTTCTTGCAGGCTGATGATGATGATATATTTATTCAGATAATCGGTTGAATAAAAGGTTGACCCTTTTAGAGACTTGTTGTGATATGAACATTATAACGGTGTTCTTAATTATATATAATGTATATGGCAGTCGAGTCCGAGTACTTTACAATGCCGTGTTTTGTTATCGTATATATATACATATATGTACATTCGCTAACCTACAACTGCTCTTAGAATATTGCGTATAAAACATGTTTCGGTACCTACTCGAAAATATGAGTTTCCAGACAATGGTACAAACAAGATATTTCAGCTTCTTTAGCTTTGCAGAATATATTTAGTGTAACAAAATAAATACAATAAACATAACAAAATTCCATTTTTATCTTTTTTCAATAAGTTAAAAGATATTAAGAACATCGTATAGTAATATGAATATGTAGTGCTTAATTTGCCTTCAATTATCCAATAAATTTTGTAATAAAAAAATTAATCACAATGCAAAGGAAAGTGGAACTCTTTGCTTAAATATAAGCATTAAAAATACAGATCAGATTACTTATAATCGGAAAAGGATAAAAAGAGCGAAACCTTTTAATGGAAAAAACTAGAAAGAAGAGTACCCTTTTATTTGTTCCGTTCGCTCAACACTTCAACGCTTATTTCCATTTATTTTCGTCTACCCTGAAATACATAGAAGCTCCCACCACTACTAGTGCACGTCTACTATACTAAGATCAAGGGATCAAGAAACTTGATTAATTGCAATTATAAATATTGATTAACCGTTTGCCAACCTCGTTGTATCAAACAGATATGGATACTAAAAGATACATTCAAGAAAATTAATTGCAAAATGTACTCTTATTTAAAGTGAACCAACTGTTCTCTAATGTACACGAGGTGCTTAAGTAAACAAGATAATTTACTTAGATACGAAACATAAACTTTACGTGTCGTTTTACTGTTATACGAGTATATAAAATTATCGTGTGAATGTTTGTACACCTTTTCCTATTTTCTCTTATTAGTAATAACCTTTATTCAATGAGTTTGTGAAAAATCTTACTTTTTAAAACTGCGTACCGTCTGCGGCCACAATGGGGGTGACACAGGATAACTTCATCATGCATAGCGATTGTGTAGGTTCAGAGAAATACAAGTTACACTAACCAAGACTGTCCGCTACAACTCGGACAACATGCCAATGCACGTTCTGTCCCCACATTATCTCCATTTAGTGTTGCAGAGAAAACCGATGACTGAATAACTGCTCCAACGATCCGTCCGCCTTTTTAATGAGATTTATTTGTAATTTTTTAAAGAGGTTTTTTTAAAACTCTTAAGTGAAATCTCTATATTCATTTTAAAAGGGTTATCTTCTTATATTTTTAAAGAGACTTTATTTTTCGGCTCGAAAGGAGTAATGAAGAGATACGATTCTCTCCGCAGGCTCGCTCTGTGTGAAATTGAAATCCAACCGCATTCTGTTGTAATACAATAATGTGACAGTAATCTTCAATGGGGATCGCTAAACATGGTACGTACGCTAACGTAAAATCTGTGAATGTTGACATAACTAATAATCAACAACATTTATTTGTAAACATTGCACATATTTAATAACCGCAGCACTCGCGTTCATTCGCGTTAATGTTCATTTTATTTAACCTTCGGGAAAATTACATATTTTTTAGGTTAGCTTTACCGCCTATGTCCTTTACTATACACCTAAGAACGTGCATGCAAAATTTAATGATGTATAACAAAGAACATTACATATTATAAAACGAAGTACTCTGCCACGTCTATCTGTCTGCATGTCTGTTTGCAATTAACTCAAAAGCTACTGAAGGGCTTTTCATGCGGTTTTCATCAGTAGATAAAGTCGTTCAAGATAAATTTCATGAGGAAGGTTTAGGTATAACATTTTTCAAAGTTTTTTTTTTATTATCAGGGAGAACGCTAGTATACATTATACTATATTAGTTATCTTGTTGCCTTGTGCTGTCAATGAATTAAGACACTTCTATGCAATCGAAAGTGTTTAAAATTTTAACGAGGTAGAAATATTAACTAGAAGGTATTATCTCCGTACTTCTATAACTCGCTTCCAGCTTTTGAGGGTCAAATATTCACTCTACGCAGTTATTTACTTATATTTATGTCAGGGATTATAAATGTGGGCAAGATAATCGCGCAACATCTCGCAACGCACGCCATGGGCGCTATAAACCAATCAGTGAGCGTTAATAACGGTAATAAATATCGACTATGAGTTTTTCTTAAGCCCAAATGATGGACGACCCGACGTCATCGTCTTAAATCATTTTCTTTCATTGCTACGTCTAATTTCCGTTACTAAAATAAATTCCTTTCTGTATTTTCTTGTCGGTTTTTACGCCATCGCGTTTGTTTTTTTTTAATGTCAAACAAAATGATATATTACTAATCATAATAATTAAATGTTATACATAAATAACGAAAACAATTAAACTTTAATGCATGTAGATGAGATTTAAAATCGTTTTCATCATGAACTTCATGAACAAGCGTTTTCAAACTATTTTTGGCCGCTCTGAACATAACAGCAAGTTCGAGCTTGCGCTTAATCAAGTAAAGAGTTTGATACAGAACAAAGTTACATTATTATAGGTACCTATGTAAAATCAGTATTTATTTATCTTTAAGTTGTCTTCATATTATATATATGATATAATACGTATTTATACCTAAATTTGTATTCTGCACAACTATATTCAGAGCGCTCAAAAAGTTTGAGCAGAACTGTACTATATTCACCTCGTACAGTGAGAGTGAGAGTACATGCTCGCAAAGGAGGCTGCGGAGAGGAAAAGGAAGAGGGAGCAGACGATTAAACTCCTATCCCACGGTCGACGAACCACACGGTGGCGACGGGTAGGCGATGACCTCCGGCCGCCGTAGCTGGGGCCTTGGGGCGATAGACACAGGCATGTCCGTCGCCCCGAGCAGTTAAACTCGCCCATGTGGTGGAGGTGCATTGTCCCGATGCGACTCCCACAGTTCGTCAGGGGGGTCTAACACCTACTCCCCCTCGAGGGGTCTACCTTCTTGACTCCGTAGGCCGTAGTTGGGGCCCCTTAGGAGGGGACAACACCCGTTGTAGGAGCAGACATAGTGCCGATTAGATAGTCCCTGCTCTCCCGGCCAAAAGGTGTAAGAAGGTACGATGGGGTTTTAGTCCGTGCGACTCGGGCATATCCATCCTCTGCTGCCCGGCGGAATGGATATCAGTTAGGGATTTCCCCATGAAATAAAAAGGACTATATTATATACTATTCAATTCATTTCTTGGCTCTTTGTTATTTATAGTTTGTTAATGTTAAAATAGCTTTGTTAAGTCTTGTAACACAGAAAAATTATTTGCGCATAATTTGAAAACTATTGTTTATTATCATAAAATACTGTAAAAAGCGATTTTCAATGCTCAATGCAAATAATCAGTAATAGATACTATACTAGTCAAAGTAGCTCTATATGTAGTCCATGATTTTCAATAATATGTAAAAGATAAAAAAGAATAACATGGGTTATTACCATGAGATGGGCGCATACTATATTAGACTTTTTTTTGACATTTTTTGCAGTACTATATTATCACGATGAAAACCGTATCAAAATTCATAGCGTAGTTTTAAAGAACTAAGAGAACACAGACAAACAGAAAGAGGATTGTTTTACCATGTCTAGCCTTCGCACCAAACCGAAATAGCGTGGTGTCTTCAAGTTACTAGTAGTTAGAAAATTATGTTACGTGTGGTGTTCAATACTCAATTTAAGTAGCAAATACAATACACACACGTACCTTAAATTGCTCCAGCACCGGTAATGGTGGTGAATTTTGGTACGGAATGGTTTTGCACACGCGATGTTCACGCTCCAATACTGGACGAGTATTTTATACTGTGTGTAAGTCCCAAATAGAGGGAGCTGTTGGTATATTAATTAAATTACTAGAAGATATAGGATTATACGTGTCAGTAAATAAGAGCAATATTTGTTTATTTACTCGCTGTAGAAAGCAAGAAAATATTGAAATTCAAATCCAAGATCACATTTTGAAACCTGTTAATAAAGTTAAGTATTTGGGTATCTAGTTAGATTCTTCACTTCGATGGGGTACACATATCAATGAAATATTAAAAAAAGTATATAAGTTTCTCAATATTTTTAAAGTATTGGCAGGTACTAATTGGGGTGTTCACCCTTCCCATTTACGTAAACTTTATATGTCATTAGTTAGAAGTAGAATAGACTACGGAAGCTATTTGTATGGCAATTGCGCAAAAACGCACTTAAGAAAACTTGACGTGCTTCAGAATAAAGCGCTTAGAATTTGCGGATCATTTTTATGTAGTACTCCTATTTTTATTATGGAAAATGAGCTCTCTGTTCCTCCTCTACATGTACGGAGGTACTGGTTGGCATGTAAATTTTGGTTGCGGGCAATAAGTATTTCTAATAATAATACTATTAACCTTGTTCAAGAACTTATGGAAGAATGTGCTGGTCCTCACTGGCAACATAAAAATATCCCACTACTGGTTAATGTGTATAAAGAGTTTAAAGATAAAGCAGTTTTTTTTTTTTTTTTTTTTTATATCATAGGAGGCAAACGAACAGGTGGGTCACCTGATGTAAGTGATCACCACCGTCCATAGGACACCTGCAACACCAGGGGAGTCGCAAGTGCGTTGCCAATCTGTGTGGGGGGAGGGGGGAGGAGGAAGGGAAGGGGAAGGGGAAAGTGGAAGGGGAGGGAGGTGGATCTCCGGCACTCTCACTGACCGAACGAAACGCAACAATGCAAGCACTGTTACTTCACGTCGGTTTTCTGTGAGAGGGTGGTACTACCCCGGGCGAGCCGATCCATTCATGCTGTAACCAGTAATAGCTTCAGCGTGGCTCTACCACTGAAAAAAAATTCGAGAAAAAAAATTCGATTTATAATTCGAGCGTCTTAGAAATGTACACATTGGGTATTTGGAATTCCTATATTGATGTCAGTTGTATTAGAGATAATGTGGCTAATATCAAGGTCCCTAAACGTGAACTACATGTCCTAGACATGAAACGAATTGTAAGTGACTTAATATACAATGACTATACCGGTTATTATATGATCTTTACTGATGGGTCGAAGTCAACAACGGGCGTGGGTGCTGCTCTCTTTGATCCACAAGCAAATGTTAATATCCAATTGAAATTGTGTAAAGAAGCATGTATAATGAGGGCAGAATTAACAGCAATAAAAGAGGCACTGCATTATATAAAACGAGTTTCTGTCTCAAAAGTAGTCATTTTTTCTGACTCAAGAAGTGCATTACAGCATTTGACTCGAAGTGCTTCGTCGAGCCACGGCATACCAGAAGCTTATGAGTCCTTAAAATTATTTTATGATTTACAATGTTGTAATATTAATATTAAAATTCAGTGGATACCATCACATATAGGAGTTCTAAATAACGATATAGTAGATAAGTTTGCAAATAGAGCCATAGTTAATGGTAAGGACGTGCTATGTAAGCCCCTAGCTACAGAGTTCTTACCCCTAGCGAGGCGTGTTGTTTCCACTATGTGGAAGGAACACATGGATAAGACTTCTGTAGACAGGGGTATTTGGTATAAAACGTTTGAAGTTAAGTTATGGGAGTCTCCTTGGTTTGACCATGCTAGGCTTTCTAGACGGGAACTGATTGCAGCGTTCAGGATCCGGTCCGGTCACATGCCACATAATAAATACCTTTTTATGATAGGGAGAAAAATATCTCCGCTTTGTGAAGTTTGCCAGTCTACGGATGATTTTTATCATATGTTGTGGGAATGTGGCCGAACCAAAGAATTACGCCAAAAAATGCTTTTAGAGTCCTGGAGAGATCTTGGAGAGGTGAATATTGTATTGGGAAATCCTGTATGTGATGTGGCTAGAGTATTTTATAAATTTGTTTCCTTAGTCTCAAATTGTGAGAATCAAGGTTAATGATATATTAACCCAAGTGAGTTACCTTATGAGGCTGACATAGTCATCAAGGATGTACTGAAGCCTCGTTAAAAAAAAAAAAAAAAAAAAAAAAAAAAAGAATCCCATGACAGCTGTTGCCTACTGCGTTTGTTATTAAATATTACAAAAGCATTTAACATATGTGATAATGTAACACCATACTACTAGTTAATAGTATATACTGAACGATCCAGCAACAATCGTGAGAACCGATAGAAGGATTCGCGAACATTCGTCGATTTACTAAAAAAATATTGATAGATATTTTAAAGTTAAATATAGGAATCCATAAATCATTGTTGTTACATCAGAGTGAAAGCTTGTCAAACAGACAGCCTAGCAACAGTTTAATGTAAGCCGTAAATCAATATCGATGCGTAAACAAATAACAAATTACATCTGTCTTTCGACATCCGAATCTATACGTTTATACCACTTTTCTATCACGTAAGTATACTAGCGAGGCTTGCTGTTCTACACGTGTTTATTATTATTTATGTATTAATTAGTAGAATTATAGCAAAATAAACATTCCAGAAATATATTTGAGTGATGGAGGCGTTACTTTGCGAAAATCTGTCATAAATACTTGATCGGATGTTACTTTGCACTTCCTCTTGGAATTGATTGGCCGCTTCCACGTCTCACTGCAACAAAAACACAGATGACAATTGATTAAGGCTATAACACTTTACATCTGCAACATATTTTAATTAATATCGACTTTTGTTCTTAACAGTCGCATAGTAACACTGTCTATTAGTTGAACTATCTTGTTATTGATTCAAATACAAACATAATATTTTTTTTTAATCCTTAAAAAATATTAGCCTTTAGTAGGGCCTTAACCTAGGCAATGCCTGTCTTATGGAAGCCAAATACCTAATTACAGATTGATTTAATAGATGGCGACGCGTATTAAAATGATATTCAGTTGATTGATTGATTTCATTGACTAATATTTCACATTAACTAGTCCTTTTATTAATAGTCACAAATTTTACATTTTGAGTTGCACATTGAGCAAATGAAATACAATGATTCTTGTTGCATTGAGACGTGAAAGCATTGAATAAATTCCAGGCGGAAGTGCAAAGTAACTTCTCATCAAATCAAAATCGAAATCAAAAATACTCTATTGTATTATCTCATGTATGTCTCATATCTCATGAAAGCGCTTATGAACTTCAAAACTACCACCGATTCGGTATATAGTCATCGAGAAGAACTGGCAAGAAACTCGATCGGGTTCATCTTTTTAACACACATATTTTTATAATGCATTAAAGTTAGTTCGTTCGTAGTGAATGCACAGAAAGAGGTGTCAATCATCGTCATCGTTCACATTATCCTGCTTCATATAAAATCATAACTCACTTGGTATGGTGCTTAAACTTACAACGCTCACAGTATTGTACAAATATTCCATGTGTACAAATATATATACAAAACAATTTCCATAGCAGTCGGTGGAAATGAAAACAAGTTACTATGTTACAGCGCCACCTATTGACGAGTTATTATAAAATATATAACATAAAAGTCTTCTCTATTAATAACTCTTGGAGAAGGCTGACGATGATCGATCAAACGATATTGAAATTTATCAATGAAGACCGACATCCATTTATACGTACATCGTATGAGTGATATATCAGCGCCAGACGTGAAAATATTGACACATATTTCTAAGCCAATATTTTTAGTTTCGACTTCTAAGTCATTTTATGACTAGTTTCATGGATCGCTGATCTCTCTGTGGTGCCATTTTATTTGGCTTTGAGACAGTATCGTCACAATGCCATACTATATAAAAAATGTTACCGAAACACGTGATAGCAACTGATTAAATTGTTTTAATGTCTTTCTCGTGTAACTTCTGTAAAGCCTTCGTCTAGACGCGGTACATCACGAGCCTTGTGGAGCTTACACTTTAAGAGTAATCTTTTAATGTATGACTGCTCGATTTACCAAGCTCTTTCTTCACATCGAATAAAAATCTACCAATGTTTTCCATTATTCATAAAGCTTTCTTTGCCAGCGGTACGGTACGCTATTGTTAATATCGGTCACTGGTATTATGATTTGTATTAAATACCTATAAGTATAGACAGCGGGAGAATATTATTTCTGTCCAAATATCTATCTATACGAATTATTATATCAAACGATAGAGACGTTGGTTTGCTGCAGCGCCATCAAGATATGATTTATAGTATAATGGATGGTGACGCCGTCGCGTTGTCGACGTCACCGTAGGGGCACAATGCGGGGGTTTCTATGCTAAATTTAAGTGGACTGTATATGCGGGGGTGCTATATTTGATATTCAACTATTGCGATCAGCTACGAAGAGGGAGACAAGGGTAGGAAGGAAACTTGGCACATACCTCGCGGCGCTGCAGTTTCCACGTGGCTAGCCGGCTAGGTGATTCTCGTTTCTCTCCACTGGGTCTTCTCCCACACAACACTTATTGTTTATAATGTATGTCGGCACGTATGTAGCGATGCGTTTATTTCTCACTCGACCATGCGAAAACTCAAAATGTTAGCATGCGGCGCGGACAACACTACAGTAATGTAGCAGCAGTGATGTACTGGCGGAGGCCGCGCGTCCGACACGCGCGGCGCGGGCAACAACTCTGACGATAGCAGTGGACTGGCAGCAATGGACGGCGGCGCGGTCGTCGCGCTACCTTATATAAGCATGTGCCATAGTAAAGGGGAGCGGGGCTGGTGGCGTGATCTGATCGCAATTAATTGGTCGGGCTTCAAAGTGGCGTGATTTGATCCATAATGCGGGAATTTCAAATATACATAAAGCGGCGCAACCAATGGATATCAGAAAACCTTTTCCATTTCACAAGTATTAGTGAGCCAATTTTCACAAAGATAGTGTTGGTGTTACATTTTTATTTCAAATAGCTGTTCCCGCGACTTTGTCCGCGTGGAACATTATGTAAAACACATTGATTAATAAAGTCATCTGAATGTATTAAATCTACTTACTTCTATACTTTGCTCTCGTACTCAAAATTACGTCGCCGCGTCGTCATTAAAATTATAACATCTTTTGATAGAGTGGACCGATTTTAATTAAATAAAAACTAAGTTATTCTCCGAAGACATGCTTTATGATTTTCTTCGTGCAGTTTTATTGTGAACCCATTACTTTAGCAGTGATGCGCGGTCATACAAACAGACAGACAGACAGACATTTCTAAAAATGATTAAAATGTTTTTTTTTTATGAAAATGTACAGACACGTTAGATTTACATTCTTATTACATGTATAGAAGATATAGATATAATAAAATCAATGTTATGACTCGGAAACAATTTGTCTCCAATTTAAAGGGTTCAACTAAGTACATACTAGAGCTACTACGTGTATCTGAAATCTATGGAAATGAAGTATGTTTTTGCTAACCACATTTCAATACGCGCCAACGTGCTTGGTGAAATATGTATAA
Source organism: Antheraea yamamai (assembly GCA_036509395.1). Taxonomy (NCBI): domain Eukaryota; kingdom Metazoa; phylum Arthropoda; class Insecta; order Lepidoptera; family Saturniidae; genus Antheraea; species Antheraea yamamai. Next base: position 502,892 of record AP028433.1, read on the forward strand.
ATCACCGTATGTATATACACTAGCTGTGCCCTCAACTCCGTACACTTTTTTGCAATAATTATTTCTGAAAAGTTCTTTTATTTTAATTTTTTTTAATCCTACGAGTTGAGCTGCTAACAACTCAACGAAACCTTTCAAATAACTAATTGATAAATAAGTATATGGTTTGAAATATCATGTAAGCATATTGCTTAACGATACCGTCTCCGACTCAGGTTCAAGTTCAAGTTTTGAATGGAAAACGGTACTGTATTTTCTAGTGGTCGCCTAGTTGCTTAGCAAACTCATGCCCAAGCAGGAAATTTATCACCAAGTACCAAAGGGTGTGTTATGAATGCAATACATTAGGCAGATATACTTGAAAGTACACAATTCTATGTTTGGGATGTTAAATAATAAAGTGAGTACTTGTCTTCGTGTCTAAATTTTTATTAGAGAAGTGAAATATTATAATCATCTTAACTTGCCTAAAATTATCATTTCGTTTTAGATTTGTGAAGCTTTTAACCTCTTGAAGTCAAAATTCGTTCGATGCCGTGTTTTGCTTCACTTTGCGTACATTCTTCTATTCACTAAAGCGTACATTAAACTTGATTTTTATACCACGTGTACCACCGGTGGTACACGTTAAACTTGACCTTTAGGCCACGTGTACCACCGGCGGTACATGATTGGATAACTATTGAAAACGACACAATTACTTATGTCATGTTATTTATGTTGTTGTAACGTAATATTATATGATAACTAGTTTTTACCCGCAACTTCGTTTGCGATATTGAGGTAATTATATTAGCCTACAGTAGCTCGTCTGTAGAGATATTTAATAATTTTATGCGGTAATCATTTAGGGTCGATAGGTATTTTATAATATTCATAAAAGTGTTTTATTTATTTTAAAATCGATCTTTTATAATTAAATTAGAATCATATATATATTTCATTATATTATTTATGAAAGTATGAGATATAAATAAATATAGGTACATGTTATGTATAAAAAAAATATTACCGACGTTTGCCCGCGTTCGGGTTAACCACTTGTCGACTACGCACGTCCCGCCCCCCTACTTCATGCACCACAAAAACATGCACCGAAAAAATATTTTACTCGTTTTTCATGACTTCCAATGAAGAACCCTCATACTGAATTTCATTCCAATAACTTCAAAAACGACAAAGTTTCATACTAACTTTGCACCCCCCTTTAACCCCCATAGGGGGTGAATATTCAAAAATCCTTTCTTAGTACTCCCTTACGTTATAAAAGGAACCCTTGTATGAAACTTCAAGTTTATAACCCTTATAGTTTAGGCCCTGCATTGATATGTCAGTCATTAAGTCAGTCAGCTTCTCCTTTTGTATATATAGATACGTGATGAGTCCGGTGAAACTGTGAAGACCCATCAGGCCAATAGCGTAGACAGTTTGAAAAAATATGGTAATACATCTGTTCTTTAACCAAATATCAAATATCCTGAATGACATGTCAGGCATAAATGGCTTGGCATGGAACGTGTTAATAAAAAAAACTAACTGTTTAAGTAGGTATCATTATACAAACAATAAATATGGCAATAAAATACTAATACAAAAAATAATACGTAAAATAGAGATATTTGTAAATATTTAAACACACAACTGACATATAGTAGAAACGAAGAAATCGAAATATATACAAGCTCATAAAAATTTTTGGAAATAATATATGGTCCACATTTAACAATGTGTAATGGTAACAAGATACATTCGTATTAGACCATTACTTATTAGACATTATTACCATTACCTGTAAACTACAGATAACTTAAGATAATTATAAACATATATACATTCGTATAGAACAAAGTTTGAATTTAGAAAATGAACATATAGGTAAGTATGACACTGACACACAAGAACAAAACCCTATCAAAATAGTAAAAAGAACTTATTAATATAAGACTTATTTAACGTCCTTAGCCCTATATCAGAGGGTTTCTACTACAATTTATAATATGTCTATGATTATCTTTTCTATCAACGAGCTTAATAGTTTTAGTGTTACGGTGTATTTTACAATTAAACCCATCACAAAAAATTAGAGTATCCAGTGAATAGAACTAAATCGTTCACGTCGGACCGAAGCATGAGCACGCATTATTCATTAAGTCCGCGTGTATCCCCACAGAAGCTCATCAATCAATCAGGTCTGATGGCAACCTTCATTTGTTACAGATACACACGACTGGAACGGCATAAACGACGGGCTTTAAGAAAATAAATGTTTACTAAAATCAAAATGTGAGTACATTTTATTAAATATATATATTTGCTGTGGTAGAAATCTTAAAACGAGTTTCCAAGTTACATCTCTATTATTCGTGGTGAGCTGCAATGCTTTTTATGACGATTAATGCTTTAAATTGGTAAAATACCTGATTATCTTTTGCTTTTCCTAGGAGGGCCTATATTTTTACCGTTGCAGCCGATTTACAAATACTTTTAAAACCAAACACTATCAAGTTTTCGCTTAAAGTCTAGGGAATTGAGAGAGATAACTAGAAAATACTTAAGCACCTATGGCTGTATCAAATTACTTCACCAAAAGATCAAACTAAATTTCTTTCTTTTTTATATTGTATAGGTCTTAACCACACTGTCACCTGATGTTAAATGACGACGTCGTTTAATATGGTTAACACGACGAACCTAGAGGAATCTGGCTCGCAAGTGCAGCAACACAGCAACAGGTGCTTGGTGACGGATTTTTAACATGAAGGTGATATCTAACAAGGCGGATTTAGAAAAAATCCCATCAACATGCTATGGTTTCATCACGATGTGTTCCTTCATCGGAAGCTCCGACTCAGTTACAAAGATTCGGACCTGCGTCCATCAGCGCTGTGTCTGAACAAGCTATCATCGCTTCATTCACGTTCTTACATTCCTTCACACGGTCCAGCATTCTAGCTTCATACTTCAGGGACTAGTTACTCACTATGTTAATGCAAATCTGTGGAATGGCCAATAAATTATTAAATAACAATTTCATATCGTATATGATAAGGTATATCAATTTAATCTTCAACCGATGATAGGTCATAATGGAATGATCACGCGGAAAGGTCAAGTAGCTGTTAGTCCATAAGTCACGTTCTATTCCCGTTTCAAACACAAAACAGTCTGAAGGTTACTCTGTCCAATCTCTCCTGTAATCTATCATTCCAGCCATTCACGTAACTTGCCTATATATTAAAAATATATTAGTGGATACCTAATATATTTATAGCATTTAATATATAGTTATCTCCATCAGCAGTTAATGCGGATTCATGATGAATATCTTTTCTAACTTTCTCTCATTCCATTACAACTTCCATTACTGGAAATGTTCACTATTCATTTTCTGGGTGAGGGAAAAACGCAAACTCATCAGCGAGATCCAAGTGATTCATCAGTTTTCATTGAACACTCTCAGCTGCAGTCATTGTATTGTTCAGTATGCAAGCAACAGATGAAATACATTCATATTTCCCATTGGTATGACTTTTAAGATTATATACGTAACTTGGTAACTCGAACTTCAAAGTAGATACATATTTATACTCATCTTTACGCCACGAAAGTACCTACTTGAATTATGCGGTAAGATGACATGATCATTTAATAACCCCGCCTCAAAACATAATCAAATATTCGGCGTAAATAAATTGAGACATTCTTAGAAAACTGAATTGGCAAGCTACCAATACGTCTGGTATTCGAATAATGAGTTTAGCTAACATGTTTGGTGTAAGTGATCTATGAAAGGAGATAAGCGTATAGTTCTATAGTCGTTATAAAATTACATGACCAGAACACCAGACACCGATTATTATGATATTAATTACCTGGTTATCAAAATTATCAGTCTATTGGAATATCGCTTAACATTACATTCGCATTTAATTATAATATAATAATTCTAGGATTTACAAGTCGAGATTTAAAGATATCATACATTTTATCTATATTTCTTTTGGTAATCTATTCAGATTTTCATGTACAGTTTCATTACCTATTGAATACAAAATAAACTGAAGCACAATCTTTATCTTGAATTAAAAATAAACGGTCAAAAAAGAGGAAAATATATAAGATACTTTGGAAGCCTTTCTTTTTTTTAATTTATTTATCTACGTACTAAATGCTGATATTTATAGGATAAACATTTAGTTGGACATGGAGAGTAATTATATTCTAAGTTTCAGGCTCAGTAAAACTAGTAACAAAGTTTTTAGGAAATAGTGTTAAGTGTTTATAATAAGGTCCCAAAACACATCACCGATTTGCCAGATAATCATTTCAAATTGCATTTATGGGTGAGTCTACTAATCAAGAACAATTACTAGCTCACTAGATCTGAAAATAACACCCCTCTCTGTGCATTCGCTAAATACGATTGTGATTACAAAGGTTGGTAAAAATATATAAAATAAAAAAAACCTGATCGATTTTCTTGCCAGTTCTTCTCGATGACTGGGTTGTTTTCTGAACCGTTAATAGTTTTTGATGTTCCCAAGATCTAAATAGAATAAGACATTTTTGATTGGATCATAACTGAATAATAATCATAATTTGAACGACTTGTCATGGACTGAAATTTCATTAGTATCATCTCGATGGTTGGAAGTCCTCCATTGTGCGTTTCTCACGTTAATTTTTCCCACCTATGTCAGTTCTCTGAAATGAACTACCAGCGACAGTGTTTCCGGACCATTATAATTCAACAACTTTCAAGAAACGAGCCTACTCCTTTCTCAAGGACCAGCAACACATTTGTGATTCCTCTCGTGTTGCAGATGTCCATGGGCGGCGGTGATCACTTACCATCAGGTGACCCGCATCTTCGTTTGCCACCAATGGTATAAAAAAACTTAGATTTACTTATTATCACACTTCACAAATAATTTGCTTACTAAAGAATACACATAACGCCTTGTTACTATGCAATGAATATTTGTGTCTAATTACACTTTGAGAAACATAATTATGTTAAGAGAGATGATACATCTGAACTTTTTAAAATTTTTAAGAACTAAATCTATACACTTGAATAACGTGTGATCGAATTTCCAAACACTGATTAATCAAACGCTCAAAGATTGCCGATTTAGTTGGCCATCTTTTTTCGATGATGATAAGAAATAATCGTTTTCGTTAAGTAGAATATAATTTAAAAATATATGTTTTGCGATGGTATATTTGAGTAAAGAAATTTCTAATCAGCTGTAAGATAGTTGCATAACTTACATATAAGTCTTTCTTCTTAACCAAAAAGTGGTTATACTTTTCCATTATTATTTATATGAAATTTTCTATTTGTCATCAGGTAATTACTATTTCTGAAGCATCGTTTCTATTCCTGGGATCAAAATGGAACTAGAAGACGTTGAAATGTACGGACATGGGAACTACAGCTATGATGAAAACGGCACATACAACGGAACGTTAGAGAACTGCCCTAACATCAACCTACCCATCGTGTACGTCGTCACTCAAGTGTTATATGCGTTGGTTTGCGTGGTTGGCCTCCTCGGAAACACCCTCGTTATTTACGTTGTTCTGCGCTATTCCAAAATGCAAACCGTTACCAACATGTATATCGTAAACTTGGCAATCGCAGATGAGTGCTTTTTAATAGGAATACCTTTCCTGATAGTAACAATGTCACTCCGCGCTTGGCCTTTTGGACGCTTCATGTGCAAGGCCTACATGATATCGACAGGAATAAATCAATTTACCAGCAGCATATTCTTGTGCATCATGAGTGCTGATAGATACATAGCGGTTTGCCATCCTATAGCCGCTCCGCGATTGAGAACACCGTTTGTGTCTAGGATTGTATCAGCCGCCGCGTGGACAGCATCAGCGCTAGTCATGACACCAATATTTATGTATACGACGCTTATACCTACAGAGAATGGTTTATCCTGCAATTTAGTTTGGCCCAAGCGAGATTTCAACAAAGGACAAACGTCGTTTACTCTTTACTCCTTCGCCTTAGGATTTGCGGCCCCACTCACCCTCATTTTCATATTTTATTTTTTGGTTATTCGCAAGCTGAAAACAGTTGGACCCAAGAATAAATCCAAGGAGAAGAAACGGTCACACAGAAAGGTTACCAAGCTAGTTTTGACCGTGATCGCCGTTTATGTTCTTTGCTGGTTACCATATTGGGCTTTTCAAGTGGCGTTGATATATTCGCCGCCTAATGAGTGTGCCAGTCGCATAACTATCACTGTTTTCTTGGTCGCCGCTTGCTTCAGTTACAGCAATTCAGCTATGAACCCAATTCTCTACGCTTTCCTCTCTGATAACTTCAAGAAAAGTTTTTTGAAAGCTTGCACATGTGCTGCTGGGAAAGATGTTAATGCTACGTTGCACGTAGAGAACAGTGTTATACCGAGGAAACGAGGCGGAGGAGCGGCCCGAGCACAAGCACGGGCCATGGAAGCGAGAGGTGGCATGTCAGTGGCAGTTGGAGGATCTCGGTCTGACGCTTCTACAGCTTTGACATCTCGGTCGGTAGCGGCCAGCGAGTTTTTACCTTTGGAAGCGCGACCACCCACGCTTACGCCCCTAATAGCGCCCAACGGCCTGTCTCACACGCGGCTCTGAGTGAGGGCCTCGCGGCGTCGCGGCGACCCATCCCACGTGCTGCTCGAGGAAGATACTCTAATAGTCTCCATAGATTAAACTAAAACTGGACAGTTCATGGCACCGACAACTGGGAAAGATACGAGCCCTATCTTTCCAGCTGTCGCTTGCCGCGTCCACTTTTATACCGTGAATTTAGTATTTAGAGGTTAGAGGTGGACTAATATGTTCCCGATTCTAGATTAGTGTGTAAGGTACTTTACAAATGAATGCAAACGCTCGGCCTCGAGTTGTAACGATGAATTTATTAAGTGTTAAATATTTTTATCGCATAGCGAACGTAATGCACGCCGTATTATGTATACCAATACTAATATTATTATTTAGGTTTGTATAAATGTACATATCGTGTATATATTCGTAGCATTGTCAATATCCCAAAGTTGTAATTAAATTACTTTAGTCCTTAATGTTGTTATTTTATTTATTCACCAATACAATATAATAGAGACTACTCGTACACTCTAAGTTGTCCTTTGATGATATTTTAAAAAACGAAACACATTTAAAGTACGTCACGTCATTATTTCGATTAAACATAACTAAATAGACAGCTACCCAAGACAAAACTTCCGAATAAAATTCTGTTACACAGGTGCCATTCATTTCATAGGTTTTTTCATAATAAAAAATCATAACTGTTTATTTTAAATTCAATATCATAATCAGTGTTTATTATAAACCAATGTTTTGAAACTTGTTAAAACCCATGACGTATGTAGTAGTTACAAAGCTAATTAATTAGCGGACACAAATATTACGTATGTATTAGTTTAGTTGAAATAGCTGTGGGTTTTTCTGTTAAATCGATTATGGCGACACTTTTACTGGTACATAAATAAGATACCTAGCAACACGATTTTAAAATGCCTGTGCCTTAGAAAAACAGACTTAATTCTTTTATCAGTTGGCTTAAAATCAAAAGAAGTTAAGGTAAAATAAAAATCAATACCTATTTACAATCTTCAACTTTAAACGTTTGTCTTCATCTCAGTTATAACATTTGCAATACTATAGTCGACGCAATTTTATATGAAAGCCACTAATTGGAAACATTTGTAAAAAGTAATATAAATTATTTGTTGTTTTTTTCCAACATGTACCTCTAAAATAAATCTGTTAATTGTGTTTCTGGTAATAATAGGTATATGTAAACTATTTTCATATGAATAGCGGGAAACAGTAAATAAGATTTATCTACTATGAGTCAAGTCATAGATTATAAATTGTGTAACAAATTCATTAGGTATTTTAAACGATTTTAATCAGATTAATCTCATTAACATTATAATATAAATAATGTTATTTTGAAATCTATCATCAATCTTAATTCCTCAGCTATTCATAGTTTTTTAAACCGTAAAATCATAATTTTCTAAATTAATATTGCTTATCAGGTGTCACAAAACCCTTTCTGAAGCTCACACTTCATCACATTTTCTCCCGAAGATGGAAGACGAGGAAGTATACATCGGTAACAAGGACACAATTGATTTCAACCAAACTTATAATGAATATACTAATGCACTGTCTGCATATACCACTGTTATTGGTGTGCTGTTTGCACTTGGTCTCATTGGTAACGCAGTTGTCATTTACGTCGTGTTACGGTTCAAGACATTGCGAACTGTTACTAATACGTATATTCTGAATTTGGCGATCGCAGACAGTTTATTCCTCATCGGTATTCCATTCATGATCGCATCAATTACTATGAAATTTTGGCCATTCGGATACTTTATGTGCAAAGCTTATATGATCGCGACGGGTATTAACCAATTCACCAGTAGTATATTCGTATGTATCATGAGTGCTGACCGATACTTGGTCATCTGTCACCCAAAGACCGCACATCGACTTAGAACGACAATAATGGCCGGGATTGTCTCCTCGTTGGCATGGACTACATCAATCCTTATGATGTTGCCCATAATAATGTATACAACACTGATACCCTCAGACTATGATAATGAGGTATCATGTAACGTTGTATGGCCGGATAAAAATGGTCTCGGAATTCGCATTTTAATCATTTATAACTTCGCAGCGAGTTTTGCTGGACCGCTTGCACTCATAGTTGTATTCTATAATTTAATTATAATTAAGTTGAAAAACAACAGATTGAAATTACCATTCCTGAAAGAGGTTAGGTCAAGGAAAAGAGTAACGAGAATGATCTTAACCATGATATCCGTATACGTACTCTGTTGGTTGCCATATTGGGTAATGCAATTAACTATAGTTTATACTTCTTTCGACTGGGATTCACAGCGGACGGCAACAATATTATTTCTCATTGCTAGTTGCCTAGCTTACAGTAATTCAGCCATAAACCCAATTCTTTACGCTTTCCTATCGGATAATTTTAGGAAGAGCTTCATCGAATCTTGCTCCTGATTTTTAAGGAATACGAGTATAGAGAACGCCAACACAAGGAGTTCTGTAAATAACAATGAAACGAGAAAAACTGCAGTTACGAAATTCGAAACGACAACCGATGGGATTAAAAGTTAAGCGGATTTTAAGCACTTGTGTTAGTTATATTATATACATTTTGTGGTTCCAGTTAGGACAACGAACAGATATCTCCGAATAAATTCATTTTTTTTTTCTGAAGATTTATATCCACCATATGTGTACTCAGCAGATGTAAGAATAGTATATTTCTTGAGCGACGGTATAAAAACATTAAATTACAGAGAAGGCAAGTAACGTACAGTCGAGTAAGTGTGCACCATTCTCTACTACTCGTGATATCTGTAAAAATAGAATTGTATTTAGTACTAATTAAGTAAAGCTAGATAATCTCCAGAAGTATTGCTTTTATAGTTTAAATAATGAGTTTAAAATTAATTACATATCTCATTTCATTATATAATTGTAATATGATATGCAATAAAGGTAAATAATAATGATCAGTCATCATAAAGCATTACCGTTTAGTTGATTGATTTCATAGAACATAATTGTTTCTCTGTTAAACATAAGTATAACATGAGCATCCAGAGCTGTATTAATGAAAAGGAAATTACCTTATTTTTCAAACGTACAAATAATTTACTTATACATTTTTGACGTACCAAACTTTGTTTATTGGTTTCATTTGTTCGCTTGTTTTACCTGATATTAAAGTTATCGTAATTGTTTTACTTTATATAATAAAGTAGTCCTGAAACAATTGCAGTCAATCCTTTTAATAGAGCGTTGACAACCAGAGAAAAATGGCTTTAATTTATATACAAAGACTTACCGTATTTATTCGCATGGCGTATTTTTATATACTTATAAATAATTTTCATCATCTTACATCTTATCCCACCTAAGTAAGGTCGGTACAACATGTTTTCCCTTTTCACACTTCTTAGTCAGCTGTCATCGCAGTATTCACAGCTTTCGCACACAAATCATTTTTCACACAATCCATCCATACCTTTTCGGTATTCCTCTACTCCTATATCCATCCATCATCGTACTAAAAACTTTTCAAGTTACATGGTTTTCATCTCTCCTCATGACATGTTCAATCTATTACTCCTTAACTTCTCTGTCATTGGTGCTATTTTCAAACTTCCCCTGATACACTCATTCTTAATGTTATCCATTTTAGTTAAACCACACATCTACCTCAACATTGGCATCACTGCCACATGTATTCTTCTCTCATCCGTCTCTTTCTTAGTCTACCATTCAGATGCATTCATATAATTATACTTATAAACATTGGTAGAATTTATTACAACAACTAATAACGTTGCATCAATCAGTTCTACGTAATGTGTAACAAGTTATTAAAGACATCATTATTTTGTTATTGTTTATTGTTAATAACAATAATCAAGTGCTGTTATCGCAACGTGCGAATACGCGAACTAGAATTATATAATAACTAGCTGACCCGCGCAACTTCGTCTGCGCCAAATCGGTTATTACCGGTGACAATTTTATTTCCAGACGCGAAAAATCTTAAAAAACCTAGAACCCGATTATAGCAACACCTACCGAGTCCAATTGTGCTTCCAAACTATCCTACATGTATTGGCAAGAAATGTCTTCCCGATATCCCCTGGGTTGCTGGTCTGGCCCTCACCACTGCGCCCCATTGACTATCCTCGCAACAATGTAATAATTTTACCGGCTTATAGTTTATATTTCAATTAATATACTGTAAAAAGTAAACATAATCTCCATAAAATTGTTATTTTCATATATATATTTGTTTTAATAAGATTTTGTAAAGTATTCATGAAACCTGTATCTAATAACTTTAGTAATTTGTAATTAGAAATTGTAACATTTATTTTCTTATGTGACAGTAATTAATTTTGCTATGGTTTTTATTCCTTTATTTCAAATCATTCCAGCACGCCATATTATAGAATTTTGATAATTTTAACTACATTTATTGTAATGAATTATTGAAAATATATATTTACCAAAATAAAAAGTAATCTAATATGCCTTTCTAATGTTGAAAGAATTTTCTCAATCGGATCAGTAAGTAGTACAAGAGATTACCCCAAACACGCAAAATCACAAACTTCAACTTTAACTTTTTAACATTGGAGTTTTGTAGATACGAATTCTACCAGTCTTGTCTAGTCAGTCATGGGAGAGTCACTTTATAGTTAGTATAAAAATTTTATAATATAATTTAGTTATTCCAGATTAGGCCACTAAAATAGACAAAGACAAACACAACACTTACAGACATCATGCCTTAAATAGATATATATTTACATAATAATTACAGTTAGTTATTGTGTTATGTTGAAGTTTAATTTTGTTAAAACTTATAAAAATAGCCAGAGTATTGGTAAAAGGAGAAAATACACACCTTTGTGCGTTTGGAAAAATCTGACGAACGTAAACGTATTATTAAGTAAAATATCATACAGTACTAAATTGTGGCAATTGAAAAAAAATGTGTTCTAGAGTGCCTTCATCCAACACATATTCACATATTCAGTTGTTCTTGATTCTGAGCTCTGCAAGATTGACTGGATAGCACACCTCTACAGATAGTAGTCGCAGCAAACTTGAAAAAGTCACGAAACTTATATGGCCATGGATTACCAGGAATATTGTTCTGAATGGAAGCATATGATTTGCCTGTAATTAGGTTGGACAGATTTCAGTTTGAGTTCCAAAATGGAAACAAATCAGTCTTGTTTGGGGAGGATAAATCCTGAACATAGGTTTTATAGTGATCAAAATATCCAGTCTGGATAGCATCTTTAACGATAAGATCAACAGCTTCATTGCCCTGAATCCCACTATGTCCTCATATCCATCCCAGAACTACAAAATTCCTAAACAATGATATTGATACAAATGGAATTGGTTAATTGTGATAACTGATGTTTCATTGAAATATGTCAAGCATGTCAAAACAATATCAAATGTATTGTAAAAACTTTCAATAAGAAGAAAAAGCCCTTTCTTTAATTAAGGCAAACAATTTCATTAATATATTAAAAAAAAAACATTTATATATATAGATTATTTGATACAAGAACTTTCTCGGGCGTCCCCAGACACGCTCCTAAATTATTAATCTGATCAGTAGTTTCGGCATGCATAGAGGACAAACATACGAACATTGATTTTTATATATAAAGATTGATTGATGTGAACGAGGCAGCATTTCATTTTACTCGCTCAGTCATGACAAGAATAACAAATATTCATTTAATTCCTGTATTATTATTATTAAAAATTGCAACATTATATGAAATAGCGTAACAATTCAGAAGTTAGCTACTCACGATGTAATCGACTTCCATGACATATTAAATTAAATTAAATAATTCTACCAAATATTTTATTGTAAGATTTAGAAAATTAAGTACTAAGAGAGCCGCATCTCGTCGCTTAATATTATTTGGTGTACTTAATTCTGTATGATATATACACTCCCTTACTCTCTTATTTTTGCTAAAATTACCTACATTCTTTAAGAAAAGCCGAGGCATTCATCAAGACTGCCGACAGACTTAAAACAATGGAATAACTGTGCTCTCGTTTGAATTAATTAAACATATAATGGGCTCCACAATCTCAATAAAAAATATCAATATTACAAGAACATTTCGGTTATGCTTTACTAACATAACGCTGACGCGAAATCAAAAGTTTTACTCCTACCAAATTCTGCTCATCGCGCCTTCTTTTCACTTCAAAAAATCTTGCTATATATTTTTCATTGGTACACCCTCTTACAATTTTAGAGAGTTGACAGCCGTCACAGCTTATTTATAATTTAAATGCACTCAAACGATTCAGGGATAGAAATAAACGGGACGAATATCTGATGAGAAAATTTCTACATACGTTTATACTGGAAAAACAAGAGAAAATACTGGTATAAATAATTCATCAGCTGTTTTTCTTCCATCACTGTTTTTATATAAGAATGTAATAAACCTATTTTCTCAAAAATAGAAACTTTTTCCAACTTCTGCGAAGAGTGCTGTTACCTCGTACAATTATAGAGAAGAAATCTATGATTTGGTATTTTTTTATTATAAAATAAATCGAAATCAAAAATTCTTTATTGAATTTAGGTCCTGAGAAGGCGTTTATGACCGTCGAAACTACCGCCGGCTCAGACAAACAATCCAATTATCGAGAAGTAGCGGCATGAAAGTCATTCTGGTTTATCTTTTCCTTATACATATTTTTACAAACATAGATAGTTACATTCGTTTTTCATGGATGCGCAGAGAGGGGCGTCATCTCTAGACGGAAAAAAAATCTGCTATCTGAGAGATGGTTAGGCATGCGCGGCGTATTTGCCATTAAGCGTTACAAGAAGATCAAGACATGGTGTCATTATTAAGATACAATTATAGACAAAGTCGAGGACCACATATAGTATCAAATAAATAATTACACACAAAATATAGAATTATCTCTGCAATACAGTGTTATAGTTCTATATTAGATTACACTTATGACATTAATAATAATGATGATGATGATAAAGTAAATATAATTATTAATAAAAACACTGGTAATGTAATGATGCTGACACTTTTCACTTTTAGTTATAGTGTGTTTGTAAGTAAAAAACTTATTTATATTACTTCTCTCTTTCTTGTTTCACAAGCGTTTTACTTAAATACTGTACGATCTATGTCACTCGCCACAATTAAAACGATTTTACCGACACCGTAATAAAATAAAAAATAAAACACATATTAAAATCCATTCATCCTATTTTGGTTACAGAGCTTATGAAAATTAATACTTCAAAGTGCTTCGTATAATTTTATGTAGTTCAATAAAAGTCTTATCCGGGAATTAAATATTAGAAGGGAAAAAATTATAATAAAATTTTCATTACACGACTTATTTACCATTTGCTAAATACATAGTTGAAAAAGTAAATTTTCAAAAAAAAGTATTAACCGACTTCAATATCAATCAAAAACCCATAAGGCACTAAAAAGCGGAAAATAAGTAGTTTATCAAATTAACCAAATTAAATAAAACATATGAATATGTGTGCTACCTAGAGATGTATTGGAAGTCGGTGCCAACCGAAATTTCAAATTCGTTCCAGGTAGAAATGTATCACAGAGACGACTTAAACTTTGTACCTATGTAGATGATATGATTTTCGGTTCGCACCGACTTCCGATACATCTCTAGGTAGCACACATATTCATATGTTTTATTTAATTTGGTTAATTTGATAAACTACTTATTTTCCGCTTTTTAGTGCCTTATGGGTTTTTGATTGATATTGAAGTCGGTTAATACTTTTTTTGAAAATTTACTTTATTTTTCCATTTTTAGTGTACATAAATATATTTTACTAGCAGTGCCCGCGAACTCCGTTTCGCCTTAAGTATATTAAAATATGCGCATTTTTGCGGTATGGTATCTATCGGTATGGTATGCGATATGGTTTCAATTGGTTGTACAATAAGTAACGTTTGATACGAACGCAACCTTATCAATAATCCGCGATAGTTTCTACCACCAACTCGGCTACCATCGCTTCACACATAATACACCTTAAGTAATGTAATTACAATGCTTGCGTCATGTTGCAACACAGCAACGAACATAAGCACAATAGGCTCGTAAGAATTGAAGAGTTTTTTTTATAATATTGGTGGCAATCGAACATACGGGTCACCTGATGGTAAGTGATCACGGCCGCCCATGGACACCTGCGACACGAGAGGTAACACAGATGCGTTGCCGGCCCTTAAGAAAGGAGTAGGCTCGTTTCTTGAAAGTTTTCTTACTTTGTCACGGATCCCATGATCAGAACTTAACCAAATTCTTATCAAACTATCCTTGAAGTACATCCTTTCCAATAAAAAATGAATCATCGAAATCGGTTAGCGTGATATTGAGTTATTCGTCTATTTGTCGTTTACATAATTAATGCAAATTTAAGACTTATACGGTTTTGCACTGGATGCCGTTATCGGAACTGGACCAAATTAAAATGGGACCACACGGGAAGTACCAGCTTTCAAATAAAAAAAGAATAATCAAAATCGGTTTACCCAGTCCCAAGTTATGAGGTAACAAACATAAAAAAAAAAAAAAAAAAAAAATACAGTCGAATTGATAACCTCCTCCTTTTTTGAAGTCGGTTAATTAAAAGAAAGTTACGTTTACCCTGTTTAGCTGAACTAAATTCTCTCAGAACAGCGCATGTTAAATACAAATATCTAGCCTTGCTTCTATATCGGCCAAATACTGTTTTGTATATAAATCAGATGGAAAAAGTGTTCCCACGCCTGACCGGCACCGCGCGGCGGCGTGACGCGGCGGCGCACGGCTCATGGTTTAATCTGACAACATTAATCAGACATGTAACAAGTTCTTTCGAAAGTATAGTTATTTTCAGAATCAATCGTCTCCACGTTACTCAAAGTCGTACTAAAATACCGTTTCCAATAGTGAAATAGTTTTATTGTAAAACAAATTTTTGCTGTATGTACCTCATAGCCGAAGAAACGTCTAGAATTGTATGATTATAAAGCATTTTAGTACTATAAAACTTTTATTAGTAACCATCTAAAATGCAAGTTTGTGAGACAAAACTATAAAATTTATAAACTAGATTCCAGATTCATATTATATTATTAGTATAGAACTAACGCTTGACTATAGACCTCCATTTCTTGCATAAGACTCTTCCTGCGAGAAAGGTTCATGTAGTGGTCATCAATGTTAGCACACGACCTATTGGATATTAGAAATCAAAGACTATATATATTAATACGAAATAATAGGTCTCATAAAAATACTTAAGGTTACTAGAAGGACGGTGTCTGTGCCGATGGATTTTCTCTGTGTGAACGAAACACCAACGAAAAGACTTAAATAGCAGTAGATGGGGCACTTGTAGCCGAAGAGTCCTCAAGTGGCGACCACGAATCGAAAAACGCAGCAAAAGCAGATCCGTTCCAAGATGGTGTAAGTTGCAAAAACCCGCTGGATATGAAAAGGGCAAGACCGGTCGATGCTGTTACCCGCACTGGATATGTTCTATTTATTTAATAACGACAGTCAAGGTTTCCTGCAACTAATTACAATTAAATTAGTGAATTAGTGATAGCGTATGATCACCGAAAAATCCTATCGTACATAATAATGATGGACCCCGATATTCCATTGATCTTAGTGGAGATTATAGTTAAAGAACTCGATGGAACCAACGTACTAAATAACATATTTTAAAATAAATAAAGCCATTAATATGATGTTCCGGTTCCTATACAATGTATTTCTTTAAAAGGGCTGGTGATCACAATTTTTTAACAGTTTTTGTCTCCCATTTCATAAGCTTCCATGTTCGTAATATTTCTTTTACGTAAATTAATTAATTTCAACCAATAATACAGATGAAATAAAATCATAAGTTTCCTGTTATTTCAAACGATACGGGAAACTTTTACAAGTTCTTTATTTATACTTGAAGTTGTTCGTAAATCGGTTTGCTGATATGGATAGGTTAAAACTTTACAACCGACCCCTGCGGCTCTAAAGGAAGATAAAGTGACGCTACTTTTGGAAAAGTTTTTTACTCTTGGTGTAAGCAAATAAAGTGGATAAAAACTATATTACAATATTTTTTGAATTTTTATTCATCGAGAAAGAAAGGCCTCTGGAATAACTATTGCTCCGATAAGACAAGCGGCAAATTTTTAACTGAAAAGTTGTTACCAAATGGTATGATCGTCAGAACTCTGCTGATTGGTTTGCTCACTATTACTATATTATTGAAGAAATTTTGAAGTGATTATGGCTTAGTTGATATCGTTTCTGGACACCGCGTCGACGGACGTAATTTCAAATCCTAGCAACTGAGTTGGAACTTTCGGTGAAGGCAAACATCGTGGTTAAACATAGGATGATGATAGAGTTTTTTCCAAGTCCGTCTAGCTAGGTACCACCCTGAAGTTTAAAACTGCTCTTGTAAGCCAGCCCCCCTAGGCTTAATGTGTTTACCATCTTAGACCACAACTTCATATAACATCGTATTGTGGTAAAACGCTAAAATTTACAAAGTTAAAAAATGGAGTTTAGTAGAATAAAATGAAACATTTGTTTTCTGACCTCGGTAGGTGTTGGACATAAGTTCGCGGTCTGTAGTGTGCCGGAACTTTCAATAAAGGAAAATATTGTGACAAAGCCATAGCATGTTAGTAGGCAAGGCTTTTTTGTGGAGTCACGCGGGGGCAGGCACGCATTGTCCTTTAAGGGAATTGTGAAAATATCAAAAAAAATGCCGTAAAAACTGAAAAAAATGAATGACTTTGAAAAAAAAATCAATCTTGGTAACCTTTGCAAAAAATTTTAGAATTTTTTTAATAGGTAAAAGTTATCCAAATACATAATATCTTTCTTGAATAGTTACCACGTCGCACAGTGGTTTGTCTCTGTACCTATTAGAAGAGATCGTAAAAAGATTATAGACTATAATTTTCGAAAATTAGGTTGCCCTCAAAAAAGAAGTGGCAAAAAAAGACCTGTTAGTGAGTATTTTCTAATGACCGCAAGACTATTTAAAGAGTCAGTTCTCTTCCAATTTTTGCATGATGCAGTCTTAAGTTACACCATAATTAAAACATCAAGTGCCATCAAACGCTAAAATCTCTCTACAGACAGATTTTGATGACTTTTTTGTAAGTTCGAGTGGATTCAAGATTTAGATTCACAATTGAACCCTGTTTTTTTTTGTATTAAAACAGAATAAATATAGGGAGCATAAAATGATGAAAGGTTTCGGAGGTAACATGTAATTTAAGAATGCTCCTGAAAGAGAAGACGAAAGTGTATAAAATCATTATAAGACAATATCGTGATGTATGGATCTGAGTGGTGGCCTACGAAAACACGTATGGAAGAGGATTATAAGTGGCAAATATACGAATGTTAATCCTGAAGAGATAAGATCAAGATTAAATGTATCTGCAAAGAGTGAAAATAGCAATAGTGACAGGATAAGTAATGGAATTATAATTCATCGTAGTGTTAAATCATGTCAAATTATATAAGTAGAAAATTGTAACATGTGAAGGTAGACAAGTATAACAGTAGAGGATATGAGGTAAGAAGATAAGGTAAGGTAAGAAGGTATGAGTGGGTGTATATAGATGTGAAAACTGAGATGAGAGCTGATAGAGATGAAAAGAGAAGGGTAAAGGAAGGAAGGAAGGAGGGTAAAGGTAAAAAGATGAGGTAAATAAAATTGAACATAAGATCAGCAATTATAGAGAGATGGTTGAAAACTACGGCCAAGCCTACATTATTTATATTGAGTCTAGGACTGTGAGGGAGGCTAGCACTAATCCTGTTTGTACTCATTAACTTGATTTACAAACAATCTATGTAAAGTAAAGAAAGAATTTAAAAAAAAGAAGCTCACAAAAAAATGTTAAAACGTGGCGAAAATACTAAAAATGGTAAACGGTAAAGTGCGAGTTGGTTTCGTTCTGTAATACGATTTGTATGTTAACTAGTCTCACTATATTTGAATTTACTTTATTTACTGATCACAAACAGCCATACATAATATTATGATATAAATTATAAGACCTAAAGTAGTATTATTTAAATTTATACCATTTACAAGCTATTTTAAAGAAATCGTAGCATTCATTTAATAAGTATGTATTATGTGTACTCTGTATAAATTAATTACAAGCTATTTTTAATAATATATATGACATATATGTAAACCTCATTTATGTCGAATCTTTTTTTATTTTAAATTTTATAGTAGAATGGCGGGTCAATGTTTAATTTTGATCATTGAAATCATTTCATAATCTGTTTTACAGCGGACATAAGGTTTTCATGTTGTGGTAAAAAGTACATAAATCAAAAGGTGAGTAATGTGAGTCATAGAATTATAAGTAACAGAAAATAAAAAGTTTGTATGTTGTATTTGTAACTGACATAATAACTACAATTATAGTTGAAGAGTTATCCGGTGCCCCGTGGTACGTCCGGAGAGTTGATCTCCATAGGGACCTAGGGATGCCTTCTGTCGGGGCGTACGTAAAATCACTTACGATTAGTTATTTTGAAAATGCCGTGAATCATCCCAGTCCGTTAGTGGTAGCCGCTGCAAAATACGAACCCGTACCGAGCGCTGCGCATTATAAAAGACGTCCGCGACATATTTTTACCGACCCTCCCGATGAAATAACGGCAGTGAACGATCAGTACCAGCCTGTCTCTTCAAACAGAGCGTGTTCACGCCCACGCCCGCGTAACCACTGATTACGCCGCCGTGATTAGACCCCCTCGACAGCAGCTCAAGCCTAGGTCCATTCCCTCGGCGTGGAGCCCTTGACTGCGCTGCTCGCGTGATACAGTCACACAAAATCTTACATCACTGCAACAACATTACACATATCACCTCCACACCCGTGCACGCACACACGCTTACACATGCAAGTGGAAAGGTTTTATTTCTTCCCCTATCAAACTGAAATAGTTTAGAAAATTATCCGATACGAAATATATATAAGAATTGTTGAGGTATGTATGCCTGGTACACATATATATTTCAACAACTCATATATGTATGAATAGTTTTTTTTTTTTTTTTTTTTTTTTTTTTCGGCTACAGGGAGTTGCTCGTAAAGGCGCGCGAGCACGTGACCTTGCCCGACATGGGCATAGGGGAGGTGCGGGTGAGGCATACCGCCACGGGGGCCCGGAAGATTGAGCTCCCGGGTCAAAGTAGTGAGAAGGCCGCCGAACTGGCCCGGGAGCTGAAGACTGCACTGGCCGGAGTCGCCACGGTAGTCATTCCAACCAAAAAGGCGGACATCCGGATCGTCGGGCTGGACGATTCGGTGTCCGCCGACGAGATCGAGTCGGTCGTGGCGGCGAAGGCCGGTTGTAAGATAGCCGACCTAAAGGTCGGCGAAATCAAAAGGAATTGGGGGGGCCTCGGAGCGGCCCACGTAACCCTCCCCGCGACGGCAGCTCGGGAGCTTGTCCAGGCGGGCAAGCTCCTGATCGGCTGGAGCGTGGTACGCGTGCAACTGCTGGACGAGAAGCCCATGCGCTGCTATAAGTGCATGGGCTTGGGGCACACCCGCCCCACGTGCCCCTCCTCGTCCAGCAGAGGAGACGGGTGCTACCGCTGCGGCGCGGCGGGCCACAAAACGGCCCAATGTAAGACGGAGACGGCCCGCTGCGCCGTATGCGCGGATGCTGGAAGGCCCTCTGGGCATATAATGGGGAGCCGCATTTGCAGGCCCCCCACCACGAAGGGTAGGGATTCCCCAGCAGTGGGAGCTAGCCCGAGGGTGGTCGCCGCCAGGCAGGAGGAAGTTGCTATGGACCAGTGATGGAGCACACCATACGCAACTTCCTCCAGGCGAACCTCAACCACTCCGCCGCTGCACAGGATCTTCTTGTGCAGTCAGTGGCGGAGTGGGGCATCGGGCTCGCGATCGCCATGGAGCCTTACTTCGTTCCCTCCCAGCCGCAGTGGGCTGGGGACCGGAACGGCTCCGTGGCGATCGTGGCGGGTCGAGGTTCGTCCCTGGCGGTGAGAGAGTGTGGGGCCGGGTTCGTGACGGCCGTCTGGGGAGAGTACGCCATTGTGGGGGCGTATTTCTCCCCTAACAAGCCCCTGCGGGAGTTCGAGGCGTACCTCGGCTCCCTGCAGGGAGCTGTCAGACGGCTGTCGCCGCTTCCCGTGGTCCTCATGGGGGATTTAAATGCTAAATCGAGGACCTGGGGAGCGGCAGTCACGGACCTGAGGGGCATGGCCGTTGAGGAGTGGGCAGCCGAGTTGGGGCTGTCCCTCCTCAACCAGGGGAGCGTCCCCACGTGCGTGCGATGGAACGGGGCGTCGGTGGTGGACGTCTCGTTCGCCACACCGTCCGTCGCACGCCGTGTCCGGGGGTGGAGAGAGCTGGAGGAGGTGGAGACCTTATCGGACCACCGATATATCAGGTTCGAGGTCTCCACCTCCCAAGGCGGAAGTGGCACCCGCCCCCGGAGGAGCGCGAAGTTCCCCTGTTGGGCGATGAGCCGCCTCAACCGTGAATTAGCGGAAGAGGCGGCCATCGTCCAGGCCTGGGCGATGCCCCCCCCCATAGGGGCTGATGTCGACGCGTCCGCAGCCCGCCTCCGTGCAGCCCTCACGGAGGTTTGCGACGCGTCGATGCCGCGGAGCGTACACCGCCCAGACAAACGGGCGGTGTACTGGTGGTCGCCGGAGATCGCCGATCTCCGAGCGGCCTGCTCCGCGGCCCGGCGGCTGTTCGGGCGCAGCCGCCGACGCCGGCACCGGGACCCGGAGGCGGAGGCCCGGCTGTATGGCAGCTACAGGGAGTGCAGGAAGACCCTGCAGGCTGCCATCAGCCGGGCGAAAGAAGCAGCGTGGGAGGAGCTGCTCCAGACGCTGGAGGGGGATCCTTGGGGGCGCCCATACCGGATCGTGCGCAAGAAGTTGCGATCATGGGCGCCCCCGGCGACGGAGACCCTCCGGCCGGAGGTGGTAGCGAGGGTTGTGGGAGAGCTATTCCCCGACCCTCCGATGCTACCGGCTCCTCCCATGCCTCCGCCTCGCGAGGTAGTCGAGGAGGTGCGCGACGGTCCCCCCCCTCCGATAACGGAGGAGGAGATGGGGAGGGCAGTCGAGCGCCTCCTCAGCCGGCGTAGAGCGCCCGGCCCTGATGGGGTCCCGGGTCGGGTGCTCGGCCTCGCCTTGGGCCAATTAGGGGGTTGGCTTCGGGAGCTGTTCGACCGGTGTCTTTCGGTCGGGCAGTTCCCGAAGCCCTGGAAGCTTGGGCGGCTCTGCCTCATGGAAAAGGCAGGCCGCCCTCCGGACTGCGCGTCCGCGTATCGGCCCCTCGTCCTGCTGGACGACGCCGGGAAGGTGCTGGAGAGGATTATCTCCTCCCGGGTCGTCCAGCACCTAGAGGGCGTGGGGCCGAATCTGGCGGACGCGCAGTATGGCTTCCGGACAGGGCGTTCCACGGTGGACGCCCTGTCCCTCCTAAAGTCGCTGTCTGCGGAGGCGACCTCCCAGGGGGATAGGGTTTTGGCGGTGTCCCTTGACATCGCCAACGCCTTCAACACCCTGCCGCATGGGGTCATACGGGAGGCGCTCCGGTATTTCGGAGTGCCCCCGTACCTGCGGCGGGTGTTGGAGGCGTACCTAGAGGGTAGGGAGGTCGCCTACGTAGACGGCGACGGGCGTATGGTCCGGCGGGCCACAAGGCGGGGGGTTCCACAGGGGTCGGCCTTGGGGCCGCTCCTGTGGAACATGGGCTACGACTGGGTGCTCCGCGGCGTGCTCCCATATGGGGCACGCCTCATATGTTACGCGGATGACACCCTAGTCGTAGCCCGGGGGGGGGGGAGTGGAGGGAGGTGGAGCGCCTGGCCACGATGGCCACAACCCTCGTGGTCAGGCGCATAAGGAGGTTGGGCCTCAGGGTGGCCCTCGAGAAGACCGAGGCCCTATTCTTTCATGGGCCTCGGCGAGGGCCACCACCAGGGGCCCACATAGTGGTGGAGGGCGCCCGGATCAGGGTGGGGACCCAGATGAAGTATCTGGGCCTCACCCTGGACGGGCGCTGGCGGTTCGAGCCCCACTTTGCGGGGCTCGGACCGCGAATTGCTGGGGCGGCGGCGGCACTCGGCCGGTTGCTCCCGAACATAGGGGGGCCGGGCGCCGGGTGCCGCCGACTCTACATGGGAGTCGTGCGAGCAATGGCCGCCTACGGGGCACCGGTCTGGGCCGACGCCCTCGGTGCCGCCAACGTGCGCGCGCTTCGTAATGCGCAGCGCACGGTGGCACTGAGGGCGATCCGGGCGTACCGGACGGTGTCCTCAGCGGCGGCCTTCACGCTCGCCGGCTCCCTACCCTGGGAGTTGGAGGCAGGAGTTCTCGCCGCCGTGTACCAATTCACGGCGGCGAGGAAACGAAGGGGGGAGCCTCCGGCTCCCAGGGAGGTAGAGGCGGAGCGACGGCGTCTCGGAGGAGACGCCGTCGAAAGGTGGCAGCAGGACCTGGCGGACGAGCGGTTCGGACGGTTTACCATAGACGCCGTCCGCCCGGTCCTGCGGGAGTGGATCTCCAGGGAGTGGGGCTCCCTGACGTTCCGGATGGTGCAGGTACTCACCGGACACGGTTGTTTCGGGTGGTACCTGCACCGGATCGCACGCAGGGAGCCGACCGCCGCCTGTCACGAGTGCGGCGCTGTCGAAGATACCGCGCAGCACACTCTGTCTGAGTGTGCTGCGTGGGGGGAGCAGCGCCGCATTCTGACGGCGGCGGTGGGAACGGACTTATCGCTGCCGAGCGTGGTTTCGGCCATGCTCGGCAGCGAACAGGCTTGGCGAGCGATGTCCTCCTTCTGCGAGGACGTCATCTCGCAGAAGGAGGCGGCGGAGAGGGCCCGCGAGGCAGACCCGTTAAGTGGCCGTCTCCGCCAACGGAGGATTGGCAGGAGGAGGCGGCGCTTTGCCCAACTCCTCCTGCCACCGTAGCCGGACCTGAGGGGGTGGGCCGGGGGGCCCATCTCCTCATTGCACAGGTCCGGCGGACGAGGGGGGGCAGCCGGTGTGTGCCCGGACTGTCCCTCTATAGGTAGGAGCCCGGCGGTCACCTTCCGCCGGGCGGACCGTGGGGGCGGCTCTACAAGGTTGATTAGCTTGAACGATCCCTTGCCGCCCCCACACAACGGTCTGTCGGTACACCGTGGGGTTTTAGTCCGTGCGACTCGGACATAACCCACTCTCTCCCCCGGGAGGGTGGGTATCCATAAGGGATTTCCCCACGTTAAAAAAAAAAAAAAAAAAAAAGATAAAAAAAAAGGTTAGCTCAGATAGCTCGCGAATTGTATGTATCAGGCGACAGCCCAAGCCGAGGTGTGGCGTGCATCCTTAAGCAAGTTGTCAAATAAAATCGGCTGAGTGCATTAAGCGCTCGCCTTAGTAGTCCGGTGAAACTGTTAAGACCTTGCTAGGTCAATAGCGTATCAGTTCGAAAATAAAAAAAGTTGAAAGGTTGTGGATTAGTTTAACTAAATAAAAGTTATGACAGTATACTGAATTTTTAAAAATTATTAATCACGTTCTAACACGCCGGAATAAGCACGTTTCTTATGTGGGTACCCACTTTAATATTCTACTTTTTGTTAAGATATTCAACAAAGTAATACAAAGGCTGAGAAATTTAAATATATTATCTTTTAAAATTTAAAAGTCACAGCCTTATAAATGTAGAATGGACAACGTAGCTCAGTTCGAAAATAAAAAAAGTTGAAAGGTTGTGGATTAGTTTAACTAAATAAAAGTTATGACAGTATACTGAATTTTTAAAAATTATTAATCACGTTCTAACACGCCGGAATAAGCACGTTTCTTATGTGGGTACCCACTTTAATATTCTACTTTTTGTTAAGATATTCAACAAAGTAATACAAAGGCTGAGAAATTTAAATATATTATCTTTTAAAATTTAAAAGTCACAGCCTTATAAATGTAGAATGGACAACGTAGCTCAAGGAATAGGGTAGATATCTTTTTTAGGAACAGACCCCTAAAAACAGTTGAGTCCGTACAATTGAATAAAAGATGACCGCGTTAAAAACTTTGTAGGTAGTGGTGCGCAAACCGAGTTAGTAAGTCGATATAAATCCATTTAGCCTTTGTCCAACTCGTAATTTAGACAATCCAAACGTTTTTAAGTATTTTGATCGCCTCGTTTTATAAATATTCACTTGACATTGTTGCTTTTCTCTTAAGCCGAGTTTCACCAGTCAATAGATAACTGTAAATAGTTTTTCCAATGAGAAAACTAGTGTATGTAGCAATGTTTATTTTTCTAGAGAATTCTACAAAACAAATATAACGGTTCATAAAATGGGACGAAGTCATATAGTCTGAGAGATTTTTGGTATCTAAAAAAATTGCACTTGAACTGGATTTACACTTGGAGCATTTTTAAGGTCAACAAGAATAAAGTAATTGTTCATTTATTTTGCAATTAGCTAAGCATACATTATTGTCGGTTTTTATATTTCATTCTTATTTCTTTATATGACAGTATTTAAATCTTCGTTTTATAATTAGTTTCAAAATTTTTACTATAACTATACATATACACACAGTAAGTCCTGATAACATTAAATTATTAAAATAAATACAATTCATACGAACAGTGTGCATAAATGATCGCGATAATAGAATTATTTTAATACATACTTCTTTTAATATAATGTAATAAAAAATGGTTTAATTCTATTTATTATTCAACCAACTTTTATATCGCCTTAAAAAATCTAAAGAAAATAAGAGCAACCGACAACGTGATGACAACCATATCGTACAGTAAAAATGATTACTCTCTTTGATTTGAAACACTGATTGGCGTATTGAAATACGTCCTTATAACTTTAACAACATCTTAAATGATGCAACAAATTTTGATAAATGTAACCCTTGACATTGCTATAATTAGCTTTAATCATTACAATAACCGCAATTTTGATACAACTGAACCTTAAGTCGGCCTTCGGCTTTTAATACCAATAGAATATGTATTTGTAAATTACTTTTGGAAAGGAGATGAATACCGTTATTAACTTGAGCAAGTGACTGTTGAGTAAAAATCTGTGGGCGGTTGTATTTGGGAATTCATTTACGCCTCTATTTATTTTAAAATAACGATATATTTACTCTCAATTGAAAGTCAATTAATGGTAGAATATTTCTTATTTCGCACTTTCGTCCAGTGAAAGTAAATTTAGGTGTATTTTGCATTTAAAAAATTTAACTTCACATTAACTATCTCTTTTTCAGCATGACTTCTGATTTTAGTAAAAATATATTTTAAGTATATATAGGGGGAGTTACTATTGACCTGTCTCCTACTATCAATAATACGATAGTCAGTTATATCGGGAGAGTTACTATTGACTGGTAACTATTTACCCCGTTCTGAAATACCATTGTTCATGCAACTTGATTATTATTGTCTATCAGCTTTGGCTGAATGCCTTAAAAGGCTACCAACGACCAGACACTGGGCATCCTCGCTCGGACAAATCTACGGATAATTCGTATTCAGTAATACATTTGTGTATCAGCTATCGTTTTAATTTGATTGGTGTTCATAAATTGAGCGGTTAAATAATAACCATGACGTCACTATGGATGACGTCATGCTTTCAAATGGACATCATTTTATCTACGCCCAGAACATATACCGTGTTATTACCAAAAAGTTAAATACGCATTGATCTCTTACTTAAAAAAAATTTGATCACAAAAAAGTGTCTTACCCTTGTTTACAGATGGACATTATTTTAATTTAAATATTCTCTAACGTTTGTCCAAGTTGACAGTTCTTATTCTATCATTATAATTAACTGTATCTCTATTTGTCAGCAAAAGAAGTTTCATAGTAAATTATGGATTTCGAGGGTATACTTAATTTGGTAGAAGTAAATAAATTAAACAATTTTAGATATCACAAGTAAATCATAAGTACTACTATTTGAAAATACTGACATCTGACAGTGTATTTAATCTGTCATTATACAGTTGTTCTACCTTACGCACTTTGACGTAATATATAGATCTAATAAATTGATTATTTTATTTATTTTATATATCATATTCTTTTAATTAAATATCAAAATAATGATAACAAATTTAACGAATAATAAGTAATTTTTTTTAATGAAGATCTGAATTAAAATATTATTCATAAATTGAAATTGTTTGCAAAATATCTGTATGTAATGGAACGTTTCCGAATGATGAGATCGAATTGAACAATTGCTATTCAGAGTTGCCTGCATAAAAAACTTAAATCAGATATTTAGCTAGAGACCGCTTGGACTCGCTTATGTAATAAAGTATTTAAATATGACTTCTACTAGATTTAAAATTTTAGGAACTGCTTATTAAAACTCGAGTTATAGCCGTGTTCATTTTTGTTTTTGTAATAAGACCGATTGTTTGTGAATAGAAAACAATTGTTCGCAAGTATAAACATGTTTAATATAACTTTAAAGGTAAATAAAAAATACCTTGGTAAAACATAAAGCTATAACGTTAAACGTTCGTCGAACTCTTCTTTCCGTAGTCAGTGTATCGGAAATATGGACCGACCGAAACATATACATGATGTTTCGATGTGTACCATATCATAATATTTAACTATCTTACATACCTCTGTATTTTAGTTTATAAGGAGCTAGGATAAAAGGTTTAAAATGATATAGCTGATAGTAGGCAGATAGAGAGTGCCATACCTTGTATTTATTTTTTATTGCGGTACTAACTCAATATTTTGCATTATGTATATGTCGGCACCTACCCACATTATTCGCGTTATTCGGTCACGCCTCTCTCCCTACTACTCGACTTGTTTTGGTATAAAACGAGCGAAACAGTCGTAGTCCGGTGAAGCTGTAAAGACCTTGCCAGGTCAATAGCATAGCCAGTTTGAAAAAAAAAAAAGTCATTAAGTCAGTCTTGGCTCTAGTGTCGCGCTGTACATTCGTACTGTGCGAGTCGCTTATCCTAGACTCTCGATAATTAATTTGTGCAAACGAATTAGTTATTATTTATAACTAATTAATTGGTTACTATAATGGGGTGATAGTCTGAATTAATAGCAACTAATTATTATTTTATATTGAGATGTGATGAAATTATTATAATGGGAGGTTTATGAGGATATTGTTATTATGGGTTGCTTAGTGAGTTAATTATTATTCTATGTTGAGATATGACGATATTATTATAACGGGGTGGTTTAATGAGTTACAAACAAGTCGGAGGCATTTTTAGAGGATCATTGCGGGGTGATGTTGAGGAGAAGGAAATTATCTTTTAGTTCTCATTGGTATCATTTTTGTGATGGATCATGTCATCAGTTCTCTGGCGCACCCGCCATCCACATGCGCCGACATATACAAACTAGCTAGTACCCGCAACTTTGTCAGTACCGTTTATTATCATGGCAAAACATTTTATGTACAGAGGACAAAACAAACACCACACCGCTTGTCCCACTTCTGCCCGGCAAAAAACACACATTGCCAAACAGTAGTTTCTTAAAATTTTAATAACTTTATATTAAACTAAGCTGACATTTTTTTTTTGATAAAAATCAAGTGTCTAAGGTATAAAACAAATAAATTGAGTATTTTTATATTTACTAGTTTTTGGGTGATGTGCGCACAAATGCAGACCACTATATCTTTTTTAGCATAAGATAATAGACAAAACTAACAAAGTGGGATACACCGTCAGTAGTCGTATCGTATGGATCATCTTAAACGCTTTTTGACGCTTTATAAATTTTCAGTACTGCAATTTTTATCTTCGCACTGAGTTAAATAATTCCTTATAGAATCAATCAGTTCAATAGAGTACATAATCGCAATTAAAATAAAAAAAAATATTTTATTAACTCTGGCTGTCTCGAACCATGACATAAGTGCAGAAAATTCCTTTTGTCAGTTTATAGTAAAGTTTGATTATAATGAGGTGGTAAGAGAACAGGCTTCTGAAGACAAACTACATTGTATTCATCGTGGCTTACAACCGAAATTTCTATAGAACGCTGTTTTCCGACAAACTTCGTACCATAAATCAACATCACAAAATTAATGCGTAATCGAATAACGGCCTGTATATACTAGATGCCGGTTACTACAGTCTCGTGTCTAAAGGTTAGACATAAAAACAGATCATCAATCAGTCGTGGTGGGTGACAAGTCTGCGATATGTCGTCGCCGCACCACGCCGCGCTATGTCGGGGGGCGGCGGGTGTGCGCGAATAAATGTAGCAGACAAACTGTCGACAACGCGACACTGGACAGAAGGGCTCGATTGGTATCCGATGTGATTGTGTTAAAATATTCGTAGGAAGTAAATGTATTAAGATAGAATAAATGTGGCAGAAGCTTCCTTTTACTCATTCGCGTAATATCATCATACATATCATACATCGTGTCATTTAAAAAAACTAGTTCTACGTATATTTGAATAATAATATAAACAGATTATTATCTATTGTTTGTTTCCCACAGAATATCTATTCGAGTTTAAAGTTACTTTAGAGTAATATAATTCAATAGTTCTATTTACACGTCTTCGGCTCTGTCACGGAGCATCTTCAGATCGATGTTAACTCTTCCGATGCTAGCGACCCGAAACACGTGTAATTGATTCTGGTTAATCACGTTAATCTGCAACATATGTTAATGAATTATCTATTTTCTGAAGTAAACCTTCTTTAGACGCGACTTGGAGGTAACTGGACGCCAATGCAACGGAAGTCCGTGACAGCAATATGACGTCACGTTTCTGTACCATCCGGTTTTTAAATATTTTTGATTTTGTCAATAAATAGCTTATAAACAAATAAATCAAAAATTATGAAAAAAAAAATTAAATTGAATAATAATAAAAATCATTCAATAGAATTAATTATGTATACATGGACGCGCGACCGTGCTGGCATCTGGTTTCAATGTAAGTAAGTAACAAATTAAATCAAAGCTCCATTATCTATTGTGCCATCCATTAGCTAATACGGATCTTAAATAACACAGAAAATAGTATTAGCAACTCTTTGTTATAAAGTAAACTAGCGGGCCCGGCAGACGTTGTCCCGCCCAGATTATGAAAAAATCATTGACAAATTATATACTAAAACGTTCCTCATTAATCACTCTATCCACCGGTGAAAACTGCGTGCAATTCCGTTCGGTAATTTTTGAATTTATCGCGAACAGACAGACAGACAGACGCGGTAGGGGACTTTGTTTTATACTATGTAATGAAATAAAATGTAGTACAGTTATTATATACATGATAATAATTAATTATTGTTTTAAAATGTATAGTGGTCGACGATAATAAATGCATATATTACTAGTGTTACAAGATCAGTAAATGCCTTTATAATTCTCATATGATGTGTTTATTTTTAACTTAATCGCCATCTCTTATAACGCCAAAGAAGTTTTACTTCAATCGCGTGTGACGGTTACACGCACTCATTTTTTATGTTTACAGTTACATATCGACAGTGTCAAACGCCCTCAGGTTCAGCCAAGAAAGGTGTTTTTAGTTCGTTTTCTTGATTTTTGGAACGAAGTTCTTAATTGCGCGTCACACGCTTTGAGCGGATGGGAGCTAGACTGAAAAAAGTGTAACAATACTTTTTTGCGGCACTATAGTACAAGAGCCAGCAACGTTGGAAGAACAAGTCAGACAATTTTGTCATTGACAATAATGTGCCCGATGATATTCTTTATAGATAAAAATAATTTATTTCAAACCACTTTATTTTTTCCATTGCAAAGAGCATATTTCATTTTATTAACCATTATAATATAAAGCTTCCATCGTAAACAATGTAAAATAACGATAAACGTAAACATATGTCTTGGGACTGATGCCATCTCGAATACATGCGTCTATAACAGGCGCTGCCACAATTATCGCTACCTTTATCATACGGCCATTGTTGCGCTAAACTATAACTATAGCAAAGTTATTCTATACATATTATTTTTAATTTACCCTCTTTTATGTCTGAATAAAATAATATTAAAATTACAGCTATCTTAACATGATGTGAACATACTTTTTTTATTTACAAAAAATAGCATCGGGCACATTATTTTTAATAACAAAAATGTCTGACAATAATAATTTCATGTTTTAGTAGCGTTTCAAACTTAGTAAAAAACAACACATTCTAAAATCAATATGTTTGCCTGTGCGATATGCACTAATAAACGCAACGTTTACCGGCAGCCAGGTAGCCCGCACGCTGTTCGGAAGAATATAAAGATATATTAAAAAACCAGCTTACTAAAATCTCTCGAAAACGTTGCTAGCTCTTAGACGGATAGTTACTGGCGAGTGACAGTTGGTGCATCGACACGATGCTCACATCTTTTTTATTTTTATAATTTCTCTTCAATACAATGGAGTATGACTCACAAATCTTGGTGACTTTTATATTATGCTCATGCAAGACGTCAAGGGAGTGAGTAAGGAATTGTATCAAATTGCGATCATCCCTCTCTCCCTTTATATTGCCAATTCCAAACGATCTCTGCGCGAAACCAACAGAATTGAAAAAAAAAATACAATGAAGTGTGAAAATGTTTTAGTACAGATTGAAGATGTCATGATAAAATAAGTGATAGTGATGATTATTTTATTTTATTTTTACGTATTGTGCATGTGCAGAAGGTTAGGGGTGTCGTGTCAGAGAAAAAGAGAAAGGGAGAGTTTATATAATATATAGGTACATCGATAAAATTACCATTTTAATAGCAAATCAACTCAAGATCTCCTAGATAATTCAGTGTTTAATTTATCATTATTCATTTTATACATAATAAATACATCTTGTCGTTATATTTCCAAAGGTAATTGATATTTTATAATATAAACTATAATGACTGCATAGCAAACGTCACCAAAACGGGAAAGGATCTTCGTTCCAACTGGGGGTCCATAGACCCACAAATTTTTTCCTAGTACCCCTCAGAAGTACTGTGCCATACACCTCCGCCCTCGTTTACTATTCTTGTAGAGCCAACGGCAGCGACAAATCAATACTTTTACCGGCTTATAGATTTTATATCGGATTATCTTCTGAGCAACTCCATCAATTAACAAGCTGGAAAAAATAAACTTTATTTCTATGAAATTTCCATTTTGATTTAGCTGTTCGTTTTCATAAGAATTTGTAAAGTATATCTGAAACCTCTATCTAAATTTAATCTTGTGAAACCTATTTCACTTTTGAAATATAAAACATCTTTTTCGCTGAAATATTAAACTTAGATATATGGTGTCGCGGACACTTTTAGTAATGTTAAAAGTAATGAATATTTTTGCTGTAGATTTTATTCTTTTATTTGGAACCGTTCAAGCAGCTCACGCCATATTATAGAATTTTTGCTGATTTTGGTTACATCTATGGTGATTAATTGTTGAAAATAGATATTTACCAAAATAAAAATTAGTCTTATAACACTCAGGAATAATATACCTTTCTAATAGTGAAAGAATTTTAAAATTGGATCAGTAGTACCAGAGATCACCCTGAACATCCACACTCACAAACGTTACCTATTTATAATTTAGTATAGATTATCACAGAGATCCAGTGCTTGTCGTGTTCATACAGAACACGCATGCAATATTAAACTGGTTAAAATCGCCCGCATTTTTAGTTTATTTCTTTTCATACTAACTCGATAAAATAACTGTACAGTCCCTCATGAAAAGTACGGTCGAGTCCAAATACAACGAAGTCTGCAGGTGACAAATTCCTTCAGCAGACGTTGGCGATATGCTTGCTTACCTCTTCACACCTTGTTTGAAAGACCTAATACGATAAAAGGAAGAAAACACGCTGGTTGGGAGACGACTCCATATTATAATGCCCTCTATAATGGAAAAGGGTAGGAAAAGCTTAGATATCTCTTCAGAATAACCGCCATGATTGATAGTGCGATTGATAATATCGGTGGATTTGGACACCGACGAAGATGTGTTAAATCTATTTATTCTGAAAACTAGAAGACGAAAATGAAAAAAGACGTAGGTTCATGTTATTAATAAAACAAACCAAAATTTGAAGGATATCAACGCTTGTGCGAAGAACTAGAAATTTACGGAAACCGTTCCATATACAAAGGCAAACTTGGAAGATAAAAATGTGAATGAGTAGTGATATCTGGTACTGATTGTCTCTCTATAAATCCTACGAAAATCAAATTATGACTATCACTAATACTTTTGAAGTTCAAAAATCCCAAAAAAATGTTATTATTAAATTCAATTGCCTATTTTGCCGATATTTCTTAACGAGTTCGACGACTTGTCTTTCAAGTCAAAGTGTGTTTAGTGTTTTAATATTCATAAACGTCTTTCAAAGGCCTAATTTGCATAAAGTTATTTTTTCTTTTGATCCTCGAGAATAAACAATTGTGGAAATATTGATTTCTATTTTCAATTGTGACATCCACGTATCTTCTTTTTGAAAACTAACATAAATATATCGATATTTTAGGATTAAAAACGAATATTGACCATCGCTACTCTCTTGTAGTTATGAACGGTATATTCCAAGCATATCAGTGTTTCCAGAATTAGACTTGCGAGAGCAAGTATTGATTGTTATATACAAGTTATAGATTTAGTCTTTGACGACAATCTCACCTGAATGATAAGGATATGGCTTGAACAATTGTATCAGAATCCTAAAATATAAACAGCTCTTAAGTGCAACCATTAGAAACAACCTATTGTTACCTTGCGACTGAGTTTGAGGGTTGTAATAAGCTAGACTGATATTAAAAACCGCTATACATACTTAACTATATTTTCTTTAATCAAATACTCGATCCTATTTAACCTAAGTCCTGGCTGTCTAGTGGTTTAAGTGATGGAATATCAATCTGATGTCCACATGTTGGAACCTCGGCATGTATTGACGTTTTTTTGGAATTCGCGTACATTCTTTAATTTACATTGGTAATACTAGCGATCGACGGTGAAGTAAAATATCGTGAGAAAACCAGCTGAAAGACGTTCTTGTGTTTTACCACCGTATGTGGAGAACTATAGAAGTGTGGATTTCTTACAGTTTTAAATCGCCAATACGTCGTGGCTGGCGGAGTGATTATTACCATACCTTCCTTCGGAATGAACCCTAAGACAATGTAGTGGTTTTCTTACAACCTGATAATAATTTAAGGTACTTATTATTTAACCTAATCAGTAACACATGAAATTAAAATAATACACAAAATAGGTCCATTTTAGAAGCCTAGTCAGAAGCAAAACTTAGTCTCTGTATATTATTTATATGCAAATATGACTGACTCATTCTTATGCAAAGGTTCCAGTCGTGTAGGCGGAGTCACCATATCAGTGAGCTATGTTGTTGATTTCGGGTCGCAAATTTGTATTCAGTAGGTACCGATGAAGTTCCATAGTTATGAGAGACCTAAACCTACTAAGGTATATATAATCCAGCCTAATAATAGACTTTAGGTAAATTACAAAAAATATTATGGAAAATATAATGGAAGGAATCTCCCGAATGCTTAGTTAAGTTTGATGGAACTGTAGTACAACGATGGTTAGTCGATAACGTGCTCGGATGCCACATCGATAGACGTGTTTACCCTCTTAGAGCACATCGTCATTTCCTATCCGTTGAGATCGTGGACAAACGATAAAACCTATAAAGTATTAAAAAAGTCCGCAGTATCGAGCCTTGACATGTACCAATTACTTTCTCAAATTTTATACAATTTGTTCATGTACAGTTACTAGCTGTCGCGAGGCCCCGTGAAATTTAAAGTAATGCTTTTTAAATATTATGTGACTTATTTCATATGTAAATTGTTCGCAAAGCTTTTCTATATGCAACATTTACTATAGAAAGAGTGACACTGCATTGTATCACTTAAAGCATAAAACGATAGGGATACTTAATTATGACAAGAAAATTATTTACTTCGATTACATTGTCGCGATTAACTTTTGTATTAAGTTTTGCCAACTGTTTTCTTTTTACTGCATTGTATTTCCAATATTTAATGATTTAATTCAATATTGTAATAGAATGTATTGATAGTAATTTTAAGTCAACTTCATTTACTTTTAACTTCATAACTGAGTCCATATATTATTTTATGTAAACGGAGATATACCAAAATTTGGACATCGAATACACTTATCACTTAATAAGGAATCGTGGAGATCAGTTCATTTGTTTTTGAGCTATAAGAGTATTTATAAAATAGTACTTAGGTTACGTAAGCACTTGCTACAAGCAAGCAAACTTTGTGAAATATCATTGCTAATATTGATTTATATATACCTAGCTAGGTATCTGTTCCATTTACTGGTTTTTATATTGCTATAAACTTTGATCAGTAAAGTTGGAGAGCTGATGTTACACGCGTCCGCAGAAAGTCTTACTCATCTAGTCTAGTTACTCTTATTCCGCTGCACTATTCCACATAAATTGAATGTCGCAACGACAAATAGAGTAATCAATCAATCAACGAAAAATAAGATGGATATTCTATTTAGCTCCACAATTAAATAAAATATTATTGTTGTATATTGTTTTATATTATACTAGCTTGTTTTATATTATACTAGCCGACCCGTGCCCACTTCGTTGGGCGGTAATAGGCATTATCAAGCTATAACTTTTCTCTAGAACTCAATCATATATATCTCATAATTAAGGCAGCGTTCGTAAGAAACGTTTTCGTTCGACAATTTTTCTCCGACTCCCCAGATATTACCCCCTACAACCTCACAAACTTTACCTCTTTATAATATTAGTATAGATTATAGATAATATAATTAGTTAATAGCTTCTGCCCACGACTTCGCACGCGTGGAATAGTTATTTTTGGGCTAAGACGCAGCGGAAGCTTTCAAAAGGAAAAATACCCCGATTTTAAAACATTTTTCATTGTTGCTCCGTTCCTATTGCCCTTAGCGTGATGATATATAGCCTATGACACTCACAAATAACGTGGCTTTCTATTGGTATATTTCGAATTCGGAAAATCGGTTTAGTAGTTCCTGAGATTACCCCCTACAACGTCACAAACTCACAAACTTTACCTCTTTATAATATTAGTATATAGATTATTATAGCCCCTGCCCGCGACTTCGTCCGCGTAGTAATAGTTACTACTCTGGGCTAACGCTGACACACAGCAGAAGCTCTCAAAAAAAACATCTCGATTTTGAAATATTTTTCATCTGTGCTCCGCTCCTATTGGCCTTAGCGTAATGATATATAGCCTATAACCATTCTCGATGAATGAGCTATATAACACTGAAATAATTATTCAAATCGGACCAGTAGTTCCTGAGATTACCCCTTACAACGCCACAACGTCACAAACTCACAACGTCAAAAAACTTTACCTCTTTATAATATTAGTATAGATTAACAATATATATGTTAATTATGTATGCCAATAAATAACAGTTTATAGTTCACTGAGCGTATAAATCTGCTGTAGTTTAATGAAATAATATGTTATACCGAGGAAATCTATTTGTGTCGATGGGGGCGACGCGGATGTCGGGTCGAGGGCGGGGGGTGAAGGGAAACGGCTACAATGCGTTTTAATTAGTAAGAAGCTGTGTTCGACGGGCCGCGTCTTCAGACATAAGATACACTGATATAAAGAACGGACAATATTTAAAACGAAACTTATTTCTAATTTATTTGCACCTGTGTAACATTTTTCTCAATATGCAGTTTTTTTCGTTTTCGTTTATTTTGTAAAGAAAAAGTACTATTTCCTTCTATTTTAATTTAGCCGTCTCAATTACTAGCAAATTAAAGTCCATGTTAGGGCCAGAATACACATGCCTGGAAATGGCATACCAGGTGCTGGTAAACCGGCATGCCGGTTACTCGTTTTCCGTGAAGTCACGATACTCATGCTTGTGGGTGGAATATATTCTAGGATCAAGTTTCTTTATGCTAATAACGTGGCTACCCAAAAAAAAAGAGCTGCAATCTCCTGGTATGCTATGTACCTACTGCCACGCGAACTACGGGCAGAACCTCGATACATATGATAGTAGCTTGTTCTAACCAGTAACTGGTATGCTTTTGCGCGAGTAACAAGCACGCGTATTTTGGGCTTTATACTTTATGTCGTATGTGACACACCTTAATAAAAATGTTTTAATTTTATTACGTACTAC
This sequence comes from Antheraea yamamai, assembly GCA_036509395.1. Classification (NCBI taxonomy): domain Eukaryota; kingdom Metazoa; phylum Arthropoda; class Insecta; order Lepidoptera; family Saturniidae; genus Antheraea; species Antheraea yamamai. The sequence goes on from AP028433.1 coordinate 539,843, forward strand.
GAATTTTAAAGCAAATAGCCATAATTTAATAAACTTTAATGTCGTTTCTTTTTATTACAGATACGTTTAGTATTGTATATTTTATAGTGTCATACTCCTGAACAAGATTTAACAATCCTATATAAATAACTAAATGATAACAGTATGATACTTGCATTTATTTCTCTAAAATTCTAAACGAATTATAAAGCAGTTAGATAATCTGAAATATATTCTGTATAATGTACGACTTTTGTGTTCGGAGTCAATCATGCGACTCATACTACAAAGCTATTCACAGATCGGCTGTTTCCGATATAGCACGAGTGCCGTCGGGCGGCCGTCCGCAATTTTATAACGTTTAGCGTAGTTTGTCATCTACATTTAGTATTGTAATTGCTCCTTTCCTAATAGCCTGAATATGGTGTCAGAAAGCCTCTAGTCTTCCTCAATAAATAGTGTACAAATGGCAAAAAGAATTTACAAACTGACTAATTCTTTCACATTTCAATTTGTAGAAGCTAACAAACAATAACTTGAGTTTTGTAATATTGTAATAGGTTTTGATTTAACTGTGTAATATTCTATATCTAATAACAAAAAAATTGAAATGTATATTCATTATCCTTTTTAATCGCATTTTTTATGTAGTTTGGTAAAGTGACTGCATTCTGCCCGCTGGCAAGCACAGTACAATCCAAAAACAATGGCGACAACCGAGAGGCAATCCATTTATGTCATGCCGACCTGCGTAAATGTCTCTTCATTACTCTTGAAGAACCCCATGTTATAGGAAGGAGGGAATACACTGGTCGGGAGATTTTTCTACAGTTTTACGATAGCGCAAAGGTAAAACGTTGCGAAGTTTTTAGTTCGTGCCCAGATATAATTAAAATCTGACTGATTAGACTTTGTACACAGCCGTGTGTATCGTAATAAAGAAGGTTGCGTGCCACAGACAGCTATAGAACGCGAAATAATCAAAGTTAGAGCATTCACACACTGAATTGTATGGATACATTAAACTTATTATGTACTTCTAATGAAACAGCTACGAGTTTAGTATATATGTATAGAAATAGGTAGCGATAAAAGAGTTAAATACGACTTTCTCCTCTATTTTTCAACTGATTTTCTTTTTTCGATATTGACGAGCTTTCATGTTTGTTATCAAAAAATGTTCTCGAAAAAGTTCTTTTTTTTTACTTCATATTGAAACTTAAAAAATTAATTAACTATAGTCAATAGTATATATATTCTTCTTAAAATTTCGTGTTTAAGACTCTATATATTTTTACGACGAATAACTATTAACGCTAGAACGCATGCTTCATATGTAACGTACTTGAAGTTAAATCTCTACCATTTCCCTAACAGAAACGAGAAATGCGATAATTTGTGTAAAGATATTCGTATACACAAAGGCAATAGAGAAACAAACTCATTATTACAAACAAACAGTCTACAGTTACTTTACGATCCTCATTAAGAATTGGCGATAATCTATATTGTAGTTCAAATTATCATATAAAAATATCGCATATAAAATATTAATTTCACAAATAATTCATCGATCCGATAATGATGTTAACTTGTAAAACTCCAAACCAATCGAACTGTTTCGTACATAATGTACACGTAATAAATGTTTCAATGATATTTTTTGGCTAGCTAAGATAATTTAAAAGGAGTACAATTATATGAGAGATATATTTTAGAGATATTTACGGAATCTCAGCTTATCATATAGTGGTTTTTATTTCTTATTCAAATACATGCAATATTTGTTACTACATTTTGTAATGTTAGTAACGTTTTGAATAATATAGCTTGATTGTCACGCACAAGTGTAGTGGATTGGAAATATAAACTCGGATCATAATTTCTAAGTTGATATAAAAGTTCTCTGGACAGTTCTAAAGGCCACCCTTTTGTTAAAACACTGAAATACAAGACAAAACTTTCTAAAACGGAGGCAGACTTCAGTGATAACGATTCATCAAGTATGAAGAAAAAGCCATAAATTTCATTTTAAATGAACCTTAAGGGATCACTACAATTATATGGTGGGTTATGTATAGTGAACGCAAGTAGTAAAGTAATCAGTCGGACATGCTTGATTGAAATATTGTTGACTGTGAAGGAATCGTTTTCGATGAATTTCGTAACAATTCCGATAAAGCTTATTTTTCATTGACATGGTGTTATTTATTGCCATGTTTTCTTCACTCAGCCTTCTTTGATTAATTTTCTATTAGTTTGTTAAATTATATTGCTTGAATCAGGTCGAGAAAGTTAATATCATATACCTAGATCGTTTATTTACCAATGTAGGTAAAAAAGTCACATTATTTACGTACTTTTCTTTATAATAGTGTTACTTTATATTGATTTTAGTTGAAGAATAACTCAAAGTCAGATGGAATCATGGTTGTCGAGTAGTTTGAGCAGTGGTACATCATTCTGATGTCCGCAGGTTATAACCCCGGCATGTGCCTATGTTTTACGGAATTCACGTACTTTTACTATTCTAAATTGATAACACTATCAGTTGACGGTGAAGGAAAACGCTGTGAGGTAAACTGAACTTGAGAAATCTTCTTGTAGTTACATCATATGTGGGAAAATTTAGAACTGGATTTGCAGTGGGTTGCTTACAGACTGATGATGATTATTGATTTCAGCATATTTAAAAAAATTATAAACTTAATAGTTTTAAATAGAAATGAACAATTAAAATGCAGATGTCTGATTTGAAAGGTATCTATCTATATATAAATAGAGGAATAATGAACAATTCATCACCACTACTTCTTCGTCATCGACGAGTTTTAGTATTATCAATAAAAAACTTGGAAATAGTTATTTTTCCATACCATCGACAAGTTAAAGACTTTATTTATTCGTTTTTATTAGTCTTACTCCACATTCTCTACGTCTAAAATGTACAATATTTTTCCAACACTCAATACAGTTTTTAATATATAGAAAAAATCGTAAATCATAGAATAGTACATAAAAAAGTTGTGGCAGTTATAAGGCTGCCGATGGAAGTGAAAACTCAAAGCAATGAAATAACTGTTTTCTCTTTTGAATTTTTAAATGAATTATAGTGCGAATGACAATATTTAAATTTCAGAATTTGTTTATTGAAATTATTAACATTGCTGTGGTTTTCATATATATTGGCACTCGAAGCAATAATTACATACATTTTTATAAAGTCTATTAATCAATCAAACGTATGATGAGCTGCAAAATATCAATATTACATGTACACAGGCCCCTATACTACGCGTCGCTAGTCTGACGCAATCAAACGTATGATGAGCTGCAAAACGTAGCATGTTATTATAAATCTATCTCCTGCCAAAAATACCACTTAATACGTATAAAGAAGTATTTACTTAATAAATAAATCTCAAAAATACATGCAATGCTATATAATACGTGAAGAAAAATCTTTCGTAGCTCTTATTAACGTCGAAATTCGATTCGTCGTCGAAAGGAATACATAGACATATTTTATATATTACTAGCGGGCCCGGCAGACGTTGCTGTCCACCGCCAAAACGTTCCTCATGAATCACTTTATCCACTGGTGAAAACCGCTTGAAAATCCGTTCAGTAGTTTTTGAGTTTATCGCGAACAGACAGACAGACATACGCGGTAGGGGACTTTGTTTTATACTATGTAATGATGAATCATATCGCTTTATAATTTTATAAATTTACTAGCGACTTTACACGGCCTCCATTAAATTACAATATAAAGCTTAAACAAAAATACTTAAATGTCAATAAAATATGACAAGTTATGTACAAAATTAATAGAAATAAAGCCTTCTACATGAATAATCACTTAGGTGTACTTTCATGGTCAAGCAGTGTTACGAGTTTATCGATCTCTGAATCTCTGACATACAAATATTCATTTATATATATGTACATATATATGTGGGATCCAATTAAATCCAGACAAGTATTTTCACACTTTATTTTACATACAAATATCTACACCACTTTTTTATTAATTTTGTAACGCGTCTCATCTTATGTTCAACACAGTACCAATCGCCATCCCTAAACACGTTTTTCCACAGAGTACTAAAACATCCGTTCAGACGTTGCGTTCCGGTTTACCTACCAATCCCACATAATAGGTCTCTTTACCTATGAAATTGCCGTTCTGCAGTCCTGGCCAATTTCAAATCAAAATAATTTTTGTTTGGCTAAGAATTCTAATTTCAAATTAATTTTATTTTAAATACATGGAATTCTTTTTCCAAAAGTAGTCATTTGTTTATTGATTAGTGTTACATTTTCATCGCATTTCAATCTTTTTTTTCATCATGGAATTTTTATTCGAGTAATTATGGAATATGAGTACCGTCGTGGCAGCAACGCGGCCCAAGCGGCACGCAACATCAACGACGTTTACGGAGCTAATACTACAAACCAACGCACCACCTGTTATTGGTTTGCTCACTTCCGTTCTGGGAATTTCGACCTGAAAAATGAACCTCGCGGTCGTCCGAAGACTTTGGTCGACAATGACGAATTAAAGGCGATGGTGGAAGCTGATGATACACAATCTACGGCTGAATTAGCAGCAGCTTTCGACGTTAGCGTCAAAACAATATTGGTCCATTTGCGTCAAATTGGCAAGGTAAAAAAGCTTGACAAATGGGTGCCCCACGAACTCGATGATCGCCAGCGCGAAGTACGCTTCGAGACCTGCCTTGCACTGCTCAACAGACACACAAATGAAGGAATATTGAACCGCATTGTTACCTGCGATGAAAAATGGATTCTGTTTGATAACCGCAAGCGCTCAGCAAGTTGGTTGGATCCTGGTTCAGCACCTAAACAATGCCCTAAACGAATACTTACCCCTAGAAAAGTGATGGTCACTGTTTGGTGGTCTAACGCCGGTGTGATTCATCACAGCTTCTTACCAAACGGGGTGAGCATTACTGCAGATGTGTACTGTGAAGAACTGAACACAATGATGGAGAAGCTGGCACATCTCCAACCAGCATTGGTCAATCGCTCGTCTCCGCTGCTCCTGCACGACAACGCGTGACCTCATACTGCACAGCAGACTGTCTCCAAGTTGCAAGAACTGGGGTTGGAAGTTCTCCGTCATCCACCCTACTCACCAGACCTTGCGCCTACAGACTACTACTTTTTCCAGAATTTGGATAACTCCTTGGCGGGAAAAAAATTCAATACCCGAGAGACAGTACGAAATGCCTTTGAAGAATTTGTTGCCTCCCGTCCAGCTGATTTCTTTAAGAAGGGCATCAATAAACTGCGACTGCGTTGGCAAAGATGCATTGATTCCATGGGTGATTACTTCGATTAAATTTTTTCATACAAAACGACAATTTCATAGGTAAAGACCTAATATATACAAGGAAGTGTCTAGATATATTTCTGGTGTATCAGTATAGTATTTATATCTTATAGTATAAATTATTAGTATATAGTATATAGTAAACATAAGTTATACAATAAACAACATATAACCGTATTGACTTTCATATGACATTTATTGACGTTTGGAATTGCAAGCAGAGGCGTTTTGCCTTCACAAGAAGTCGCTATTTCTAGCTTTATTAAAGCTGAAAAAACAAACGCAGAAATACGATAACAGAGTATTGAATATCTTGCGTTAATTTTAGTGCAGTAAATATTTTTGTTGTATTCAGTTGCAATTTGTCACTGAAACAGCTAGTAATTGTCGCCGATCACTTCATCCCACGCCTCACTAATGTTTTGTCTAGACGATCGAGCTGAATCACTTTCAAGTTCTATTAACTCTGTATAGCGAGCCCTAGTTCTAGGTTATCCTATATCAGCTATACATTCTACACAAATGAGGGTGAAGGGTTGTAAAGGAACGAAAAGTTTTAATTGATTTAATTCCCCATCATTTCGGCTGATGGTTACGATCGCGGCTTAAATTTGGGATACATATTCTTGAACCTTTCGACATAACGTTAGAAATTTTATGTGTTAATACAAATTTTACTACTACTTATAAGTTGCATTCTTTTTAATATCGTCTTGCCCCTCTGTCTAGATCTCTACAATCAAATTACTAAAACACCATAAATTATAAACAGTAACAACAATAAAGCTTCATTATAGGTATAATTGTTATTGATGCCTATATGTTTATAGTCATTTACGTTATTATGTTAATTCACAATAATTTTAGTTCTAAATGGTTATCTCAATATTTTCTGCTATACGATTTATAGCAATGACACGATAAAATAAATATTCGTTTGCCTTGAGGTATGACTTGAAATGTGAGCAGCGTGAATTGTTCGTCAAAATTCCACACCTATCAGTTGTTGCATAATGCTTGCTCATTCGCGGGTCGTGATAAGGGACAACGAATAGTCAACAGCATAATAATAATCAATAATTTGTTTGCATAAAAATACAAATTATTAGTTATTACAATAATGACCACATATAAATTAACCGCGATTCACAATAATTAATGTATAAAAAAATATTTGATATCATAACTCACATAATGCATCCATTCTTTCAAATTATTTCTTACACAAAGTATATCAACACGTCGTACCAACATCGAAAACATATAATTATAAAGTCTAATACTAAAACTTACTAGAGTTAAAAATATATAAACGATTTTCGACTACAATATATGATTAATGGATTCGATAAAAGCGAACAGGGCAACAGTTTATGATGACATTCCATAACTCTTTTCTTGGTATATATAGCAATGCAATGCCACTGTTCACTTTAGTAGCAAGAAAGTATAAAAAAGTCATTGCCACTTTGCAAAATATAAATACGTTTATTCTTTCCTAAATAGTAATGTCTAATGCTTTTGAAATAGGGTTCAACGTAGCTTTATGAACCCTCATCACGATCTCAATTTGGACGGAAGATTAAAACGTTTCCTAAACTTTTTAGCACAATTATCCAACTCAACTACGCAATTACTTTGCAATTTACAACTTTTTTTTCTTCGTCATGAGTGTGTTGTTTCGGTTATTAAGGTTTTAATAACTGCCTTTAAAATTCTCTTTTAATAACTTTCCGTATATGTGTCGTTACATTTCAAAATGAGCTAAATTCAATTTGAATCGTTCATATATAATAACATGTTATTTTTTTAAGACATAGAGTTTTGATACGCCGAGAACGAAGTTGGAATTATATCATGTTATAATTTTCATTTTTTACATTTACAACATTTGAAAATCTCGAGAAATAACGTAAAATAGAAACGGCTAAAATTGAATTTAGCTTGTTTGAAATGTGATGACACATACTATACTGTTGTATCTATAACATTATAACATTTAGACTACGTACAAAAATATAAGAATCGCTCAATTTGTAGGTTAGTATATATTAGTGATAGAAAGACATTTTAAAATCTTATTTCCGTACTACCCTGGAATTGGCTACACTTTGAATTTCTTCAGGCATACTACACGTTCTCCGAGATACGAACTGGAATCGCTTATGATATAATTGTTAGACAAATAAATGGTCAATGTGATAGAGAAATAACACTAATAATATGATCTGATACTGACACAAATACAGCGGCAAAGCAACAAAATCTGACACAAATGGTCACACGAAAGAAGCGAATTGAAAACGAGTAAAAATAATCACGATTCTTAGTACTAACGGGATGTGCTTAAAGAAGAATCTGGAAGTTTGCAGTCCGGTGAAGCTGTTAAGACCTTGCTAGGTCAATAGCGTAGTCAGTTCGAAAAAAAAAATCTGGAAGTAGTCACAATTTCAATAATAGCACCCCCGTCGTGTGATAAATATTCCACCACGATATTTATTCTTCCCGAGAAAAATAAACAGAAGTATCCATGCAATAACGAAAACAAATATCATATATAAAATAGCGATGCGATCGAGCATATTCGTAGGAGTTAATTTATAAGCAGAAATCATTGGAGTGAAAAGAATTCGGTCATGTGCAGCGACCCTAAAACGAGCGCGCGACAAGAAACATTGTTAACGACACAAATCAATTGGAAAACTACCATCTTCTTTATCAACAAGACTTATAAAAGCTAATATTTTCTTATTTCTCTAAACAACTTTTTTTTATTATGAAATATTTACAATATATCTGACACTTTTATATAAATATGGTTATAGATCAACGCGAGCTACTAACTACTAAGAACTACTTAAAAACACGTGGACAAACACGTTTATTGATTTTGCAAAAAAAAAATACTTGTGCCTAGGAAGTGTTTTATTTCTACTGCAAAAGCTTTTTTCATTTATGTCAAATAACTTTCTTTTTTTAATAATAATAACTTCTCGATCCAATATGCTTTTTGTAAGATTTTTTGAGTAGAACATTATTCCATATATAGTATACAGTAAAATTCAGATTATCGTTTAGTTCAAATATCGAAGTTCATAATTGACATCAAATTTATGCAATTATTTATAGAGTAATGTAAGTTTAACTGGTTAAACAAATTAACTGGAAATTCAAGAATCATAAATTAAAATGGCCGAAATAATGAAGTTTAAACATTTGAATTAACTGTTTTCGTTACATGCAGTGTATAACTTTAGAATAAAACACACAGACGTCCTTATATATATGAAACAAACGAACTTATCATGAAAAAACGATTAAAAGCGTTGCATGTTACAGTGTGTACACGCGAAGAAAGTGAAATTTCTCCGGTTAATATGTATTAGCTAGTATCTGTATGTAGTTCATAAACTATATACTATACGAAGTACCGTAGTATAAATATTTAAATATATATATATATATATATATATATATATACTCATTTTCGTATACTACTAGACCCACACAGACACTTATATATACTTACACATACACACAATTTATTCATACATAACGCGTAACGACAATTTCCCCTGTCGTGCTATAAGAAGTTTCGCTTCAACAAGTAAGGCGGCAAGTTATATAATTTTTATGGATGCTATTTAAACAAATTAAATGACTAATGACTAATGATGAATCCTGATTTTAGGTCATTGCTGTAGTCCACGGTATTTTATAAGAAACAAAAAACAAGATTGCAGACCAACGCGCAATTAGCCACAGATATGTTGTTTCTGAGAATAACATAAGAATAATTCGTGGCTATAAGTGTTGGCAAACATATATTTTATCACACATGTCATTCCTAAGTTATCGATGGATGATGGCTTTTGTTTTTATAAATCATAGTTAGTTACTAGTCTGGTGTGTAACTTCCCTTAAGTGCTCATTGTATTATAAATCTACACGTCTAGACATGAATTATCTGGCTAATTCGTTAAGTCTTATGAATAGTGAACCGGATTCTGTGTGCAGTCACGCTTGTATCGTATACAAATGAACACTTGCATGTCATGTATGTATGAAAGATAAATTAAACAAGTTGATTTAAGCAAGGTGCTTTTTTCGTATAATAAATATGTAGTTATACCAACAATTTGCGTTCGGGAGCATCGACCGGAGTCTGACATAACACATTAACTATGAAAGGAAAAGATTGATGTCTTTCTCTAACAGCCAGTTATTTTAATACCATTTAGATATATCTGCGGCAACTATTGGATCTACTATATATAGACTTCAAATTCGTACTCGGTATTTATTGAGTTACCTTTTCTTATTGTATATTGGGAAACTTACTACATAGTGTAAAGTGCTGCTTAAATTACTAAATTTATCTGAAACGCATATGAACTGTCTTTTGAAATTCATTATTATTAAGCATTAAGCAAATATCACGACAATAATCCTACAAAATTGAACACCAAGTAACAGAATGACAAGGTATTGAAAAAATAATAAAGAATAAAACAATTTTAAAAAATTAAGCCGTCACGGGACGCCTGGCAGATGTGAAACACATGTGTAATATTAGTAAACAACACTGTATACGCTATAGGTATGCGAGCTCAATGCTGCGGCAAGACAGACTGCGCACAGTCGCTTGCGCATGGTATCGCGTCGCCACGTCTCGCCACTTCAACAATCAGGTTTACCCGCACACATAGATGTTTCACATCACAAAAAAAAAATTGTATCACATTTATCCTGCTTGTTACTCTCACTTACTATAATTTATCGCAAATAACATTCTCATTCAAAAGTGTTACAGTAAAATTGAATAATCTTGTCCAGGTTATTTCATTTATGTCAAATTCTATAATTAAAGCAATTCACACCAATATTTTTATATTTTTAACATGAAAGTATTAGTGAATGTGAAACGGAACGCCGAAGCAGGTGTAGCAATGTTCAGCGGTCGTTTGTAAGGTTTATCGCTCGGGTGAAGTTCCCTCGTTGGGAACTCGTAACTCACAGCTAATTCTGGCAATGGTTTCGCTTTCACCGAATCGAGAAATTAACCGAGTGTTTATTCTGGAGTTGCCACGTGTCTCTCACTTTAGAGATAAATAAATATGTTCCTGTGTACAAAATTATTTCTCATTTATTTTTGTATTCCGTCATTTCTAAACGATACACCTTCATATCCCAAGGTGAGATAATTTACTTTAAGGTTAGTAATACACCAGATATCCACCTTCTTTTACCGCGAGAAAATTAAATATCTAGAAATCCAGTGTCATGATGTTTGTCCACCATGAACTCCGGAATTACACAACCGATTTTTATGAAAGTTGGCATTTATGTATAATTTGATAGAACTTCAAAGATAGGATAATTTATATTTCGATTAAGTCTCAATATTTTTAATTCTAAATTAAATGAGTATCAATGTTGATTATTGTTATCAATTGTAGTTTTCATCAGTCTCGGACAGATGACAGTTTAAATTAGTTTATTGACAGAAAACTGTAGAATCAACTGTTATACATATCTCATAGATGGCGCCGCATTTTAATTTTCATCATTTTAATTCAACATGTAATAACTGAGCCACGGCAATGCGCGGTCGGGTCAACTAATAAAAACTTACGAATATTCCGCCCGCTAGGTATATTCTCGTTTCTATATGATTTAAAATTTATTGATATTGTCATGTAAATGATGGGTTATACAGACAAATTTATTCTCTTTTCCACAGTACAAATAAATAATGAGTGTACATCGTTTGAAAACAACATTGTCTTTTATAGCGCACAGTGTAATCTGTATGCATGACATATTTTCGGCTCCCTCTAACACTGAATAAATAGGTAATTTACTCTGAAGGAATTTTAGAGTGTTATTTTTGTAATGCTGTGAAATGGAATGTGATTTATATTGATGATAAATAGTGGCTTGGAGTCTGCACCTTTTTGCATAAAAGTAAAAAAGAACCATGGTTGTAATAGTGATAGTTTATTTAAAATATAAATCAAAAATATTTTATTCAGTTTAGGCCTTAAGAAGGCGTTTACATATAAACGTCAAAACTAACAGCGGTTCGGACAAACAACCCAGTCATAGAGAAGAACTGGCAACAAAGTCGATCCGGTTATCTTTTTAACATATTTATATATTTTAAATACATGACACGTTACAATCGTTTTTCGTGGATGCTCAAAGAGAGGTGTCAATTCCAGATATCACCACCATTCACATATTGATCGGCTCTATAATAGCCTTTTGAAACCAAAACCCGCTCAAGCTCATGTCAACATGGCGCTTAAACTTACAGTCTTGCAAATCGGTAATATGCTTTGGAACTTTGTTGTAAAACTTATTAATACAAATCAGTGTAATAGTAGTTAGTTTTGTAGGTGCTAGAGCCATGCTGAAGCTATCAGTGGTTCCAGCATGAATGGGTCGGCTCGCCCGGCATACTACCACCCGACCCACAGAAACACTGACGTCAAGTAACAGTGCTTACATTGTTGCGTTTCGTTCGGTCAGTGAGAGTACCGGAGGCCCACCTGTCTTCCCCTTTTTTTTTTTTATTGTAGCTCGGCAAAGTGACTGTACTGTGCCTGATGGGGTAAGCACAGTACAATCCAAAAGCAATGGCGACCACCGAAAGACATACTATCCATCGCCGGTCGCCGCTGTCATGCCAGCCTGAAAGCGACCCAATCAGGGACAGCCCCCCCTCCCCGTGCCATTATGGCGGGTGTTCCACCTGGTGTACGGTGGTCGCTATCCAGTCGGGTACAGGCACCCCTGCTCTCCCCCTCTCTTCATCCTCCCCTCTTCCCAACAAAGACAGGCTGGCAACGCACTTGCGACACTCCTGGTATTGCTAGTGTTATTGGACGGTGGTGATTACTTAACATCAAGTGACACACCTGTTCGTTTGCCTCCTATGATATAAAAAAAAGTTATTATCAAACAAAATGTATACGTTTGCAACATGCAACATAGTTAAATAGTTATAGCTAATGGAGTATAATATAGACGCGAATTTATCTTAAAATCCCGAAAATACCTATAGATTAAAATAGGAAAGCCATTTGCGTCGGCTATGGGGTTTTAAAGTTTATAAAAGGGGGAGAAAGTTCCAGACAAACTTGTTTTCGATGCCATTCATAACGGAACTATCGATATTTTAAGCGACTTGAATACCCACGGCTCTGATTACTGTTACTTTTATTTGTAAACACCTGTAGCAGTTATTTTTGTGTTTGTTGAACCGATGTATAATCAAATTCACGTATTTTAAAAATTAGCAAATTCACTAAAGCTAATATTCTTATGAGTTATGATCTTAGAGAATATTTCTATTGCACGTTCTACGGATCTTGATTGAGTTACCTAGCACAGCTTTCACATACGCCTATGCTAGGAGGTCAAAAAGAAACTTAAATAGTCTTGTCAAAGCGGTAACAATGATTGTATTATATTTGTCTATAATTGACTGTATCCTTCACCATAAGTTGGGCTGTAAGCATGTTTGCCACTCTTCGGATTAAACAATGATAAGAAACAGGTTTCTAACACAAATTTGTAACTTTAGCTTGGCTAGGAAGTATTATTTTATTACATAATTTTAATTTCAGGACATGCATAAATACCCAAACCATTTCATAATTCAAATTCAATTCAAACAAAATTGAAATATTTAATAATTTCTATAAAAGTTGAAATTAAACACATAGTCAACAGTTAACTATACGAACTAATAGCAGCGGAGGGCGGATCTCCGTACCTTTAGACAAGGGTAGACGACGCCTAGACACCTGAGTAAGGGCTCAACCGCCAGACGACATAGATTAATAATAAGGATACATTCTGAACTCGAGATGTAAGTTTTTTAACCTCGCTCTGTTAGTGAAAGCTTGCGTTTGAAAAATGATTTCACTGCAACTTATAGATCGTTTCAACTCTGCTGCATAAACGCATTTATCTATCTATGCCTTTTTACTGATACTGAAATATAAAAAAAACACACACTAGAAGTGGAACTTGGAACGATGCAATATACATATAAATAATGTATTCTATCTCATTCTTTCGCTCATTAAAACCTATATACTTCTCTCTTTTTAAGTCCGCGTTTTTGTTTTATCGAGTCTCAAATCACAAGGGGTCTAAAAACTTTTCACTTCAAAAAGTAGTTAGTATGTAAGTATAGTACTCAGAAGTCAACCTCTGAAGGATATAATACTTCTTTTGGTGCGTTTTTAGAAATCATTAAGAGTGAATTTTTAGCTTGAGATGGAAGTTAATTCAAACCAGTTAAAACGTGTAAAAATACTCTTATTTATACTATTCACGCCAGAAACAGAATTTAACAAAGATTTTTGATTACAAAATTGACAATAATACATATTCGATTTCGACACATCGACGTCTTGTCGAAATTTCTCAATACAACTAATAACACAAGATAGTTTTTAAAATAAATAAATGCTTAGCTTTGATCTCGGACGGAATATACTTGACAAGGATATTCGAATATTTCACGTCTGTTTCAATGAAATTAGAAACTAAAACACAATACTAAACTTGAATTGATAAACGTAATGGGTTAGCGTAAACAATCTGAATTTACTCATAACTTTGTCTGCCCACGTCTCACCGTGTTCAAGTTAAATATGTAATAAGGGAAATATTTAGGGGGTTCAAACCACTCAGCTTACATTCATATAGTTTCTTATCCACTCACAGTGGCACGCACTCGAACCGGATCGTGAAGATTCATTTTGAGGTAAAACTGCATGGGTCTACTTTTAAAAAATTGTTTGTACTCTTGATATTACAATTGTTATGTGTAGAAAAGTTTTTTTTAGCTCGACTAAGTAACGCAAGTAAGTAACACAAAATAGTGGTCGCTACCTAGTCTCATAGAGAGTTCTTTGTACTCTGATATTACAATTTCTATGTGTACAAAAGTATTTTTATAGTTCGACTAAGTGACTGCACTACACAACATAGTTGTTGCGACCCAATCTCGCAGAGATTTTTACTACCACGCTCAATTACTGGGCATGAGGTTACCATTGACGCAGGTTTGATGTATGGTAGTCGCTGTCCAGGCATACACAATTACTAGGTCTTATTCGAGAGTACAATTATACATTACAAGATTAAAGTTGATATCTGTTTGATTGTTTATTTTTTACCCAGCAGGAATATCCCTGCTGCATACTTAATTGATGCATTTATTTTCTTAAGTCCGCGTGAAAACTAATGTAAGAAAACAGTGATTCATAAAATCACCTGAATATATTAGGTTCATTTACGTATCTATTTTTCTCTCATCGTTAAGTCACGTCGTCATTAAAATGACAATGACTTTTTATAGAGTGAACCGATTTTAATTAAACCAAGAACAAATGTTACTCAAGGATATGCTTTATGACTTTCATGGTAAGGTTTTATCTTGAACGCAGTACTTTAGCAGTGATGCGTGTTCAATCAAACAGATAGTAATTTCTAAAAATAATTCAAATGTATTTTATTACTTATTCCAAGACACCTGCACACTTTAAATTTACATTCTTATTATATGTATCGATAGATACTCCTTATGAAGAGCAACATAAGAGTAACATAATGTGACAAGTTTGTATTTTTCTTTTAGTTATCTTTTTTATTCTAAGTTTTAGCATTTGACAAAAATCTCATCTGATGTTAAATGATTTTCAACCTGAGGTTGGTAGCTAGCCACACGCTTTAAAAAGTCCTACCACCATGCCGTGGTTTCCTCGTGATGTTTTCCTTCACCGCGCGCTCCGGCTCGGCTGCTAGGATTCGAACCTACGTCCATCGACACAGTGTTCGAACACGCTATCAACTAAGTCCACATCGCTTCAGCATGGTACTGAAATAATAGAATTTAATAATTCCACTTTATTCAATAGAATACGGTTTAAAATAGACTTTGTAATAAAATTTTAGCCATTTTTGGTAATACTGAATACGTACCAGTTAAAAGTCCGCCTTTTTATTTATCGCGCGTCGCAATGTCACGGCAACACGTATGTCACGAAAAATAATCGTCGCTCGGTCGTAGTACGGTATTATATACGAAGAGATTTTCTAGATTTGCGCTTTTATCGAAATTTCATTTTTCTTTGTCAGACCGGTCAATATAGTTTGCATAAAAATTTACGTGAACCATTTCCATTCGTTCGTTCTGTGTGGATACGTTTTTTTACTGAATTTATTCGAAACACAACGGTCGGTTTTTCGTCAAGGTGTATGATGGAAGAGATATCGATATTCTATAAGTTTTGAATAAGGAAATGAACGTTAATTGTGCCTCAGTATTCCGTGTCAATAAGATTAGATCCTAATACGTTGTGAGAAAACTTGTTGTTGGGGTAGCGAGGCGGTAACTCATGCTGTGTTTACATAAAAAAAAACCTTCCATCCAGTCTCATCCATCACGTTATCAATACAATAATAATACATCAAAGTTGCACTACACTTTGGATCCTTATTAATAAATATGTAGTTATTATATCCATATTAGTAAATATAAGTGTCTATACACGTTTTTTTTTTAATTTTGAGGTAGACATGCATTATTAAAGATGCTTACTGATTAGTAATATACGTAACTCACTGATATGATATAACTCAAAACACGCGTTAAGTGATTTTTATGAACTTTTGTAAACGGGAAGAATATTTAATTCCAAATTTTTTTGGCAAAAAGTGATGATTAAAAGTTTTACAAACAATAAAGTATGAGTCTGTAGTCCGGTGAAGCTGTTAAGGCCTTGCTAGGTCAATAGCATAGTCAGTTCGAGAAAAAAATAAAATATGAGTTGAAATTACTGCTAGTATACTTATATAAATGAAATTTACTTGTGAATATATTTTGTCAATATAATTTTTTTAGAAACAAAAAATCGGGAACGTTTTTAAAGTAATTTTGCACGTAACTGCAGAAACGATTGCTCTAAAAAAAAATTCGTATTCTGGCCAAATTACTGTAGATTATGCCATTGTTTTCTTTTTATAAACGAGCTCACCGAAATTACTGTGTTGCGGCCGCGTAAATAGTCAATTAGGAAAAATAGTGTCAGCAAGGGTGGGAGCATTTTTGGTTGTCGATCCCCCCCATCGCTTGTGACGCCGGACCATTTCGCTCGCACACATCGTAGGTGAACGACGCGCGCGCACGTATCGCGCTCCTCGTCTCGCCATAACCTATTTGCACCATCGTAATTCGTCGGCGCCGATCTCCTGCATCGAACCCCGCAGCAGCCGGTGAGTGATCACAACATTTACTACTACTTCTCGCTGATCTCGCATTTGATTCGCATTACCGTTGGTTTCCGATCGAAGGAAGCACCACCAGGCTGTATTTCACAATAGGGATATGCAATGTATAAGAACTGCGTTAAGACGAATACTTTCGAACGAGTACGAGTACTTTCGAAATTGATAAACAACAAAATTGTTTGTTAGAAAATTGGCACATCTATAGTTTTTATACTATATTTTATATCATGGAATCGATTGTCACGAAACTTAGTGGTTGCGCCGCTTTATGTATGTTTGAAAATTCCCGCATTATGGATTAAATTATGCCACTTTGAAGCCCGACCAATTAATTGCGATCAGGTCACGCCACCTTTCTAGCCTTGCCCAATCACCTTTTCCTGGCACATGCTAGTTCGGTATCGCGACGCCCGCGCCGCTAGTTTCGATTGCGGCCGCCAGTGTTCGACTGTTGCCGCCATTGCGCTAGTTCGACTGCTATCGTCGTGTAGTTTACGCGGCTCGCAGTGTTGTTGTGTCCGTGCCGAGCCGCGCCGCATGCTAATAGTTTGAATTTTCGCACGGTCATGAGAAATAAACGCATCGCTACATACGTGCCGACATATATTATAAACAATAAGTGTTGTGAGGGAGGAAACCCAGTGGAAAGAAACGAGAATCACCTAGCCGGCTAGCCACGTGGAGACTGCATCGCCGCGAGGTATGTGCCAAGTTTCCTTCCTACTCTTGTCTCCCTTAGTCGTAACTGATCGCAATAGTTGAATAACAAATATAGCACCCCCGCAAATACAGTCCACTTAAATTGAACATAGATACCCCCGCACCCGCACGCCTACGGTGACGTCGACAGCCGCGGCGTCACCACTTAGTATGAATACAAAGAATATTTACTCAATATACAATGTTGTATAATCTAACTACTGGAATTAATAATAACAGATGCAATCGAAGCCGTGGACTCAAATTATATATTGTTTTTGTGAATTATTCTATATTAGCAATTTAGAATTGTCTATAAAACAGTTTTTAATTAATTTACGATTTTTACAGTAACAGATAACAGCAATTGCAAGGTCGCTTTAACTTACATATATGCCATACTGACATTGCACTTAGGTATTTCTTTTTTACATGAACTTCTTTAGCAATTACACCATAATTTAATATTAAAGAGTTGTTCTAAATCTATAATTTATAACAGATACAATAAAAAAGACTTCATAGTTTCGCCTCTGAAAGTTGACGGCTGTAAAAACTCCTTCAAACTTAATACTTAATTTCAAGAATGAGACTATTGAAATCGTGACTTCAAATGAAATTTCCTTAATAAGTAATTAATCATTGTTTTTATCAAAGGTATATATATACCTTTATATATATATATATAACTTAGTTCATGAATGAAACAATTAATAACAATTAACTTCTTTAACTGTGAAATTATTCTGCCCTCTCAACAACATATCAAACAAAGTTAAATAGTAACTTCTGGTAGAACAATAGTATGCCAAGTTACCAACGTAAACCTAAAATTATTTAGTTTCAATGCGAAGTTAGTTTCAGGGATAGGGGATCCCTTCTCAAACCTTGATTATATTAGTAATTTGCATTAATATAATAGTAGGTGTAACTCACCGTGCTGATAGTTGTTCCTCCTTTAAGTTTGTCAAGTTGTCAATAAACTTTGGAACTCGTCTTTTGCGCCTCTCGTCTGGATACGAATCATAAATCAAGGTAATCGTGGTGGAAGTTTTATCAACGACGTGCAAAGCTATCGTAAGGTACTTTGACCTTTAGGATATCATTCTTTATTGCGTAACGTTGTAAATTGTAACGTTCAAAATTTGCGATGTAAGGGCACGCAAAATGTGATCCTTTTAAAATTCTACCTATACATCTTGGAAAGGGGTGATCGTCAGGCGATATCGTAAATATTTAAAGTATGAAGTTAGAGATATATATAATAGGTCTATGAAATTGCCGTTCTGCAGTACTGGCCATTTCAAATCAAATTAATTTTTGTTTGGCTAAGAATTCTAATTTCAAATTAATTTTATTTTAAAAACATGGAATTCTTTTTCCAAAAGTAGTCATTTGTTTATTGATTAGTGTTACATTTTCATCGCATTTCAATCTTTTTTGTCATCATGGATACGTTAAAAATTCGAGTAATTATGGAATATGGGTACCGTGGTGGCAGCAACGCGGCACAAGCGGCACGCAACATCAACGACGTTTACGGAGCTAACACTGCAAACCAACGCACCACCTGTTATTGGTTTGCTCGCTTCCGTTCTGGGATTTTCGACCTGAAAAATGAACCTCGCGGTCGTCCGAAGACTTTGGTCGACAATGACGAATTAAAGGCGATTGTGGAAGCTGATGATACACAATCTACGGCTGAATTGGCAGCAGCTTTCGACGTTAGCGTCAAAACAATATTGGTCCATTTGCGTCAAATTGGCAAGGTAAAAAAGCTTGACAAATGGGTGCCCCACGAACTCAATGATCGCCAGCTCGAAGTACGCGTCGAGACGTGCCTTGCACTGCTCAACAGACACACAAATGAAGGAATTTTGAACCGCATTGTTACCTGCGATGAAAAACGGATTCCGTTTGATAACCGGAAGCGCTCAGCAAGTTGGTTGGACCCTGGTTCAGCACCTAAACAATGCCCTAAACGAAAACTTACCCCTAGAAAAGTGATGGTCACTGTTTGGTGGTCTAGCGCTGGTGTGATTCATCACAGCTTCTTACCAAACGGGGTGAGCATTACTGCAGATGTGTACTGTGAAGAACTGAACACAATGATGGAGAAGCTGGCACATCTCCAACCAGCATTGGTCAATCGCTCGTCTCCGCTGCTCCTGCACGACAACGCACGACCTCATACTGCACAGCAGACGGTCTCCAAGTTGCAAGAACTGGGGTTTGGAAGTTCTCCGTCATCGGCCCTACTCACCAGACCTTGCGCCTACAGACTACTACTTTTTCCAGAATTTGGATAACTCCTTGGCGGGAAAAAAATTCAATACCCGAGAGGAAGTACAAAATGCCTTTGAAGAATTTGTTGCGTCCCGTCCAGCTGATTTCTTTAAGAAGGGCATCAATAAAATGCCACTGCGTTGGCAAAGATGCATTGATTGCATGGGTGATTACTTGGATTAATACCAATAAAAAATACATGAAAAAAATTCGTTTAAATTGTTTCATACAAAACGGCAATTTCATAGGTAAAGACCTAATATATATATAAGTTTGAAACATAAATTTTAGCTTGGACTTTCTTTTAATGTGCTTGTTTATTGAAATCAATTATTAAGGAAATGATTTTTTGTGAGGATTCCCTATTATTTTCAGTTACAAAGATAGGTATTAATATTTATGATTACGTTTGTGATAAATGAAACTAGATAAAAAGCCCTGAGAGGATGACTTTTTTATAAGAACGACCTACCTTAGAAATGTAAAAGAATACGATATATTCTGTGTTTTTTTAAGTTTGTCTGAGCGATGATGGCTTAGTTGATAGCGTGTTCGGGTAGCGCGTCGATGGACGCACTTTCGAATCCGAGTAACTGGTGAGCGCTTTCGGTAAAGGAAAACATTGTGATGAAACCACAGCATGGTGGTACGACTTCTTCTAAACTCACCTGGCTACCTACCACCTTCAAGTTGGAAATCTTTCTCTAAGCACCTGTCGGTATGTTCCGGCATCTGTACTTGAGAGCCAGCCATCTCTGGGTTGAGCACGTTTACCCTCTTAGAGCTCGTCGTCACTTAATATCAAATAAGATTGTGCTCAAACGATAAAACCTATAAAGTTTAAAAATAAAAACATATTTATTACATATGAAATTGTTTTAAAGCTCTAAGTGATAAATTCTAAATTTAACCAAAAAATGTCGTGTCACAATATAGTCGGGTGTGTGCCTTAGAAATAACCAAACAGTATAATTTGATAACTTCCAACACGTTAGCTTGCTCATACAATTTCGAGACAATGTTTGCATTCCGCTGTCAACATAAAGCCGGTTGAATGATGAGCTTCCTTAACTTAAAGGATAGGATCCAATATTGAAATATTCAACAAATTTTCTTTCTTTACATTTGCAAATATTATGTAGAGCACCACCTAGTATATTCAATACTCAATAATCCTCTGTAAATATTCCATTACTGGGCAAAATTCATGAAAAGTATACACATAATTATCACATCAAAATACAACGCATTATTAATTTCAAGCGCCGAAAACCTACAGTTTTTTATTATTCAAACACTGCAAAAACTACGAGAACATTCTCTCTAGCATTTTCGCGAAGGGAATAAAAAAATAAGTAAGTTTATTTGAAACTCAGTAAAAGATGGTCTCTCTAACAATTTCCTTCTAAATGCATATTTGGTAAATCCAAATAAAAGCCTGCCAGCTCATAAAATTTTATAACTGCGGCAAGCCAGAAGTTTGCATAATCGAACGAACTCTATACCCCAACTATTGCAATATTAACTACAATACGACAGTATTATTTTACCTGAGTCGAATCCCGCTCCATTACCCGGGATATAACCGAATACTACCGCCCGCGGCTAGTTCCACCCGGCTGAAATCAGTTCGAAATCGTTGTATAGAATAAATTTATTTGCATACTGGACATTAAAGACTGATCAATCGAGTAAGTCTGATCTTAAAATTAGGCGCTTCTTAATAAACAATAAATAATTGGCGGTGATCGAATAGTATTGCAATCCTATAATTCGTGTAAATTAGTGATTTTTGTAGAATTCCTTTTAATACGAGTAAGTGCATAATGTACGCGAGTAATAATACGCGGAAACAACCAAGAATAACCTGAACGAGGTTATTTTACTAGACATATTTATTCAGTGGTGTTGAACCTCGCTGGATATGAATTAAAGATTTTTTACTTCATAAACAATTTCTCTTTTGAATTTTTTATACACGATAACATTAGTCTGTTCTAAAGGTGTCTTATTCAAACGACTTGAAGACATCGTGACACCTAAGAGTGCTTACTTCTTCTATACTTCTCTTCAATACTAAAATGTATAAAGTAAAATGGAAATGACTTATTCTTTGGAATCGAAGCCGCAGAACATAGATAGCTGTATCTCGCTTGATCTTTAACAGTCTGGTCGAGACCACTGAGAGCTTAAAATGAAATTGCAAATTGTTTGTTTTAATGACAGATGGTTCTTATGTTAACACATGGTTTACATTTCAAGGACAATATACATTATTCCATCTTTTTATCAATATATGAGCCCCAGGTTAAAGATTTCTCGCTAAGTACCATTGGGTTTCTTCTAGTAGTTAAACTCCAGTAGCCTTTATAATCTTGACGAGTGATCTTTGAACATACCATAATTTCATCATACATCATCAGATATGGTCATGATTAAGCGATTATTACACATTAAAATAGGATTTGTAATTTATTTCTATATGAGATGCTATGAAAGATATTTGTCACAAGAAAATAGATCAAGATGAAAAAGCGGACTAATATAACAAGAAAACAGTTTTAGACTGATTCGTTCCTAGAAGGCAGAGTAATAACTGTGTAGCTTCTATAAAGCAAATCATATATTTTTATTGCGTCTGCAAAACCTATTATGTCAAAATATTTATTTTGAAGATAGTTACTGTAACCATGTATTATATCTCTTACTAACAATATTTTATAGAACTGAATTTTAATGTCAGTTAAATGCTTTACCATCGAACCAAACAGACACATTTCGGATGCGGAAAAGGGAGCCAACTATCGAGAAATTCTCTTTAATTCGCTCCACGAAACTTCCGCAGTGTTAATAGCTTTAGGAAATAAAAAGTAACTGGAAACCGAACGTGTTTTTTGCAGTTAATATTATTCCCTGCGCCACGGAATCGAAATACATTGGATATTGTCTCCAATGCACCAATGTGGATTTCTGAGATAGTGATTTTATTTCGACAATTTTTCGTTTATATTTGCGTCACATGCGACAAATTTAGAGTCAATCGCTGTTAATTTCAGTAACAATAAATTAGCAATGATTTTTGAAGGGAATTTAGAAACACTATCGATTTATAGATCGTTGTATACGTAAACAATCGCTTCAATGTTTCCACGACTATTCATTCTACATAATCTTCGTAGTGTTTGCCTTCGATTTAGATACACGTGTAATCTACAAACAATATTTGGGGGTGTATGGTGTCTCGAATAACATGAGGATATTTCCGATCTTATATTCCTGAATCCTAAAAAAATTAAGTAAATGTTTTAGTAGGAATATTTTTTATACAATAATCGTAAAAATACAATCCCAGTATATTGCCGAATGATGAACTCACAGCTCATCAACAGACGTACAATTATCATCGTGTAATCTACCAGAGTAAATGTGATATTGTGCCATTGAAATTAATTTAAGGACTAAAATTGGTATAGCCTTACTTGACAGGTAAGGTCTCAGGTCATTTCTTTTTAATAGGTTATATGACTCAACAAGGTGTATAGTTATGTTTAGACTTGTAGAGAAAAATGTCTACTCTTCTCTAGACACTTACATATAGGGAAATTCTACTATTACGTACACAAAGGCAACACTGTCTTTATTTTACTAAGGCTAGATTATGATTAATGTAAGATCCGAATTTCTCAAATTCAAGCTGATATTTAGATGGTTCTCCCGTAAGTTTGCTTCTGCGAAATGGGTAAACAGTAAACAAACCAAGTTTCTTGCTGACTTGCCGGCTACTAAAGATCTAGCATATTGTCCGAACCAGCGGAGGCATTTCATAAGCATCTCCTCATAGTATTAATTTAATAAAAAGCTTTTATATTAACCTAATTATAATCTGATATTTAATGTCATGTATTAAGATCATTTGCAGTTTCTTACAGAAAGTGTTGCTAAACTTCAAATTTAATGACGATGAGTTGCGTTAAAGTTGTTGTTGTCCTGCAAATGAAGATTTGTACAGAAGTAACGTCAGACTAATAAATTACCGAATAGCTAAAATATTGAACGACATTAGAGTATTATTATGGCACATAAATATAGATAATTGCCAATAAAACTGCAGCGAGTGTTTTAATCGCACATTAGCATGCGAATAACATATTTATATTAATTGAATGGACTGCGTTACGTGTAACACGCACTGTAATACATTTTAAAAGTATTAATGAAAATGATATGGGAAGATTAGCTTCTGTCCATTGTATGTTTGTAAATAAATAACATAATACATATAACAATGTTAATGTAATTTGGTAATTATAAGATTTCGCGACCAATTTCATTTTTCTATTCCATTCAGGTGTGGTTAAAGCGAAGATGACCGAATGTTGGGTCAATCAGAGACTAAGTAAATAGTAAGTTGATATCTTGAAATGTGTATAATTGTAGGGTATTTTTAATGTCTGGTTAGCTACAATAGATGTTCAAAATCCACCACCAAACAACTTTAGGTGTGGTTCGTCAGATGTACTTGTTAACCAGCCTCCCCTCCCCTTCTTGGTTTAGCTCGTTGGGCATCTTAGACCACATAACCATGTAATATCAGTGATCAAACGATAAAACCTATTTATATTTAAAAATGATAAATTTGCCGCGGTTAACTTGGTCTATAGTAACTGTCAACGAACCGCTGCCTACATATTTTTATCAAAAATCATTTGCATTACTATGTATTATATATTTTAATATTTCTTTATGTACATGGTTTTATATAAGGAACGTTCAATATTGTCATGATTAGTCTGTGATTTATCTACTAAAGTGGTTATATATCCTTGTATTTGCAACTTACAAGCAGTAACTTTATCACAGCTGTTTCATTCAATCATAAATCATAATCCTGTCACTTGGAGTGACCATACGAGTATAAAGACTTCTTTCATAAACTTATTAAACTACTTCATATGCAAATATTATATAGTCTATACTTAAATAATTATGATGAATTTAAAGACATGTAACATGTCTCACATCTAGCGGTTACGTCTATATATACCTAGTTATAAACTTTTATACATACACTGGAAAAATATTACCATCGCCAGAAATCATATATGTGATATTGTGCAATATGCGATTGACATTTGAATGGATTTTTTTACCCGGAACTATACCAGGTGAAGAGTTAAGCACTCTCAGTACTCTAGGATATGACACTTCATGGTTACATTTCCATACAAAATCATAATATCAAAACAAATACTAATAAACAACAAACAACACCTAAGTTAAAGTTTGTTCTAAGGCTTTTAAAAGTATGAACACAATCGTAATCAACCTAGATGCCGAAAGCTACAATAGGTGACCCGGAGTTAATAACTTTCGATAATAAAACGGACAATAAACCCTTTTGTTTTGTTCCTGGCGTTCCCAGGTTCACTTCCATATAAAAGTGAAATCACCCGACGGTCATTGAGACTGTCCTTTAACATAGACACGTAAAGGATTGTGTACAATTATTATATTTTTCTAGATAATTAGGTTAAATATTAAGCACCTATTTTTTTAATTGATTTAGAACGAGAATCGAGTGCAGTGTATCCTCCACAAGTATTGCTATTATGCATTCAGCCTGTATATTATCCTGTAATTCATAGTCTACTAAAATGATACATGTTCAGTAATCGTTTTCTTAAAATAATAAGTAAATCCTAAAATATACTAATATATTAAAACATTAAAATAACAAGTGCAAATATTTTACTATTTAAGAAATGTTAGTTATATATAAGGCAATTAAAATATCAATTGTGATCGTAGTTTAATAGAATTTTGTAGAATAAAATTTATACGACAAAAAATTTTATGAGTATACTACGGCTTTTGATTTCAGTACGGAAAACTTGAGTATCGGACGCTTAAAATTAACATAAATCTAATGTCGAAATGTCTAATCGAAACCAAAAATATATCAATTGAACTTATAAATCTATATACATACTAGCGGTCCCGGCGGACGTTGTCCTGCCTTGGTAATAAAAAAAATCATAAAAGCCAACTACAGCGCCACCTACCGGGTCCAATTGTGAATATAAACCATTCTTGGATCCACTGGAACGCGCACACAAAATTTCATCAAAATCGGTCCAGCCGTTTAGGAGGAGTTCAGTGACATACACACGTACAGAAGAAATTTATGTATATAAATAATAAAAGGGTAACGGGACGAAATCTGTACATTAAATATTTTAAAGAAAAAATACTCTGGTGGGGCTTAGAAGCAAGACAGATCACATTGACATGGTTTTTAAAATTGTTGTCTGTCTGTCTATCTGTCCTTTGTACGAGATTCACGCAAACACTGCTAGACGGATTTTGATGAAAATTGGTATGGTAATAGTTTATACACCGGTATAACATTTAGGACACAACCAGTAGAATATATTTTTGATAACTTGGAAATTCCATATGCTCTTTGTAACCTTAATGTTCTGTAGTCAACAAATTAATGTAAGTTCTTACCGTGGCACAGTCAATACAATATGGAAGCAAATGTTAATTGACATGGAGGGAGACTTTAACCATAATCTCACCTGATGGTAAATAATAATGTCTAATATATTAAAGACTCTAAATCCTACAAGAGCTGCTGCCAGGGTACATTATAAAAAATCTGTAGGTGGTAGAGCCACGCTGAAGCTATTGCTGGTTTCAGCATGAATGGATCAATAAAAATAAATCCTGTGGTATTCTTATGGGAAATAGAAAAGTGTGATGCTGACAGCCATAATATTAATATTAAGGGCTCACATTTTCAGCGGCATATTATGGCATCTAAACGAAACTTTTGAGCCTTGTTCCGAGATTTTTTTTAAACGCTCTTATATATATATATATATATATATATATATATGAGACATTTAAAACGTGTACAACAAACAATGTACGGAGAATAAGCCAATAGATGGCGTTAAACCAAATTTTACCGCGACGGAATGAACAATCTATTGTACTACCAACCGTATAATATCGATAACTGAAAAGAAACTAAAATTTCCCAAATACTTACGTACCGTTCACGACACGAGTCCGACACGTCAATAAACGTGAGGTGACAGACCTTTTCTAAAATAAACACGTTTAATACTGTCCCCCGGTCTATTGTGACCCTTATTTATTGCTTACAAAGGTCATTAAGAAGGTTTTATCGCGCTTTTATGGTGTCCATGACATTGATCTGGGATAAAAAACAATCTAAAACCTAACCTTTACTACATTGTGTTTCTAAGTATTTTCCAGCACCTATTTATATAGTTGTTACTAAAAGACTAAAAAGTGACTGTTGAGAACTAGTCTAACTTAGGATTCCGATTGTTCCCGATTGTAACTATACTATGTTGTGTTATTACAATTCATATTAAAAATGTGTAAGAAGGAATGCTTACAGTTGCTTACACAAGAAAATGCAATATACGGAAGGTTCAAAAACCATAATTCTCAAACGGCTGTTTTATTATTTGTTCTTATTATTTTATGAAGCTTTTCAACAAGATAAAATTATCAAGAACAAATAGAATCAAATGATTAGTTATAGAGTATTTACTACTTATTAAAAACATTTCAATATGATAAGTTAATTAAAGTAACAAAAAGAATTTCCTTAGGCGGATAAATCAGTGATTGTTTTACGCTCGCGATTCTACACTAGAACTGAAGGTTAAATCAGAAAATTTCTGAACTTTTGGTATAAGGAAAATGCCTGGTGGAATATATTTTATTGGTCATTACGCGTTAATCTGCAACATATTTTAATTAACTTTTATTACTATATATATAGTTACATATCTATAGTTACATACCAACAGTGTCAACCGCCGTCAGGTTCAATCGCCAACCAAGGACGCGTTTTTTAGCGTTTTAGTGATTGTAGTTACTAATATTTCGCTCTTTCTATTATTAGTTTCAGATCTAACTTTTTCAGGTACATCTCGCCCAAATAAAATCAAACGTTTTTTGTTGCAGTGAGACGTGGTA